>OX336424.1:366983-895121 GCA_946903255.1 Schistosoma spindalis
TAAGCTGAACTTTTCCACTGCATCCCAAGCCAGCTAAATATCCCTAAAAAATGTCACAGCATACCGCATTAGAAGAAAAAAAGCATCAGTGACGTTCAAGGTTCTTTCAGGCAGGAAACACAAACTGAGGGTAGAAATGGGCGTTTTTGGTACTAACATAGGAAATGAGAATTTATGCAACTAAACTGCGAAAACGGGAATTTCACCAAGTGATTTCTGTGGATCTTGCATTCTCAAAATTTCCACGTTTTAGTATAGCGTGTTCTTGGGACTCATTGGTAACGTGATCATTTGTCTTAATTGTCGATGCGCTCAGCTTCTTCATCGTAGGTTGATTTTTTTTAACGTTTTCTTTTGTTGGAACTGCGGTTACGTCGGAGTTATCCATCAACACTTTGTTCGGGAGATTCGCGTTTCCCAATGAGCGATCTGCGGCTAGGCGTTTCTGTAGCTGGTTCCGGTATCAAATCTGCCTGTCTACTGCCGCCTCTGCTTCATAAATGACGTGGCCTAGCCTTCCAAACACACGTGCTTCTGTCCGATGATCATAGCTTGACATGTAGTTCCGAGAAACCACCGAACATCCCAGTCCGCAAGTCGGCATCTCGTGGTTGGTATATGCAGCGTGATCCTCGATAGCATCAGAATGGGGATTAAGCTCAGTCCTCCTCCCACTAGGATCTCAGCTGGAGCCTTCTCCTCCGATAACTCATTGTTTGACAAACAAATAAAAAGTTAGATACTAATTCGGTTGGCACGCTTTCCTCCCTTGACTTTAGTAGAGCCCTGTTTAACGTGTTCAAAAACATCACTGCATCGCCATTTGGCAGTAAGTTACAAAGGTTAGGTTCGAACGATTAATGGCTATTCATCAGACAAAATTCTGAAACTGTCTAAAAGTCAATTGTGAACCAACATCGAGCAATCATTTCTAAGAGGGCTGTCGCCTCTTGGTCGATATTGGTGACACAGTTAGGAGGATCTCCAGCCATCTCGAAAACGAATCAACTACAAATAAACAAGTAATTCTGTTCGTCGGTTCAGCGAATTCTATAAAGCTTGGTATAATTTCAAGCACATAGAGATTATTCTAGCCTTTGAACAGATCAATATATTCATTTTCCTTAAGCCGCATTTTACCCTGTAACTTATTCGCTTATTAACTACGAACATTTGCATGTGATCGTGTGTTTGCTGACTGCCTACCTTACTCATTATTTTTGTCGCCTGTAAATATCGATTCTCGCTTGACTAAACTTGTGACCTGTATTCCACTGATGGACATAACTAATTTTATCAATTGTTCCATGCTCACTGTTTTCGTTTTCTGTTTCATAGATTTAGATAAATAGATGTGTTCTCTATCGCAACTGAAATTTTATATTCTTTCACAATGTATTTGCAAACACGACGCTCAAAACCTGCCACTACGACAATTCTGGTTTTTGCATTTCTCATCCTATTTCATATTTGTCATTCTCAAACTCTCTTAATGATGTAGTTATGTCGTTTTCTTGATGTATTGATGTCTTTGTTAGGCTGGTTGTTGAAAGCAACTGTGAGTCTGCAAGACTGATAACCACTACGAGGCGTACCCTATTAATAATGCAGCAATCTGAAATGTTGTGATCTATGATGATACATTTCACTCGCTTCACATTATTAAAATCTTCGTAAAACATGTTCGGTAAAAGAATTTCATAAATTCTTTCTTTTCAAGTAATCTATTCATCTGTGTTAAGTCGATTCGTAATCAGCCTGATCAGACCTGTAGTCTGATATCCATTTAGTGCTTGTTTTCAGTACACACAAATGACAATTATTATTGTTATCATACCTAGTGACGTTGAATACTTCTACGAGTTAAAATTTTTAAATGAGAAATTATTCGTTGTGATAAGATGGTGGTCGGATTTAGCCGAAAAGAAACCCTGACTACGTTCAACCACCATCTTAACTCAAAATAATGCATGCAGTGTCAAGTCAAATTGATTAGTGACCGCATTTCAACTTGGTCGATAGGGTTTTATCTGCACTGAGAATTACCTGTTGCGTATGACATTGATCACCACCCAGTGATCCATCAGTTGTAAATACTACTTGTTCATTTTCGGGTTACCAGAAATTTAAGCGAATGGCCTGATCTTATTTACTTTGAAGATATTAATTACCGAAGAACTGATCGATTTTGAACGATGATAAATTTACTATATTTGTTGAATAAATTGGCGTTTACGTCGACTCACTAGCTCAGTGGATGGGGGGTTGATCTTTTATTTGATAGATACTAGATCCCTATGGTAATATGAATATTTACACTAGGATGAAAATATATCTTACTGACAAACTATGCAAATATCACGTCTGGACTGGTTAATATCATTTATTGCTACCGATTAGTCAGATATTTCTTATTTACTTCATACAACATTTTAGAAGAGTGGATAATAGATTACAATTCATTCATTCATTCATTTATTCTTATGAAATGTATTGAATGAGATAGTTTTAAGATAAAATCACTAATAACAACTCACAACAACCGTGTTTCATCCAATGTAGACTGTGCATAGGTACTATTAGCGAATACAGATACATCATAAATAAGTTACTTGTTAACTATCGGATTTCAACAATCTTATAACAAAATTCGATGTTTGATGTGTAGAGGATTTTGCTGCTTAGAACTAAGGACAATTCAGTAGATAAATGTTCATACCAGAATGCGACCCTTCATAATCTCGTATCTATGCTGCTACCATGCATCAAATTATGAATCGTTGCGGTCATGATTTAGAATTTATTCGTTCACAAGTAAGGAGCTGTGAGTAGGACAGTTTGATCATTGCATTCGTTTGTAACATTCTGTTTATAACACTGAGGAATACTCACGATGTTAAGGAAACTAATGAGAACTTAAAATGCTGATCAAGTAATACTAATTTCTGATCCGAGTCTCATGCAATCACTACAAAGACCAAATGTCTTTTTGTTAATATCTGTCAAGATGGTATGTGGAAACTGAAAAAAGCCTCGATTTGAAATGGAACAACTGACTAGTATCTCTAGATATCAATTAACGCTTAAATCGATCCTCACACAAATGTTAATCCTCCCAATGAGACCGAACATATATCATTAATATTTTCGTGTATGATGTAATGTATTCAGCTTTAATTACTGATAAGTTCTGCAATTTGAACGCTATACACGGTTCTTAAGCTATTCTTGAAACCCCAAGCAAGAACTATACAGCGATCTGAAAGCGAGATAGAAGGCGCAAAGTGTGCGAAAGTACTGTACTCCAAATGTTCATTTTAATGCAGAAAATATAGGGTTTTTATAAAATTTTAAACGTCTTTGGTTCGCTCGAAGATTCTGAAATGCTACTCAACATAGTAGCAGTATAACAATCAGCCAATCAGAACCTCTGCATGTGACGTTTCATTTCTTTGATGTTTCTGGCTAAAACGTCATGTGAACGCTGATTGGATGGAATGCTTCTTGGAGTTTCCTGATCCTTGCTTGCCTTTTGCGAGAAATTTTCTGGATCAACCCAATGATTATGTACAATAAATATGGGAAAACTACTCATGCAATCATATGAAGCAAATATAGCGCTTATGGCGAACCTTGACAGATCTCAAATGGATTATTTTTCGTTTCATAATAAAATCATTAGGTGATGAATTTCTTAGTACACTGCTATTGAGAATCTCATTGAGGTTGTGTTGAAGAAGTGACATGGTCAATTTGGATAATACTAACAATGTACAGGTAATTGATTGGGCTGTCCAGAATGACATCAAAGCATTGACTTGACGTAGTATGAATATCTGGTCTATGCAATCACGTCCAGGTCGGACACAAGCCTGGTTTTCTGTAGTCTGCTCTTCACGAGCATTACTTAGATTTTGCGACTTCGTAACAAGTTGGAGGACTTACAGAAACGTTCTCCCATATATAGTTAGAGCACGGTTTCAGGAGACCAGGAATAACTTTCCACCTACTCAAATAGTTTGCAGTAGATGTGCGAGGTGATAAAGGAATGGGTGATGGATTAATCATGGCGATGAGAGAGATGTTTGGAAGTGTAGTTTGACCGTTTTTCAATCAACCTGCCTGATACTCTAGAACCTAAAGAAACATATGTTCCAGCCAATATGGCTAGATTGGGTCATCACGATAGGCAAGCCTGACCACCACGTCAATATAGCAGCTACGGTTGGGTAAGAGTTGACTTAGATTAGTTGAGTTTGATCTTATCCCGTAGGAAGGCTGTGATGAAACTTTGTAATGCCATATGTTCAGATTTCCAATACTTCTTTAGTTTCAGTTTCATCTTGGCGACCACCAGTAAGTGGTGATCTGGAGCTATGTCAGCTCGTCTCCAGGTTCTGACATATGACGATAGCCAGCAATTTTTACTGAAGCAAATTTGACCTGTCTGGTCCTTTGTAGCATGATCCGGTGAGACCAATGTGGCATTATGCATGCTTTTGTGAGAAAATATATTGACGCTTATGACCAATTTGTAGAATGCACATAAATGGGCAAATATCTCATCGTTCTCGTTGGATTGTCTCAGTCAGTCCTTGTCTTCTCATGATATCTTCATCCTCGGTGTTGTCTATTCCGACGTTGTTGTTTAAGTCACTTATGAGGATGCTCAGACCCTCTCCTGGACAATAATATACGATCGACTGTGACCCCTGGAAAAACTGATCTTTTCCGTTTTCACTGGTATCATTGGTAAGTGCATAACATAGGATAACAGTCATTGTAATTCCCTCCTTCAATATTCTGAAATAAGCTTTGATGATCTTGAATTCATGAGATTCCCATCACATAAGTGCTTTTCGTGCTTCCGTGTAAAGCATCAGAGCAACTCGTGAGTGTGTTGATCATTTTGCTTTTTTGAGTAGAGTACAGCAGCATCTCTGTTCAATGATTTCCTCTAATTCCGAAAACCTTTGTGTTGTATATGCTCATTTCCGTTGCTATCTGATTGGTCCTTTCGGTTCCCACATTTTCCAAACATTCGACGTACTTGCATAAGTTGTTGATCTGGTTGCTAAAAGGAACACCATTCTCGTAAGTTTCAAAGTATCTCGGCTTTATTCATGAGACATCATGATTCTCCCTTGAACTCAGAAGACAGAATTTCGATGACTTTAAATGATTATTCTGGATTGAGATTTTCAGCAGTAATAGAAGAGCTACATGTGGAGCTGTATAAACTGATGATGATAAGTAACTGAGAGAAAATTATTCAACTTGATGTTTTTATTTTCGTAAACTCTGTAAATTAGGTCTTTCGAATGACAGGCCAATCGTTTGTCACTAGATTCTTAAGATAAACATCATGGTTATAATAATCAATATGTGTTAGACACTTACTTCTATAAATTAATACAAATGTCAGTTTTGACTACTTAGTGTAATTGTATAGTGTGTAAATCTCATTTTATTGCACATACGAATGTTATTTTAAAAATGCTTTTGATTGATCGGTTACAATGAACAGAATACTGATAAAAGTAAGCCACATGGAACAACTGATTGATTCACATTCATGTCCAGGCTAATGAACAATCAGAGTTGATTGTTATAGAGGTACAAAACAAACCACAGGACGCTTATTTGGTAACTTCGATGTGTAATAGGTACTGCAAAATCTCAATTGTCTGGATTCAGCCAAACATATGATTCTGGATATTGACTGCAGAGAAACTTCTGTTGTCGGGAGCACTATAAGGATGAAAACGATCTCGAAACTAATGAATGTTACTTAAGCTGTACAACTATTTTTAACAAACATTGTACAGAAAATAAAAATTCACCTCAATTTAAAGGTTTTTCATCAACAAGTATGCATATTAGGTTGGTAAATTGGGATTCATGGTTACGTTATATTATGTCAACAAGCCAGTTAGAATGAAGAATGTGCTTTTGTGTGATACACCAAAAATTGGGCAAATCTGACTGTTCACTACTAAAATGCGCCACAGTAGATTGGTTGGAATGTTTAAAAACAATGTAAAGTAACTCAACAATAGAATTTCACATACTGAGATTTTACTTAGCATGTCAATTTAATGGTTCTTTTTTCAGATTATTTTGGAGACGGTAGAATCTCGGCGAAGTGATTTTATTTATGATTCAGTTGATAATTAGATATCAGCCATAATTTTTTTAAAGCGTTACTTTCTTATCATATTCCCTCGTAACTTCATAACTCCAACTCTCAGGTGAATCGATCATCGAAAATTTTATAGGCAATAAGATATCTTCTACATAAAAATTGACATGTAAGGTATAGTCTCGAAACAGGATTTATGTGAAAGTGTTTAAACTCAGATTGATGATGAGGAACATTTATAGGAATGTTTCGTTTTGAAACAAGATTCCTGAGCACTTGCGATCCTGTATGCCATCGAACCAACACTGCTGAGGTTTTGTCAAGGTGCTATTAACACACAGAGAACTATGTTAAAATTATTTGATTGGACTTCCAACTTTAACCACTGTTCTTTGCCACCAAAATCTCGTCTGATTGTTGATATTATCAATCACAACTGATCACAATTTCTCGATGAATTTCAAGAAATTGTAGTTGAAGTAGATGACTAGTGAGCAAGCACACAGTTGTTTCAGTTATCATATAAAATATATACAGACACTTGAGTTTGAAGATAATTCGCCTAACTAACTTATGGTAACCAAGATAACCATCTCATCTCAGTTAGCTTTCGAAAGTGACAAACTTTACAAGTTTTTATATGAATACTATCGGTTGCAAGGCCATTTATTTAACTAGTGAGGGAAAATAGTTCACTTTCACCGTATGACCTGGATGTTTCTCAATATATGTCAACCTTTTGCATTCAATTGCTTTTTAAAAATAATTACAACCTAATAAGAGGTGGAATTTTCACAATAGCATTTTGTGTATTAATTCATCGACTTCTAATTAGAGGCCGCGGCCAGTGAAGTATGACAGGGTCTGTTATGAAATAGTAACTCACTGAAGGCAATATTGAACCGTGGCTCAATTTCGTGTATTGGTTGAAGTTAGACATGGACACCGTTGGTTGCCGTCTCAATGGTCTACAGTTTATCGTTCGCGCGCGATACTGTTATGTCATATCTCACGGGGCGGGATCAAGGACGCGCACTGCTGAGGAATCCCATACTAGTATGAAACAGCTTTTCAGTACTTCTAGATTTTCCATCGTGATCGAGCATTAATTGACTCGTGAATTCAATTAATAAACTACTAAAGTCTCTACAGAACCCCTCTCTGATTATTTCGTATATTTTTATTAATAAGAATGAGAGGGGATTATAATGGAATTAGGTTGTCAAATGCATTATGAGATGCAAAGTAATGTCATTAAACTATAAAGAGCAGTCGAAACTGGTTTTATGAATAAAAGAAGATATCAACTACACATTAGTGTATAATTACTATTATTTACATATAAAATCAATATAAGACATGTATTCGATGCAATAACTTCACAGTTTTTATTTTGATAATCTATTACTATTATTTTGGTGAACGAGAACACAAGTGGATACAACCAAGTGTTTTCGGACATGAATTACAGAATCACTTTGCAAAAACTGAGAATCATATAGTCGACAGTTCATTTGCAAAATGTCAGTCAATCGTCTCAGACTTCTTTGTTCTTTCGTTTTCACTCCAATTATTCTCTGTCCTTCTATCATTCTTAACCTTCTGTTGCCAGGCATATCATTTTCGACTGATGATACGTACTACTTATATCTTTCGATATCAGTAGCACCCACCACATCATCAGCTGTTATTAAGATTAAATAAAGTGAAGATTATTAGAATATTATTGATAGGTAAAAATGTTTTTTAAGCCAATCTCACTTTCGTTAAATCTATCAACATTCATTGTATCATACAAAAAATAACATCCATCAATTTATATACAGGATATTGACCACAGACTGATTTAGAAGTTGTTACACGTATTTGGAATTTGACAATATTATAACCAGTAACATGTTCTATAATCAAAACGTACCCACCAAGTAAAATCAAAAGTAAGAAGCGAAGAGGTTGAAAGGTATATTTGATAGATTATCAATATATCAAGAAGTAACTGATCTAAACTGGTTAGCAGTTGTAGGAGAATTTGAGCACAGAATATCCACTCGTGATCTGATGTGGACTCATGACCGATCGTCTTCAGCTGAATGATTCCATTAAAACTAATGTGGCCAGCATCAAATGTCGAGAACTGACAGAAATACTGATCTTACAGATTTATTTACATCCAAAATCTAAATTTGGAATATCGAAAAATGTTATGGTATACTGATCGATTATTTTGATTTGAGATCGATTTACTTATAAGTGTGTACCCACAATCCAATATTTCAAATACAGACTATTCTAATATACATCTTATAACAATGGAGACGTCTAAATTCATAGATTGAGATCCTGTTCACCATTTACATCCGTTTTTTGTTTATCTTCGATCTATCAATATTAATCTAATTGTGATTATATAATACCAACATTGTAGTTTGTCTATTAGGTTAACCTCTGTTACATAACACCTTGCTTAATATGATTAACAATTCTAGCCCAACATAAACATGTTAATATATTGTACTTTAGTTAATTTTACTTCCTATTCAACACAGTAAAACTAAATAAAGTATTGAATTATCGAACCCAAACACCAACATCAACATCATCATCACCCCTTCTCCCAAAATACAAAAATATCCTCTATTTTAGTTTTTGATTAACCTTCAATTGCTTTGATAAATACAGCAAAAAAAATTAATTGTCAACAAGAATGGTTATGGAGCTGAAGTTGAGTTTTTGATTGTTTACTTGTGTTTGTTTTGATGACCTTGTATTCCCCAATTCATTCATTTTTCAAGTCATATGAAAATAAAACACTTTAACAAATTCAATTTTATACTTGACAATTGTAAAGTAAATATTCATTAAACATTTAACAAAAATCGATTTCAGTGAAGCAGTTTACAAAATCTGTTACAATTGCATAAGTGCCATCAATCACTAATGTTGTGTAGACTCTTGAACTGAAAACCAATTACATATGTATGCCTTCTTTTGAAACTGTAATTTCCTGTTCAAATCGTATCACATACAACATTATGTCTTCGACCACTTGAGTGTGCACGTCATCGATTTCAAAGCTTTTCTGCAACTTTGATCAGATCAACGTTTACCATTAATCCATGTTATTTGTGACCCATGAATGGCTGCAACAAACATTTTATGTCACATGTTCACATATTCAGAGACAAACGTTAATTATGAATAAGGAATTATGTGGAGGAGTTTATCTACTCAGCGATGATCAAAATCTATCAATACAGGAGGTTTTTAATGTTTAGTCTAGGTGTCGTTTTATGACGTGCTCAATGTTCTGATAAACCAGGCCTTTCTCAACAGGGGTTTTTATGTCAGTATCTAAGCGTAATCGTGTTATATCTTCACATTTAATGAGACTGATATTACCCGTGAGACATCAACCTGCTTCAACCATGTCACAGCTTGAAACTATTCAGCTGTACTGCCTAAATATCTCGTGACTTCTTGTAGAGCCGACATTTTCACAGTAGATTATCACATAAATATAGTCTATATCACGCTTGATAACTCATGAGGCTTGTCAAATTCTATCAATCAATATCTAATATGACTACTAATTCAATAACTCAACATTACGATGCAATAAATTTTGATGTGATCTGTATCAGCGCAATACCTGGAAATTTTCATATCAAACTATTACCTAAAATTAGCTTATATCATACTTTCTTAACCATTGCGGCTTATCAATTACCATTGACCAACTTCCAATATGACTACGAATTTACCTTAAAACTACGATGCACCACATCTTGATGTGATGTATATCAGTGCACTACAAGGACTTGATTCAAACAATTCCACCCATTCAATTCGTCATCTGTTGCAGCCCTGTTGGCCATTCATCCTAATTTATTCATCGCATAATTTTTTTTAATGAACGTCAATAATAAATATGTTTACCATGTTTCCAGTCATATACTGAGTACACGTTTATGAAACAGTGGTTGATCAAGTTGACTGACATGACTAGGAATAGATGTAAGGTGTGAACTATAAACGAACTCACCAATGATAAAGTGAACCGCTTACCAACACATCAACTCTCTTTGACCTTGTATGATTATGTCTTGTTTATTCACCAATCAAAATTTTATGTTCATTGTAAGTCCAACTAGAAGTTTCCTCCTTAGATTTGTCTTCAGCATTTAGAATCCCTAATGTATGGACAGTTGAGAGATAACGTATTTTGTGTAAAACGGTACCATTGATGTATGAGATGACATCATGGTCTCATTTGCACCGTGTGACCCTCACAAGAGTTGGCAACAAAGATGTCATAGTACTGATACGAAGCAATATACCTGAGGCACATGAGATAAAAGAGAAAAGTGCTGGGAAGTCTAACTTAACATAGGCTATAGAAATTCCTTTAGGGTGGACGTTGTTTAGACCTTACCGTAAGATCACAAGAAATATAGGAATCATAAATTATCTATCGTCTAAAGATGAACTAGAAACTAGATTAGATCAGTCATATAAGATGGACCTTGAAGAATACCCGAATCACCGTGTGTCCATATCGGTTGAAGATAGTAAAGCTTTGGATGCTTTGTCTAAATCTATACGTTTAGTGAACAGGCATTACCAAATAGCTTTGCTCTGGCACCACCGAAATAGCCTACCTTTTAACAGAAATCTAGAGATGGAAAGAATAAATTCTTTGATGAGCCAGCTCATTCGTGTCCAAAGGTTGCATAAGAAATATGTTGGTGTGACGAAACGTTATATCGGAAGTTACTACGCCGAAAAAACAACAGAGAACTCCACTAGGTGTTGGGTTTTGTCATTTACTGCACCACTCTGTCTTCCATGTGAAAATAACTCATAAATTAAGAATCGTATTTGGCTATGCAGCACATGGCGAAGGAAAATCCCTGGATATAAGCTTATTTTCCGGTTCAGATTTAGTTAACAATCTAATAAATGTGTTGACCGGATTTCAGAGAAAACCAATAGGTTTCACAGCAGATATTGAAACTATGTTTCATTAAGTGATTGTCACGCCACAGGATCGCGAAGCTCTTAGATTTTTATGGTGGCCACAGGGCGACATAAGAAACGAATCACAGACTTATAGGATGAAAGTACAATTGTTCGGAGCAACCTCCTCATCAAGTTGAACAAAGTTTCCTTCTTAAAGGACTATCTGAGATAACGAATCTAGGTTTCCCAAATGAATTATATATATAGATAAGGGACAGTTCTACGTTGACGATTTATTAACTAGTGTTGATACGTCAGAAGAAGCTAAAACGGTGTGTTCGTAGCTGAAGGAAATGTTACCATTGAAGGGTTTTAATCTGAACAATTAATCCAGCAACAACATTGGATTTACAGCTCCAGTTGTTCTACCAGCTAAATTAATTTTGCAAGACACTTGTCGGCAAAATTTGCTATGGGACTCAGAGCTTCCTATTGTCCGCCTCATTGTCCGGCGTATTCTTTTGTATATTTCTTTCATAAATGTGTAAACACGTTATTAATGCCCATATACATTTGGATAACATGTTGTTTTTTCCTAAATTTGAACACACGAATACGTTCACATAACAACCTGTCGCCTAACGAGATCAGCTTTATTCAATTTTAATTTTCATTTATAAAGGTCTCTAATTGTCTACCTTAAAAACACATCAAAAGGTCTCCTGTTTCTCATAATTTGTCACTGATCTGGCAAGTTAATTCTTTAAAAAGATGAACTACGCACTTTAATAACTAAACATGCACTGTACAGAGAATTAATGTGGTTACCCAATTCACTTTTCGGCTCTTTGTAAATTCTTGAAACCGCACATTAAATACTTCATTTTGGCATCATCCGTTGATTATCATTTACATTCTTCAAAATTCTCCCAAATATATTTTTACTCTAACTCCAAATCAGAATTATCACACTTTCTCACTTAGGTATAGCTGAATTTATTCGCTTCATCAGAGCAAAGAATTTAAATCATGATTCACAGAGTTTCATAGGATTGGGAGACAACAATTTGTAATCAACGGAAATATTGCCTAACAAATGTGAAGAGGAGCATAGTGAGAAGCCGATTTTAATAGATTTGGCACCCAGAATTAAATACATTTATTTGCTCATGATGAGAATGCGTTTGAGTTATACGACTGTCGAATTTAAGGACTGAATTTGATCAGTTTTATTTGTGTGCAAATTGTGTGATTTGCATTATTCGAATCATTGTGTCACCAGTTATTTACAATTGATGGATTGTAGCTGGTAACGGAATTCGATATTCGTCAGTAATAATTTCCACACTGGGACTGAAATCTAGTAACATTACCTATAAGCCTACGTACAAGTTATCTATACAGGCACTGACTTCAGTTAGCCAGTATCTTGTTCGATGAGTTTCAACAATCGATTAAGTCTGAATAACGAACGGCAAAATGGTCATATCGACGCAGTGCTCACAAAGTGCCGATTCGGCAACTAACACATAAAAATTTAATCTCTAGTATAAACTATGTGCTTACTAAAACCGTAGCTGAAAATAATATATTGAATGCACTATTGGAGCAAAATGGTGGCTTACTGAAGTTAGTTGCTTAGTGGATGTTGATGATTCTACATGTTTTGAAATTGCCTAGTGATATTCTAACTTTTGTGGTTTAATTGCACAAATTCTGGTTGAAAACGTGTTTCAATTGTAGTAAATGGCTAATTTTGAGAAACACATAGTGAAGTGGGACTGGTTGTCTCGCATCTATACACTAACTCAAATTATAATATTTAGTTTCAGAATGCCGAATATGCTGAGTAGACTCCAGTTAACATGATGATTGATAGAAGTGATTGCCTTCTTGAGAAATGACAGTCGTCCAACAGTTTCATTCTTCATTCTCTTCATACTATTCTCATTTCCCTCAACCACTAGTTCAATTCTTATTGTCAGTGAATAATGTTAAAATTCAAACACAGATTTATAGACATTTAATTTTGGACAAAGAAATCCTTTTCTATGCCAATGTTTTGAATATGATTAAATAAAAATTAATTGATATTGCCGGTTAATATTGTTATTGAAAGAATAAACATGTGATTTGATATTGTGACAGTAAATTTACTGTTACATTATATGGACGAATGAAAAATAAGTGAAGTCCAAATCATCATTCTCAAATCCAAATTCACCTACTTTTCACTGTTACCTAGAGTTCAACCATAAACATATGAATAATTAGTAATATTATAATTCATACAAGTGTGCATATGAAATAAACGGCTGCACGAATTTATAACTGTCTGATAGATGTTGATCAACATGTATGTATTCATTCGGTCAAACATGATGTAGATCCCACTAAATCCATGGGTCAGAAAATCATTCTGTGTTTGAATATTAACTGAAATTGTTCAAGCACACAGTATGACATCTCCAAACAACACTTTTCCATTAAATATTGTTTCTTATAATAAGTGTCAGTAAACTTGGTCCAATTTGTTACTTACTTATCACTTCGAGTGCTTGTGACAAAAATCTATACTTAACTGAAATTTTAAATAAAAAAATCACCGAATGACTGAGATTTTATTAATTTCAACATCTATCTCATAACTGATGAGAAAACTAAGAAAACGAAATGGTGAATGTTTTCTGTTTTTGTCACATATAGTGTTTGTATGGGCAGTTGTGCGATAGGTTGTACTAGTTCAACAATGTTTATGTAAAAGTGATATTTGTACGAATACTTGCAATTTATTTGTTGGTCTGCTTAGTCCGTGCTGTCGAATTATTCTTCAACGAAGAACGCGATCTTATAATCCCCGCCTTGATATTTGACTTGCGAATTGTCACAATTATAGTGGATCAGTTATGTAAGAATGTTGAAATTCAGCTTAGTACCAATAATTTGCTGAATTTTATGATTGACATCAGTGTTTTGGTGATTGCGTTCATTCACTGAAAAGTCGGATCTGAGCTATCATAGACATTTCACATAGCGTTGCAGTTTGTAGATAACTTTCCTCTAGTCAATAGCATGTGAACTTGACACAGTTACTTAACAAATCAATCAAAATATTCAAATGAATTTCTTACAGGTTTCGACAGTCAATTTTTCAACACCATCATATTTCCGAATGAGATAATTATCTACTCTTCTTATAGCTAAAATACAAAATAATTCTGGACATTAAAACATCCATAAATATTGTTTATTTGAAGATATTATTCAGCGTGTTCTGAGCATTGAAATAATGCAGACAACTGAATAATAATACTAGATGGACAGATAAAGAATAACCAAGAGTCACATCGGTCTCTTAACCATTTCCCCATATTCTCACTTAATGTTCAGTGTTATTGTGAATATTTAGTCCTTGAAATCAAAATAGTAATAAACTTTTGATTCCATTGATCGCAGATGATGAATCTTCTGTTTTGTTTCGATGCCTGATTGCTTTAACTTAATAAAAAATAGGACATAGACGGTTCTGTGATTTCTTGATTGAGGAAATACCATTTCAGTGTACTGAAGAAAGGCAAGTAGGTATTCTAGAATACACGTTTGTAAATAAGTAGAAGTTAGTGGTGTGTATGAATTCGGGTAAGGAATATCAGGTTATGTCTGTCATATTCAATAATTTCAAGAAAGATGGTTTGTATAAAATTACCTCTCGTTTTGTATGGTATCAGCTTATTACAAATTCTTTCTATGTAATCAAAAGTCACATCTAATTAGTTGATGAATAAAATAAAAGAGACCAATAATTTCACTAGTTTCATATCCAGTCTGATCGACTGTTTCATTTTTACCAGAAAGTATGTTGATCTGGAGGAAATAAATTATGAGCGGAGATGTCTGTTGTCTAACAGAGTAGTAAAAATTTACGCATTACATAATCCTACATACGTGAGTTATTATTCTCTTCGAAATTCTACTATCCACTGTCTATATCTGCTTAAAAGGCTTGTAAATTATTAACTAATAAAGCGATCTGTACAGTCTGCACAAATTTCAAATGACACTGGTCAATTACAGTCGTCAACATCAATGAGATAATTCCAATGAACGATACAAATAAACTAAATAAATTCTCATTTTGGATGTCACCTCGTAAATCTTACGATGGCCCACCTAAACTTCGGCTGTATATATCGAAATGATGTACGTCTTGACATATACCGATGAAATTATTGAATGGTAACTTTTGGGATCAATTTATGGGCAAATGCTTTGCGTATATTTTTATCGTATTGTTTTTATGTGAATAACATATATTCATGTTTCCCATATCATAAGCTTTATTTTGACCGATGCGCCATGATCATACGATTAACCATTCTTGGGTTATGCCGTGCCTAAGAATTACTATCTCCCTTATTCTCAGACAAATATTGTTTCCTATTTTATGGTACGGTGTGGTCTGTTTGATTTATTATATAAACGCAGTATTTTCAAAATAAATGATTCGTATCGCAGAGGCTAAGATTGATGTTTTGAACTTAACAGCTCGGAGTAGGTAGAAAGCAAGACCGACAGAGACTCTAGACATCTCGTATGGGTTTTTTGTGTCATCGGTCCGGTGGATAAATCACTGTTCTGTTATTGGCAGTATCATTACGTTGTACACTGACAGGGCACAGGGCACGCATTATAACACCCATATTGCATAGAATATACATACATTTCGGCAAGCAATTAATAAGAGATGACGATTAAATTTAAATAACTGAGTGATTATGATTTTCATATAGTCCCAGCTAAACTATCGATAATAACTAAACACTGCGTTTTGCATAATGAAACTAGCAAAATAGTGCTGAAATAAATGCAGTAGTGGTTGAGAAGATTTGATATGGAATTAATTTTTTTTCATTGTAATCCCAGAAACGAATTGAATGCTTACAAAAAAACTCTACTTGATCTGAACTAGACGAACAGTCTGATAAACATGACAGACCAAAGTGAAAATTTGAATGCTTTGAGGCAATTTTATCTATAGAACTACGGACGAGGAAAGATTAAGAACATGCTTCGGTCTGTGACTTAAAAAACAAAAGTAGATATTGACAAGCAAACAATGTGGATTAAATTCAACAAATATGTATGGAGTGGTCAAATGTTTGAGGTGGATACGAATGAATTGCATTTGATTCCACATTTTAGCTTACTTTTATAATTTTTAAACCTTTTTTTAAAACTTGCATCCAGTTTTGATGAATTCAGATAAGCATACGCTGTAAAAAATCAGAGATATTAAACAAATATCAAACTACAACATGGTACAGTGTTAGAACATTTGTGTTTGTGATTCCACAAACACAGTATTCACGACCAAATTTGATGAGTCATTGTCAATACATGAGCTTTTGGAAAGTTTCTTTTAGAAACTAGGCTTAAATTAATTTGATTTGTTGAAATTTGAGGAACTCAGTATTCTCATTACTTACAGCTAGAGACCAGTGAGTTGAACGCACACCCATCCACTGTTATTGTTCTCACTGAAAATTAAACAGAATTTCTTCTAAACTGTTAGTTTGGAGCGAGAATTTCCGGACTTCCATGGGAGCGTGAACAATTAAATATAGATCAACATGTATCAACTCGAATGGTCCTAATCACTATAAAATGGAGGTCTTGAATTTCAGTGGTACACAAATACTAAATATCAGTGTAAGGCCGTGGAGTCTGTTAAAATTTTGATCGACATTATCAACCCATGAATGTTGGATGACCAATACTAAATATATTGAAATTAAATACACAGAGTCATTCATTCCGAAGGATGTAGTGTATAAGACATTTTCAAAGCTGTACAAGACGGTGTTTTATATTAGTCTTTTCCCTTCAAATTCATGAGAGAAACAGTCTTTGAAGTATGTCATTGTGTTAAAATGTTGAAGACTATTTGGTTGATAAATTTACTTACGATACCGTGTCTTGTAAACTTTCTGTATATTCCAAATACCTATAAAAAGCATAAAACCAAATTGCAAATAAATGTAGTTTCAATGTGGATGTTAACGAACAAGTTATAAATGATATAGTGATAAGTGGATGGGGTTTGATGATCGAGTGAATATATTACAACTTGACTGTACAAGAAAACACGGATCTATGATCAAACTATTGAATTGTTTTTTCGACATGATGTGGAAGTCTCAGTAAATCAATCAGTAGCGATTTACTGATTTAAAGGCTTGGCCCTCACCACAATGTCTGGATGTTCATGGTTAGTTGCTTATCTGATTTGAGTGCAAGTCCTGCTATGAATCCTTAATTCCTTGAGACAATTTTGCATTATTCTTCGAAATGTATTGATCAATGGGAGATTTCAATCTATAACAAAAAGCATCTATTTTCGTTTTTTATCAAATAACTTATTCTGCTGTATGTTTGCTCACAGTAATTGATTAAAACTTACACCAGCCTAAGCACACCAGTTGTGATGCGATATTGCACTCACGTTTTAATTCCATGAATTATTTATGGTATGCGATAGAAGCAGTCATATGGGGACAATTGTAAATACTGAGATCACTCATTAAGGTTCAATACATCGTTACAGAATTTCCACTAACACAACAACCTTCAGAAACCTCTCATTTTAAGAAACTATTTTATCATAGTGTTATGCTCGCACCTGCTATCAGATAGAATTTGCAGCATTTTGTCAGAATTACCAAAGATATGCAACAAGGTATAGAATTGGTGGCATCAGTCAAGTTGCCTTCTTATAACGTAAGAATAAATTACAATTGATTGATCGCTGGGTGGTGACCAATATCATGCGTGTCTGGTTCCTATTATTAGTTCAGACCGACTTCTGTCAACCATGTTGCAATGTGGCCACCATTCTAGGTGACGTGACACTGCGAGCACTATTGTGAGATTAGATAGTGGTTGAGGGTAGTCGACAGGAAACCCTGAGCCCGGGTTTCGTGCTACTTGGCACTCTTCAAAAAGGTGTACCTGTAATCTTTGACAGAACTGGTGCTCCCTGGCGCATTCGGTACCGAGTCACCCAGCTTCACAGTTATAGACGTCACCACTGAGCTATCCGGGCAGCAACCAACCTCCTGTAGGACCATCAATTGTGATTACATCTCAGTCCTACAGGAAGTCGGTCGCGGCCCGGATAGCTCTGTGGTAACGTTTATGACTGTGAAGCTGGGTGATTCCGTATCGAACCCACCAGGGAGCACCAGTTCCCTCAAAAATTACAGGTACACCATGCTGAAGAGTGCCAAATAGCACAAAACTCGGGTCTACTACCCCCAACAATCATCTAAGAATAGATTCTCCGAACGTTCAATTTCGTTCACTTTCACACAAGAGATCGATTTATTTGTCAGTGGATTCGAAAAATCAAAATCGAATGCATAAATAGTAAAATGCTGAAATGACATTAAATAACAGGTTGAGAATAATTTCTCCTACGAGTAAAAGCACCAATTTCTGCATCACGGGTCCAATATTCACTCATACATGTGATATCTAGAATCATCAATGAAATTATAGAACCTATAATTTTTTCACATACACTCAGAGATTTTCTGCATTTCTTTTAAACGTGAGTTTTTGATTTCACCTGAAATAAACATGATAATGTACATTAACTTTGGAAAATAAGGTGATCTAGTTACACTGCAAAAATGGTATTATTTTGTGTTCCAAGTATTTATAATTTCATCCAAAAAAATAGGATGGACGAGATTTAACGTAAGGACATCACTCGCACGTTTTACTGGTCGTATTAATGACGAATAAATAAATTGGGACATCAACAACACCTGAAATCTTGCGAGATATTCCCGATGGCACCATTTATTTTAATTTACCTTATTGGTTGTAGTTATCAAGAGAGTGGATGCATGGAAAAATTTCTCAATCACACCCTTTGTAAATACCCGAATGTGTGAACTAATATCGTTTCTTAGATTTGCACGAATTGAATAATCATATGAGACAAGCACCTGCTCTTACACAATCCCATCAAATGTTTACAGATTATCACAAACGGTATTCATGTGAGATTCAAGAAGTACTACTAAGCAGGTTCAAATAAACAAATATTATTTTAACCTAGATATTCTTTTCTTCTTTTGAATGATGTTAATGAATTCATGAGCGTGCGAACAAAAAATTAAGTAATTTTTACAGATAAACTGAACGTGATAGCACAAATATTGACTTTGCGACTAATTACATTTATAAAAATTTAGTTTTGAAAACAGTTGCATTGGTCGAACAACTGGAAGTGCTGAACAAGAATATGCATTGTTGTGTGTGGTTAGTTTTGACTTTGAAGTCAGTAGTTTAAAAAGTTTTTGACATGTAAAACAAGATAAGCAAATTACCTTCCAGATATGTTATTCTTCTGTTGCAGTACTTGATAGATACTTTGATTTCTTTCATCCCTTCTAAAAATTTTGCATACATACACATGAATGAGTTTTGTTATGAAGGTTGTTATTGGAGAGTCATATTATAAACCTGTGAAAGCGTTTATCAGAAACATTAAAAAAAGTATTTTGTTTCGATAAATATTTTAATGTCATTACATTATACATAATCAAATAATAAGTTAATATGATTTCAAACACATTATTATACATGTGTCGAATTCAAATCCGTCGATCCAAATATGTGTACTGAATTCTTCTTCATTTAAATAGTGCGTAACAATGTGTGTTTAAGGAACACATTCGATTGTATGTTACATTGTCTGTAAAAGTCAAAACAACCCTTACTTGCCTGTTGCCTCAAAAATCTTTGCTTTCAAGCCCTCAAGATGCTTCGATTTGACGTCTGAAAAAAGTAGCAACAATTAGTACTTCAATTGATTTTTGAAAACTGACGTCAGATCACTTCACACATGTTCATGCCACGAATAAAAATATCATTCAATAGGGGTTTTCATGACAACCATCCAAACGAGCCTTCCATCCTAAATTCGTTACAACCATTTATCGATCAACCGATGAACTAAACACCTACTTATTCATTGTCATAATGTACCATCTCGTTCAATTGTGCAATAAAAATTCCATTAAGTAGTGAAATGATATTTGTTTTGATTGGTTTGTGATTTCAAAAAACCAATTTATAAAATGTTCACTGTTATAAAATTGTTGATTGTGTTTGGGATGGTGGACAATTATTTCTATTATAATTCACCAGAATTGACATTGGAAAGACGAAAATCATTGATTGAATAACAACGAATAGTATTCAGTATTTCATTTCAATCAATTATTGTCATGAGATTGAATTCTAACAATGAATTCAAACGGTATACATTTGTCTATTACCTTTCTTAGCATTATTCAGTAAACAGGCATAAAGCAAAAATTTATAAAACAAACAAATATGCTCAAACTGTGTTCGAAGTGCAATAATCCACGTAAACAGCACATATTTTACATCCGATTTAAAACATGATTTAAGACTGACGATTATGACAAAAATGACGGTGTTACGATTCTGTTTGTACACTGGATAAAACGTGAATATCTCAGCATGTATTTGTAAAAATGTATTTTAAATAATACTGATAACTTACCACTTAATGTGAATGTATGATGAAGTAAAAGCAGTGTAGCTACATGAATCCAAACTAAATAAACCATATTCATTGAAACTACAGAATTTATTCTATTGTATATATACTACCATCACGATTAAAATTTAGAAACTATGCAAAATTCAATTAATAAATAAGATATTAACAGACACATTGCCTAATTTCTTTGACCGATATCAGCATTTCATAAGTAATCTCCAAACATCAATTAATTTGAAATGCATAAATTTTTTAATAAAAAATATCTATGCAAGAATATTCTTTTCATAATTAATTACGAGTGCTGTGGGTGCTTTCTGAAGAGAAAAAGTATGAAAAAAAGAATAAACTCAACCTATAGCTAATTACAAGAAAATTTCATCAAAACATTATGCATTTTATTTCCACCATGAGACGATTTCTTAAAATAATAACCAGGTAAACATATGATTTAAATAATACATGTATTTTGCCTGATCAATAATAAGCAGTATACGATTATTCAGTGGTTATGTAACTTACTTGTCTACGTATCAAATAACACCCTTAATTACTTTACCACACTCATATATTCATTCACGTACGTTGTGCCTCATGGACCATAGGCCTATAGTCAGGATTTTTCAAAACAATCCTATCCTAGGCTCTTCTTTTCAGTCGTTGTCAAGTGCTATTCATTGTTTTGTTTTCTGCTCAGATTCATGCCAAAATGTGTTCTTTTGTCTACTTCATTTTCTTTTGCTCTGAGTATTATAATTCACAGCATGTCTGGTGACACATTTAGTGATTTCTACAGTGTGTGTACAATGAGTTTTCAGAATCTTTTATAAATTTTTCTTGATCTGGGTTCTTTGTTCCCTGCCACAGTAAGTTGTTGCTGATGGTTACTGGTAAACGGATCAGGAGTATAATTTGTAGACAACCGTTTATAAATATCTGTGTCTGTTGATGATGGTGGTCGTAGTTCATTACGTTTCCGCTTAGAACAACAGCACTATCTTGACGTTTATATTAAAGTTACTGCATTTTCTATTAATGTAAAGGTATTTCGATTTCGACTGTAGCAACAATGTCCTTCACAATCAGGTCAACTTACAAAAGAAAGAAGAACTCCGAAAAACACTAAATGCACGCTTTCCTTCATGCACAACTATGCACTATAGGCACTCGTAGGTCAATATTGTAGAGGTGATCTACTCAGTTACTTCCCACTGTCACGGTAGCTTCAGTGAAATTCTCCTATCCACATAGCCAAATTTTTTTATCATAGTCAAGGAATTCGTTATTTGGTGATAATTTCCATTCATCTGACTGCTCAACAATAATCTCTAGGATCATATTTGTAGTTACCTCCATATTTAACACAAACGCTTCTATTGCTATTCATCACTCTCTTATTTGCTTCTGTATGTTCAGTCCGCGTCTCAACAACTGCAAGATCCATCAACAATCCGCCCGAAACATAAATATTCGTTGATCGTTCCTCAAAGATAGAAAATAATACTGGATGGTCACTAGTTAAAATTTCGTGGTTTAATAATCAGCATTTGACAAATTTTCTTTCATTTTTGTGCATTTTACGAGACAACAGGTGTCTTTGATTGTACGCTTTCGTGTCTTGTGTAGCAAAATGCCGTATGAGTATCATAAACGCGTCTGAATTAGTTATGCGTAAATAGACATCCTCTGTGGTCGAAGTTATAAATGTATCCGAAATAGGCAACATCTTTGAGATATTTGATTAGTTGGATGGTTGCTGATCCGATGGCGATGAAATGCTTGCTTGAATTCGATCGACGGCATCTAAAGTGCAGACCGACGTTATGGCAGACTGGTTTCGTCAACTCATGTAAACCGACCCTCGACGCTCAATGCTGACTAGTGTTGTGGATGATTGAAAGATATTTCGGGGAGGCCAAGTCAAAACGTGACATTGGTCCTTGCGGTCATTGACATCTGATCTGAGACATGTTGATAGGTACAGACTACTTGGTTTGGGTCCGAGTTACTACCGTAACCAACTGTTGGAGACTCTAGGTAACGCTGCTCAGAATCGATCACAATGGCGTAGTATTATACACTCTTTGTCATCCATTGCACCATGAGATTAAAACTGCTTTATAATCTTCATTGTATCAACTAAATCTTTTTTGCCTTTACCGTATTCTTATACAAAACCTATATCTTACATATCACTACCATTGAATTAACTACTTTTATGAATTTGGTGTTTATATTGTTGCGCTAACGATGTGTTGCAGCTTCGACTGATGCACATATGTGCGTGGTTTAAATTTGTAGCCTGTATTTGCACCACGGTTGATGTGCAAAAACCACCCGTTTTGACAGGCATTTATCAAACAGATTTCATAAATTGAGGTGATTGTTGCATTAACAGCCACTTCAACAAGGCTGCATGTAAATCCACTCATCAGTCGATTAACCAACGCTTAAAATTTAAATAGGTCTGAACTAGATCCATCACAGCTAACTGCAGTTCTTGTGTTTTCAAAAGTCGGTATGGTGCAATGTATTTGTATTTCAACCTCGTTTATGAAACACCATATTGGATTCCTAGAGGGAAATTAAACATATTATCGTCAAATATGGTATGAGAAACATTGATTTTGTCAGTGCGCAATAAGCAACATATTCAGATGAAACTCCTCCCTCAGTTCGATTACATTACATTGAAAATATAATGCGTCTACAGACATCAAGAGTCAGCGATGAACCATCAAATACTATGGTAAGTTAATAAAATCAATACATTGGGATTGGACTATGACATTTCAGTTTGTCTGATTCATCATAGTTCATGTTAATTTCTATGTTGCTCTGCGATTACCATTTTCCTTGTCTTGTTCATAAGTTTGTTTTGTGAATTTGTCCCTCCCTAATAAAAAGCAAATGTTTTCTACAAAACACGATTTAAAAACTTTATATTCAGTCATGACAAACACTATTTCAACTGTCAAAAAATACTCTGATAATGTCACCTGCGTCTGCTGTTTACTGTCTAAGTAGAAGTGAAGCAAGGAGAAACAAAAAAAGAGAAACAATTGTGTTCAAATGAATTGAGGTATTTTAACGAGTTAATGATTAGTTTGTACCCAAATTCCCACTGATTGCGAATTTCAAGTACAACGCATTCAGTTGCGCTCATCAAGCTTTATCTGTCAACAGTGACGCGATCTCAAAGAAATCTTATTAACTACAATAATTCGAATAATTATAATTATCGTATTTGCTTCGCGATAGATCCTGTGATGAAACGGTCGCATGAATATTCAAACTTTGATGCTTTTAGGGATTATATAGAAAGATTTATGATCTTCTGTAGATTGTAACGTTATAACTCATTTGACTGCCGCAAAACAGCGAAATTCCATAAAATTATCCATCTGAACACCCAAAATTATACTGCAATACTTAGTTGCCTCAATCCAATTCATTTACGAGTAGCAAACAGCTTGCAGATGTGAGCTTATTCGTTCATGCTCATGTTGTGTATTCCGTCATGTCAAATGGTTTAAGTGTGGTATAATTGGACACGTCCTGTCAACCTGTAGAACTACTGTCTGTTCCGTCACTAATGGTGAAAAGCGCTTTAATTCTGATTTTTTTGGTTGAACGTTTCTAGTGATCATGAATCTTTTCACACGATTTCGGAAGGTAATGACCAAAAAATAACTCAGAATCATTATGAGACAGAAGCTTCTAATGGTTCGAATTTTTATTTAAACTTCCTATCATATCACACCAGACATGAGTTGCCATAATTATTCATATATTGTTGACGGAGATTCTAATATAAATGAGAAAAATACTTTTAGTTATTCGGACTATGACCGGATGTCTGATGCAATCTCGATATATACTGATTTTTCAAACGTTCCATCATTGTCTGATGAATTCGCTAATGAATTTGAGGAAAATAATCCAGAAGTAGCAAATCCTAATAATGTTCTGATCATGTTATTTGTTATCGTAATATGTTTGTTACGGGCATAAACGTGGTCAGTGTGAAGCACGAGTTCTAGGCGAATTCAAACGTTATTACAGTTCGGATGATCTGATATTAATTGGTATTTGTCTTCATCATGTGAACATTTCCAACACATCATATAGCCATTTTGAGAAATTTGTTTAAAATAAGGTCACACAATTTGTAACTTTTGGATATGAAGATCCAACAGGATAGTTTTGAAAAATATATGGTTTGACCTCTTGATATGTTGATGCTGACCGCATCAGCTTCAACAAACTCACCTATTTGATGGCACTCGGTCAGGTGTCCGCACTAACCGCTAACCAGCTTATATCAGTCACTTCTCAGTATATCGATATTCTGCCGATTCCAACTTCCAGCCTCTTCACTTCTTATTTCACTTGGTTGTGACATTTCGACTATAAAGTGTGTTATTGGTTAAGATGTTGTCAAACGACGAAAACTTGTGTCATCTAATTTTTGCATATTGTAATATTTGTCTGGTTTTTTCGGATATCGTTTTGTCGCTCATTAACATACTTTATTTCATTGATGACTGAACAGACTCCTAAACTATTTAACATCGAGATTCTTTTGCTACCTTCAATTAGTTTCACCTAATAAACTCAGACAACATATAGGTCAATCTTTATGCATGTAATGATTTGTGTATATGTTATAATGAAGTAGTGTTATATGGCAGACATAAACAATTACAGTGGGTTATTTTTCTATGTATTTACTTATTTCATTGTGGAAAGAGCGTGAATAGATAATGGTGAAATTGGAACATACCGCTCTTTGTGATTTTTTAATTACTATACCTCGACAAATTTGCTTGTAATTTTAAGTGATATTCATACATACTTGTGCACCACAAAGCATTAGAAAACGAAGTGCTGATATATTCGCACTGGTTGTAATTAATCAATATTGTCATACTTCTTTGACTATAGTTGCCGTGTATAATTCAACACTGAATAACATTTTCTCTACTGATTAGGGAATTATGGAAGACCCTAAAACATTTGGTGTCATTGGTTTACTTTGTGAAGTTAAATAAAGACAGAACTAATATTGATGCAGAATATTATGAATTCATTGTATTTCATGGTTTCCCATCAGCTTCAACAACCAAATACGTGTTAAAAGTGACTTTGATGTATGATCCAATGTGGACGAATTGATATGGATTAACGAAAATAATTAAAACCACGGAGGTATTAGTGGCTCATATAGCTTATTCTGGCTTCGGGACTGGATGGTTTTCCAGTTCCACTCGAGTCACATTTTGACCTTGTTAACCTCGACTCACTTATCAAACCTGAAGGTTTTATTACGAGTGTGTTTGTATGTACATCTTATCCCACTCATCACATATCTGTAGCATATATTTGCGCAACAATAATTATTGAATAACGCTTGATAAAATAGAGTTGGCCCACATGTTTTCTTTTTCCGCGCATCATGTCTTTTTGCTTTGTTCCTTTAATTGTCTGCCCGAATCAATGATTGTAAAAAATATACGTGTTCCAAATCTATTCACGTTTTTGAGTTATTAAGTCCCGTTAATCACTAAAACAATATAACTCGATAATTATATGCGACAATGAGCTTTTGTCTGGAGATAACTCTAAAGACTTTTAAAATGTCTGTGGTGAGCCCGGTGTCCAGTAAATGCCAAGATTTGTACACTTTAGAGCCATCGTGTTTCTCAGTATCAAGCGCATTGGAACGTGTGTGAAGTTTGTTTTTTGAATAGCCAATACATGCTATGTATATAGTCTGTGTATGCAGTACACACCACCATACAGATGAATTATCTCTGCAAAAAATCATTTAATAAGTTGGTAGTTTTATCCAGAGAATGCACTAATAAAAATGCCTAAACATTTAAAGTTCCTATAATAACACTTGTGGAGTGAGATACACTTGCAGGTGCTAGACCATTCAATGCATTTTCGGAGGAGCAGTATGCATCGATGCAACGTACAAATAATGGGAGTGATTTTATCGTACGGATATGTTCTGGTAGGTTATTCCAGAGTCTAGAAAATTTACAGGCAAAGTAATTCATATAAAGAGATGATTTAGAATAAGTTTGTTTCACAAGTGCCAAGGAATTACGGGTTTCATAACGAGGAGTTTCTGCGTATTGAATCACAGCGTTTGACAATCAAGAGTTAATTTTAACTATTTGATGTCGATTGCTGAGAAATGAATCAATCCAATCTAGCAAAAGATTTTGAACCACCTAAGATGCAAGTTTACCCATAAGACGTTGGTGGTTAACCATGTCAAAAGCTTTGGAAATGTCAAGATATAGCACTAAGACTAGATATCCTTGGCTGCATTGAGAGTAGACTAAATTAAAGAAGTCGAAATGACATGTCATGCAAGATCGATTTTTGAGAAATCCATTTTGAGTATCATTGATAAAGTTTCCAGCGAGTAAATAGTTGGAAAGTTCATCACTTACAATTTTCTCCATAATCCTAGAGATTACTGGAGTAATATTTATTGGCCGATAATTGTTCATGTCAGTCTTATCCCCAGATTTATAACGTGGTATGATGTACGCGGTTTTCCAACAGTAAGGTTAAGAACCAGTTTCCATAGAGAGAGTAAACAGCTTTAGAAGAAGAAGTGGAATATCTGCGCCACCGTATTTGTAGAGAAAAGATGGAATCCCGTCTGCTCCATGACCGCGCGAAAGCTCAAGAGTATTTATAGCCATATTAATTTTCTTACATGTGAAGGAGATAGATTTTATGTAGTTGCTGGTCACGCACGTAACTCTTGAAGCAGAGTCACTTGTGGTTCCTACATCATTCGCAAAAAGTACCACTGAAAAGGTCTGCCTTAGTTTTAGAGTCGTATATAAAAGTGTTATTATGCTGGATGCATGGTATATCAATATTTTGAGTTACTTTGGCGCGTTTATTGAGAAGTAGAGTTACGTTTTGCACTTTTGAGTTACTATTAAGTGCAAGTATCTCCTCATTAATGGCTTTTAACCTATGTGTCTCTTTAATTTGATTAAAAATTATTGTTATTTGCGCAGCTGCCGTGATGTCGTTTGACTTGAAATAACGATTCTGTAGGCGTCTTAGTTTATTACGATATTTAGCTGGTATATATAATTCGTAAGGTTTAATAAACCTGTACGTTTTGAGAGGTACACAAGAATCTAAACAAGAGTTAACGATCAAATAGAATTCGTCGATAGTATCTATGAGATTAGTACATGAAAAAAAGTTATCCCAGTCTGAAAGTTTAATCAGTGAATGCAGGAGGTCCCAGTCGGCATGCATAAAGTCTCTATATTGACAGGTTTTTTGAATGGGTCGGTTAGAAGAGGGATATATAGGGAGAGAGCATACTACTGTCTTATGGTCACTGCTTTCGAATTCATCGTATACTTCTACAGACAGTGGGATAATATCTCTACTAAATATTAGATCGAGTATACTATCACCTCTAGTTGGGGTACGAACCCACTGTGACCAACAGTGCATGTTAATGGTTGCCGAGAACTCCTCATTACATGACTGACAGCTACCGGTACTCCAGTTAATCCCAGGATAATTGAAATCACCAGTGATAACCTTAGCATTAAAGTTTAGAGCAGATGCATGTATGAACGCATTGATAATAAGATTATTCCCATTATTTGAGCTCTCAAGAGCTCTGTATATACATCCAAGGAGTAGACTATCATTCAGAGTGTTGACAGATATCCAGACTGATTCTGGTAAACTATTCAGGACACTATCTTCAAGGCTAATGTTCTCAAGGCTGAAAGTTTGTTCAGAAGTGAACGTGCATTGATAAGTAATAGATTTAGAAAGGGCGTATGGGGTGTAAAAAAACCGAGAGCTTCCCTATTGATGTCGTGTGTTTTGGATTTGCATAGACTGTGGTTTATTATGTTTGACTGATCACATGGGCGATCGCTTGAGCAAATTGTAGTGCTAGTGGGACCAGGGATTTCTGAAGGCCAAAAAATCATTATTTTGATAAAGCGGATTAATTCGTTGAACTTGACTAGGCGGACAGTTAAGACAAGGTTGGGTTGATGGTGAGTAACCCAGTAATCCATCTTGCCCAATGGGAAAGTGTTGAGAGAAGTTACGTCTTACAGGTTTATCATTTAAAACGTTTGAGGGTACTCGTGAGGCTCGTTGGTTTACTGTGGTCTGTCCAGTATTAGGCATACTTACATAATGATTGAAGTGGCCGTCTTGTGAGACATTTGAACCAGGTCTGCCCTTATATCCTCCCCTACGATGCGTTGGGCAAAGCATGGTGTCGGGAAGTATAGTCTTATTTGTATTTAGTAGGGCCATCGTAATACTTTTATTATTGGGTCTAGAACCAGAAGGTTCTGTACAAACATTCTTCTTACGTGGCATGAACTTTTTAATCTTGACAGTGTTTTTAAGAACTGTCGCATTAGGACTAGGTATTTGCTTATGGGCTTCTAATGGTAAATTGGATACTATCGGATTAGTGTAATCAGTAGATGTACATTGGTTATCAGATGTCACTACAGGCATAATAGGTAAGTTAGCACTCTTCGTTGGCAGATCAGAGTACTGGAGAACATGAGATAGAGTATCAGTATCAGTGGATCCAGCAGCTGATGCATCGTGATTTTTTATGATCGGTGGTCTTATCTGAGACTATGCGAGCGTTTCAAACTTCGTAAGCGTGCATATCAGCCGCTCAGATTCTTTCAACTGTCCAGCTAATATATGAGAATCAAACCTGAACAAGACCGGGCACGAGTATTTCTGGTGCTTCTTAGTAAGTCGGATGCATTGGCATGGACTGTCTTGAAGGTTAGATGCTTTTAATATCGAATTCCTTACAGTTTTAATGGGGACATCGTCAGGTATATTATAGACAATCACGTTATTACGAAAGACTTTTCGCTTGGTAACTTCACTAGCGATAAAATCGATAACAGATTCTGCTTTTATAATGTCATCAAGTTCCGCAGGAACGATGTCTTTTGACAAAAGCAGTTTTAAGGGTGATAGTGTCTTTAGTTCTTGCTTAAGATCTTCATGCTTTGATAAAGAGCTAGAAAGTGACTCGACTTTAGAACGCATGTCGCTTAGTTGTCTAAACAGAGTGTTTAATTCACTCTTCATATCATCGATCCTTTTCGATCTTGAGGTGGAACTCATTACTAAATTAGAAACACAGTCGTCCAGTAGCACGTGTGGTGTAAGACCAGTCCCAACATTATCAGATACAAAAGAGGTAGCGGAGCAAGAAGAATAGGTAATAACAGAATTGTTAATATCTGAAGAGTTAGGGCTTTTCCGTGCTCGTTTTTTTGACAGTCGACCCATATTGCTTAAAGTATGAATTCTAAATCTATGTATGAGTTATAAACTAGGACTCAACGATATACAATCAATATATATTAGATAGTGTTATCGTAACGCAAACTTCAAACGTACCGCATCAAATATATGTGATGTCAGACAGTGATGAAAACCCTAACTCAGATTGCTAACACCAACCATCAGCTGTTAATCATGATCCTTAATCTTCAAGCTGTTTTATAACCGTCATTTAGTTCCAGTTACTAGAAAGAAATTCACTTAGTCACCTTAACTTCCCAAATAGGTCGTCCTTAATGTAAAGTCTTACGGAATGGACAAAAAACTGTATAAATGGACTTGGTTTGAAAAGACGTTTGTGATGTTTACGAATGCTGCTTGAATCTGTTTTTTGCCGCAATATATATTGTCCTTACTTATTCCATGTTACAAGCTAATCAGACGATTAAAGCTTCTGTATTATGAGTTAGATAGCCATTTAGTGCATCACATTATTACGAAGATAACTATTGATAAAAGTTAAAAAAGCACTGGTCAGATTACATGTGGCTTAAAGATGGAAAGGATAGATAGCAACTCAAAGAGTATGCAAGAGATTATAATTTTAAAATTTTCTCTTCACGTCGATGTTGACAGGGCGTGAAGTCTGAAGTAACTTTTTTGCTCTTGTATGGCATTAATGAGCTAATATTTTTGCTCGAATCAAAATATCATGTAGCATCGTTACAACAACTAAACGTAAACAGGAGATAGCATGTTTATGCATTTGACTTCTTCCTAAGGCGGATGACTAGGCGGTTGACGTTCAGCGTACCGCATGCCCTAAGGCAAATATTCCTTAACGTATTCAGGTGTGTACGGTCAGGGAGCTAATCGGTTACGTCTACCACTAATTTTGACTATAGACTTTTGTCACTGACCGATTTCAGTACTATATCGATCAGTATTTCTTGTATGTATAAGATAAATGATTAAACTCTTTGGTCTTGGTTTTGGATTCAGGCCTGACCAAAACATGCGATCTCGATGCACGTGGATATTGTGCTATTTATGTCAACGAATTTCAACAGTGGCATACTTCACGAAGAGGTACAAGATTTGTTACACGAAGGATGGGATATTGGTGGTGATATTTATGGATAGAATGAACAGTGTTCAGATGATAATGATCTCACATTGTTAGATGCTGATCCCTTAGTCATATGGGTTGCAGATTTTGACGTTCTTAATGGCTTAGAAAATGATAAATTTTCACTTTTACTAGTGTTACTTGCCATAATTTGAAGCAGAGTAAGTATAAAGCCCGTTTAATTATTTATTAAGTATTAATCGGGATTATACTAGGATGATAGACTATGAGCATATAATGTTTTCTAAATGTAAGATGTTCAATTATAACATAAGTGAGTAACGATCAATGAAATTCGTTTATTTTAATCAGTATATTTCAAAGATTAGGACGCGTCAATGTCAATTACTTGGAAACGACCATACTTGAAATGTTTACTATGAGCCATTAAACGTTGAAATTTGTAGGTCAGACCTGTAAAAAGTTCGTGTACCTACCCTTATAAAAATATAATATTGTTATTATATACACATAATAATTAGGTTATTCCATTGGAAGTGATAATCTAATTTTGATGGTAGTTAATCATCTATATGGATGATTAGAACGTTTCTCTGTTCAATCCTTTGTAAAGAGAGAAGAGCTTTTTAGGATACTCAGGCAATCACAATACAGCTATGCCGTGATTCCTTGTTCAGAAGTTTCATTGTTCAATTATAAATATAGAGTCTTGTACAAATGCGAATCATGCCAAATTGACATTGTCACATCAACATACTGATATTAAATTAGGAATATGAGTAGTGAGAGTTGAATAATAATACTATTATTAAAGTGAAGTCTCGAAGAATAAGGAATGTATTGTAAATCACCAATCGATCAAAATCAGACAATCATTGAGAACCTGGAGGTAAAATACCACTGTTTCTTACTACAACTATCGCTTATCGGTGAAAAAAATATTTGGTCGAATGAATTAGGTAATTTAATGGATAATAAAGAATGAATTTATTAGCGTCACTGTAATCCATTTCTTGTCGTATCAGTCAACTAGATCAACAAATGTTCCCAAACTAGATCTCCGTACATGAAAGGAAATATTGTAGACGCATTTACTATTGATTTGCATTAAAAAAAATAATGCGGTGATTAAGTTAGGATGAATGCTATTATAAAGAAAACTATGTTTGAAATAATCTCAGCGATTGGAATACAAATAATTCCAATGTTTCGTCCTGTTAACTTGTCTGGACCTCTTCAGAGTAGGAATCAGAATCATCAAAGAATATAGAGCTTTTAACAATCATAACTATACTTTGTTAAACCGATCAAATTTGGATGTTGATTTTCGTAAAATAGGATAAAATGAGTCAGTTAACAACAAATCACATGAAAAACAGCTACACCTAAATAATAAAAGGTGGAAATTCAAGGTTGAAAAAAATTGGTAACGAAGCACCGATGTGCATGTCAGATAAATACATGATTGTCTTGATGAAAACTCATTGAATTCAGTCTAAAATAACGATGCATGTGAAACAAACAGGTTAAATAAAGACAGGGATAAAGTTACTTATAAAACAAAATTTGCCAAGTAGTTGTCAGTTAAATACCGCTTTTTCAGTTCAAGCTGTTCTTGTTCGCTCAAATATACAGCGCTTCTGCTGTCATTCTTTTTTATGGGTGTTAAAACCTTTCTGAAGTATATTAGCCCCTTTAAAATTGATCTTGTGTCCTGTTTCTAACGCATGTAACGCTTTTGCAGACATATTCTCAAGCTTCCACAAATCAACGGAGAATTAAGGAACGTTTTTCAAACATTGTTTGTGTTCATTCAACCTTATATTCAATTGTCTGGATGTTTCTTTAACATGGGCTGCAAAACTATCATGATAGTTGATCTCGTACACAATATTCTGTTGTTCTTTCTTTGGTAGCCTGTTCTTAACTTTCACTAATGTCGATCTCAATGTGTTACTAGTCCTAAAATACACTATTATATCATGTTTGTATAGAAGCCGCTTGATTTTTTCTGATGTTTCACTTCGGTTTGATATGACCACGGTGTACATCCAGACTTTTCAAATACATTCTAGATTAGTTTCTCTCTCATTTTTTAAAACCTTCTTTAAAAACTCTTTTGTGTAGTTTTTATCGCTATGAGTATAAAATACTTTATTTAATTCAGTTCGTTGGTCTTTCTTATCTGTAACAAGCCCAGTACTTCTGCTCATTAAATTGTTTACAACATTGATTTTCGTGCACTGTGCATGAGCTGAATCAATATCTACGTATCTCTCGGAATGTGTTGCTTTCCTGTAAACATTTATATTCAACGCTTATATTCCACGTTCAACCAGACAATCTGGAAATGCTAGATTGTGGTCAAATTATCTTAGTTCATTTGTTAACTGAATGTTTTCTGAGATGCTGTTTACATTGTCAAATAGTTCTTCCAAACTATCCCGTTTATTGATGATAAAAATATCGTCTGCATACCGTAACCAAATCTTTATGGATAAACAATTCTTGTTATTGCACTAGTTTCTAGGTAATGCATGAATCGATTCGCTACAATCGGAGAAACTGGTGAGCCCATTGCTGTACCCTCTTTTTGTCTGTAAATGTGACTCGTAATATGAATAAGGTAGATCTTAAACATAATTCTAAGCATTTATTAACCTCCGATGGATCTAATGGGCAACGTAAATTCAAATCTAAATCAGATTCTAAACAATCATTGATAATATTCAAGGCCCAATTAATAGGTACATTAGTGAATAAGGAAGATACATTAAAACTTGCCATTATTTCATCCTCTTCTATATCAATGGTATTAATCATGTTCCTGAATCCATAGTTTTTAATTCCACGATTAATCGGTCTTTCATATGGTTTGAGTATCTTAGCTAAATACTTGTCTAGATTGTAAGTCGGTGAATTCGTAAAATCTACCACTGGTCATAGTGGATTATTACTCTTGTGAATGTTTGGTAGTCCATAAAATCTGCATGGGTTACAACTCACTGGATATTACTTAAACCATAAGGATGATCCTAGCATAGTCTTTAATGACTGTAAGAGTTTGCTGGTTTCCGCCCTGCGTTTATTAAGAGTTGTTCTACTTTTCGTTTCTTTAATTCGTTCATATGGTCTTTCATGTAGATTTTCCTTGGATTTTTTTCTTATACTCTGTTTTATTAATAATCACTGTAGTGTTACCTTTATCTGCTTTCGTAGTTATAATTGTTTTGACATCTCTCAGTTGTTTTAATGCATCAAATTCATTTTTATTTATGTTAGGATTATGAGGTTTCTGATATAATAATGTGCCAATTAGTTTATTCCTCAGTTCATTCACTGATTCATTCGCGAGTACATTAAGAGCTGGCTCGATTACTGGTATAACATTCAAGGTCTTTAATTTAGGTTAATTTATATTGAAGTTAAGACCCTTTTTAAGTAATGATATCTCGTGTGGATTGAGAATTCTATCTGATAGATTTACAATCAGTTTGTTCATATCTTGTGTGTTTGATCTATTTTTGTTCTGTTGAGCTTAGTTGTTGAAAGCATGTTTCAACATTTTTTCAAACTTCCCAATATGTCGTTATTTTGGTGATTGATAACAAAATTGTTCTCTGTGTTTAAAAAATGCATTTATATCTGAAATTATTTCTTTCGGTGCAATAACTGACAATATATCATCGATATACAAACCTTTGAACGCAGTGACTCTAAATTCAGAGTGATTTAATGAATACGTTCTCTAATAAATGTTCCAGGGGCTGTAATCGCCGCTTCGTGTGGCCAAATGGAATTGTCTAGAGATTTAACCATCAAAGATTTGGGAAAAACATTTACTCTTAAACATCGTAGAATAAAAATTCTGTAATTGCACCAGTTATGTATTTTCTTTAATAATTTAGTTCGATTGGAAAACAATTTATACGAATATTGGTCATGATTAGATTAGGATGAACGGCCAACAGAACCGTTACAAACGATGAATTTTTAACAATGCGTTGTATAGGTAGAATTATTGAAACCGTATCCAAGCAATGCGCTGATAAATATCACAGAAAAATGTTGTGCATCGTAATGTTGGATAGCGTTAAACTAAACAAGGAAATACAACCCGCTGATCATAAACTAGTATTTCCCAATTGTTGGGTTAAAAGAAACTATGGAAGCAAGTTAGGAATTAAAGTATCCCGGAAGATACTACGCTCTTAACGACAGTTAGAATATGGTTCGGCTCATGTTTATTGTACGAATGTTGCAGTTTTGGAAAACACAACCAATGGAATATAAACATCAAAAGACTGAATCGAATTTAATATTATCCACACTTAAGACAAACAGTTAGCCTCAAACATTTTTAAGGAGGTTTGCTAGAAGTCAAGAAAAACTACGTCAGCGAATATAATGAGAAATCAAGAAACGCAATTACCGTCCCATCAGATAAGAAAACAATGGAAAAACATGCTAGATATCAGGAAACTTGGATAAACAGTCCAGATTCTATGAATATTCAGGCATTCTTTCGCATTGAGTACAGAATGATTTAGCACAATGTGAAACGCTCCGACCATCCGCATCTCATTATATTTGGAAAAGGTTTTTTGAATTATTTTGAAATATTTGATTTCAGTTTGGTGACCGTTGAGGATAGCATATACTGCTGTTGCTGATTCGACTTTTGACTTTTCAAGTCCACGGGATTGGTAGGCCTTTTGTATTACCTATGTGTTCCTTCGCACGAAGCGATATACCACATGAAGACGCTTCAAAATGGTTGACACCACGATCAAAACTACCTAATTTGCAAACACACGTTTATGTGGAAGTTAATAGGATCTCTTCTTTTTTTATAACTGAAGCGGTACCACTGAAAATCCTTTTAACTGAACAGCTTAGCAAGGTAGATCAGTATATCCATCTTCTGTATCGAAAACGAATTTGATGAATTCCGAGAGTAGGTTCATGTTGTAGAAGGTATTTTTAAAAAGACTTTTTGATGACTGATGCGTCATCTACATACTTTAAAACCAGATGCCTGCTCTGATGGTGCTTTTTAATTGTGGTTGCTTAACATAAGTCAGTTTGTGATGGAAAAGTACATCAGAGAGTGTACATTTCGAATAATTCATCGGTAGCTCATTTTATTTACAATGATTATTGTAGTTGAATTATCCTTATGTAAACCTATTTACAGTTCTTATCAAGCAAATATTACTTGTGATCTGCTCTCTGAGATAATAACCACAAATGAGTTCACTTGAATAACAAACATTTCTCTGAATGTGTTGGCACAAACAGCGTATAAATCTTATTCTTCTCGCTTTATTACAATTTACCGAATGATCTGGATTTTGTTTAGTCGGGTTAGCGTTTTCTTAGTAAGATTTTTTATCTACGGGATAGGGTTGCCGATCCCGTGTCTAACTTTCCTCTTTTACCCGGGCTTGAGACTGGCAATAACTGTAGGAGAGCTACAGGCGGAGCTGAAACATGGAGAACTACTAATATCATCATCAAGAAGGTACAAGTATTTATAAATATATGTCTACGCAATATACCCAATATCCGTTGATCGGATACCATTAGCAACAGCCTTCTGTGGGAAAGGATAAACCAGCTTCTAACAATGTTGGATATTAGGAAAACACTTTGCAAGTGGATAGGACATATGTTAAAAAAATAACCAAACTGCATCACGAGACAAGCACTAACTTGGAATTCTGAAGGGAAACGGAAAAGAGGAAAAGCGAAAAACACTCTGTGTTGGCGATTGCAAACAGACATGGAAAAGATGAATAACAATTGGAAAGAGCTGGAAAAGATTCCCTAGGACAGGGTTGTATAGAGAGTGCTGGTGGGCGGCCTATGCTCCTCGACGAGAGGTAACAGTTGTATTTCACATTGTAATATTCACTATCTCAATCTTTCGATAATTCTTTATGAGAAATTAGTTATCTTACGTCTTTTCATAATTTATGTTTATGTAATTTGTTGTATAGAATGTAATCAAGTATAATCTCTTTTAGAATTATGATATTAAGTTATTTCCGCTCACGAACATTTTGTGCACTAGTATAATGAACTGAGAAAGGATTCCATCAAAACTATTAAAATGAATGATACTTCGACCGAATGTGAGGCATTGGGAGTCTACAGAAGTGACATATTATCGCTCAAATGATCTTTCACCAGTAATGAAGAGTGTGATGAAGAATCTATGGTTCAAATTCTAGATATCAATGATTCAAGCGCACACACACACACACACACAACCCACATATTGATCAAATACAATTCCAAGAACCATGTGTGTCTGTTTTAATTTTTGTTGTTAATTCTAATACTAATGAATCCATTCTAGATCATATAAAGTCGTCCTCCCATACACAGTCGGACAGATACATGATGAACCTAAAGAGAGAAATACATACGACTGCAGAAATTTGAATTCTCATTTAAGTTGTAAAGGCCTTGGTATTTGTACGAACCAATCATTCCTTTGTACTTGATTGCTCGCTAATTACAAATTACAAATCTAATACGTTCATTTGTGTTCATTTAGATCTACCTGCGTCAAATTACACCATTTCGGAAATCCCTAGTTATCACATCAGCTCGTATACTTTGAATCATCATAATTAGGTAAGTAGTATAGTGGATTATCTTCGAGATAATTCTTAAGGCTTTGTATATCAACCGCAATGAAATACGTTATTAAATAAATCCATGTGGTGTATGAATTTTAGAAGGCGAAACGAAACTCCAAATACATCTTATTATTGAATAGCATAGATCATCAAGTCATAAGCACATCACATACGGCCTAGCGACCGAATACAAAGGCTAATTTAGATTTGAATACAGAATCTATTGAACAATTGAATGAATGAATAACATTCAAGTAGAAATATATACAAGTAGTTTGAACAATTAACATTTAAGCTAAAAAATAAAGAAAGATTTCTGTACAAGTGTGTCACATATGATCATGCACATATATCCATAGTAACACGATAATATTAATATTAAGATCTATAAATGATTACGATTTTGTTCTATAAGTTACACGAAAAGGGGTTTAAAACATTAAACATGAACAAACTTAATTGTAGCAAATGTAATTTAGATGGATATAAAGTAGAACAAATAACCAGCAATCATTAGGGCTTCTTATTCTCACTCTATAACTCAGAAGAAGCACAGAATACAATGGACACCTCAAAACAAAAACTGCAGGTATTTCTTTCATTTTACTTGAATATGACGTATTTTAGATATTTATTATTTACTGAATGGAATTTTCTTTGTTGTCGACTTCACTTTCCCTGGTGTCATCAATTGTTCAGATGTTTATCTACTTCATTTTGCATACTTGTATATGACCGGGAGTGTATTGCTAATTACTACATAACTATTTTTATGTAAACTAAGTACAATGTAAACGAGTATAGATATTGAAAGGACAAATGGTCGGACACTAATGCAAAATGAATGAAATCATAAATGTAAACTATTAGATGTTAACTCAGGTGTTTTAATAGTTACCACTTCTTTTGAGACCTGAAGTTTCTAGGTTCGATCCCTGGTGCGGTCGTGAATACGGAGCCCAATAATAGGAAACAACAGTTGTCCATTACTCACCACCCTTATAAAATAAACGTTTAGACTACTAATTGGTAGTGAGTTTAATTATATGAGTAAACCATATTCTACTCAATTCAATTTGATCTGGCTTTAATATATTTCAGCGCCAAAGAATTTGGCATGCTCCTAGACATTTAGTCACTACAGTTTGGTCATGATTCCCGAAAAGAAAAGATTTAACTTGTCTAAACAATATTTGTACTAAACACAATGATGAATCTTGAAACTGTAATTTCTTTAAATGTAAACCACAAACGTTTTAGAACATAATTCACTATGTATTGCTGTACTTGAATCTTCGCATTGATGTTTACGACTGAAATTGATCAGTCTCTTAATGGCATATGTGCATACTGTGAGTGCTGCCTTGATATTGTGAATTAAACTTTACTCCACTGCACAAGCAAGTGGCTATCAGGACTCAGTAGCTGAATAGATAACGCGATAGCGTTTAATGCGAATGTTACTGGGTTCGAGTCCCAGAGTGGACATCAACTCTGAGATGCAGTTACATCCAGCTGACCAGTGCCAAATGGGCAAAAGACGCGTCCTGGTTTCCACTGCTGGCCGCTATCCATCTTTGCTTTTGGAACATAGTTCGTCTTGCCAATTCATGATAGATTTGTCTAGTGATTCATGTACAGAATCCCAAGTACAAGACAACACAGTTATTTAATACGAATAATGTACTTTCATAAACCAGATAATGTCTGATATTCATCGTCATCATAGTTAACGTCATCATGGTTAACGTTCAATATTAATATTTTTAATCTTATTCTATTCACTGAATTCATATTTACTCAACTATGGACTCATCAACAAATGTGCTTTAATAGCAGCTAAGTTAGATAATAGTCAATATTCTTGATTGAGATCATGAACTGCTTCGAATCCAGGGCCTTCTGTCTCGCGCGCGAACGCTTAACCTACTCGACCACTGAGCCGGCATCCAACGCGAGCGGGATCGTGGATGCGCACTGCTGAGGAGTCCCACAATAGAAGGAAACATCCGTCTAATGCTTCCAGGTTTTCAATTGTTGTCTAACATCAATTGGTTGATGATCTCAATCAAAAACTTGACAATCTCCACAACACCTAAATTGATAATAGTCAATATTCTTTTGAATATAAACATTAATCATTGAATATGATTTAATTTCTAATAACTCCGCCTGTAGCTCTTCCAGAGTTACTGCCGGTCCCAAGCCCGGGTAAAGGAGGAGGGTTGGGCAATATCAAAGTCAGAATCTTCAATACGAACGTCAAGGCAGTTCTACTGCATGGAGCTGAAACTTGGAGAACTACAACAACCACCATCAAGAAGGTACAGGTTTTTATGAATAGCTGTCTACGCATGATACTCAACATCCATTGGCCGGATACCATCAGCAACAGCCTTTTGTGGAAGAGAACAAACCAACTTCCAACTGAAAAGGAAATTAGGAAAAGACGATGGAAATGGATAGGACATACATTGAGGAAATCATCAAACTGCATTACGAGACAAGCGCTAACTTGGAATCCTGAAGGGAAGCGGAAAAGAGGAAGGCCAAAGAACACATTACGTCGGGAAATAGAAGCAGATATGAAAAGGATGAATGAATTAGATTTATCAATGTTAATCTACATAGACATTTTATGTATAAATTAGATGTGTAGGGATATTTGTTTGAATTTGTGAATAGTTTCAATATACATTAATTTGAAATGATAACTGAAGAGAAACTGAAAATCATGGGAATGAATATCAGTCAGTAGTAGTTGTGATGTAAACATATCAAATCAGTCAATTATAGACATTTATCTTTATTCAATAATTTACATGAAGTTAAATGAACTAATAATGAAAGTAGGTGAATAATAACAATAATCAACAATGAGAGAATTCAATGTAGACGAATTAAGAAGAATATAAAAAGACAGAAATATTTATTTTCTACACTATATATATATATCCTTTTTTAAAAAATGTTAGTGAATTGAATGAAAGATCCAGTAGATGTCCCATATTCTAGATCAACAGGCTAAATTCCGTAAGGATCGATCACTCACAGACCAAATTGCGACATTACGGATCATCGTTGAACAGTCAATTGGATGAAACTCGTCACTATACATCAACTTTGTTGACTGTGAGAAAGAGTTTGATATTGTGGAAGGCAGAACCTTATGGAACCATCGCCGACACTATGGTATACCTGGAAAAATTTTTAACTTCATACGACGGATGACATTCGTGCATGGACGGCAGCTGACAGATGCTGTCCAAGTGATGATAGAAGTCAGACAAGGCTGTCTAGTCTCAACCCTTTTCTTTCTTCTAGTGGTCAAATGGATTATGAAGACAACAGCATCTCAGATGAAGCAGGGAATACCATGAACAGTTAGGATGCAACTAGACGATTCGGACTACGTAGATAACCTAGCTCTTATACCTTACACAGAGCACCAATTGCAGGTGAAGAAAGCCAGTCTAGCAACAATAGGTCACAACAAACACAACCTAATCACACTTGGAGAAGCTATGGAAGAGATGAAAACTTCCACGTACCTGAGCAGCATCACCGATGAATAATGAGGATCGGATGCAGATTTGAAGGCATAGACAAGAAAAGCATGTGCAGCATTCCCAGAGCTGAAGAACATTACATACTTACTTACATCTGCTACTCGAAATGAAGGATAGACTGCCGACAAGCATTCTCCAACCAACTCTTTTTTGGGTCTTCCTTTCTAGTTTTATCCAATTTTTGTTCATTCTTTTCATGTCTGTCTCCATTTCTTGGAGTAATGTGTTCTTTGGTCTTCCTCTTCTCCTTTGTCCTTGAGGAACAGTTTGTGTCGAGGATTGAAAACAAATATCTAAAGAATGAATAGCACTTCCCAAGAACCGGGAATAGAAGCCCAGGAAAGAGTTGATTGTACAATTCTGGTCGATGGCCCATGCTCCACAAAGCATACCAGGCGTGTGTGTAAGTATATTTCCTGACTAGTGACACACACATGATTATCATATGCCATGTGCAATACTACCGTGAAATCTTCTTGATCAACTGAAAATAGGTGAGCATTTATTACCACAACAATAAGTGTTATGTCAATATATTTTGATTTTGTTAATTTCCCCTTGTCAAATTCTATAAAATCTTTTTGATTGAGATCATGAACCGATTGATGTTAGACCACCACCGAAAACCTAGAAGCACTGGACGGCCGCTTCGTCCTATTGTAGGACTCCTTAGCAGTGCGCAGCCACGATCCCGCCCGCGGGATTCTAACTCAGGGCCTTCAGTCTCGCGTGCGAACCTACTCAACGACTGAGCCGGCATACAACGGTGTTAATGTCTAACCTCAACCAATCCACCAAGTTGCGTGACCATCTTCCATTGTACTGAGGTAGACACCTGTTTCTACCCGGCACGGACTAGCTATTAAATCTCATGTCAAGATTTGACTAAATGGTAACAGATATAAGTTTTGAATTCAAGAGTTCCATATATATTTTAAACTATTTTCAATTGGATAAAAACTACAAATTGAGTCTAAATATATTTTACTGTTATAGAAATTATATCTTACTATTCAATGAATGATTGTTTAAATAATCTAAAAGAATGTTATATAAAAGTGTATATTATATAAACAAAACAAACAAACATTCCACACATGACAATTCATAATACCATAGACACAAGATTCAATGAATTGAAAACAGTCATTTTATTTTGTTGTCTTGCCACCATGTTTATTAAACCATTCATCACTTTTATCTGAAGCTATAGCTGATTGTAGTAAATGATCTGCTTGGGAATCTACTTGTGACAATTGTCTAAAAGCTTCATCTCCAACAAAACAGATTTCATGACCATCCTAAAAAAGAGATAATTAAGTAAACAGAATGATAAGATCCACACAAAATATAGTATAAAGTCAAATTGCAATGAAATTCTAGTATAATGGATGGTTTCTCTCATGTATATTATGATAATACGTTATTACGACATTAATAAAACTAATCACGTTATATGAGAACCATGATTCACGAGCCGAAATAGAGAACCAAATTAACACTAGATAACACTTTATCCATTACAATTACAAATAGTCACACTCAGTGAGTTTGGAGTAGAAATCAATGACAAGAAGGTAGATTACATATTTAATAGTTGGTAGGCTGTGGCTGCTTGTTCACGCTCTGGCTTAAGCTGAAGAGTCCTACGATATCACGAAACGGCCGTACAGTACATCCAGGTTTTTCATGGTGGTCTAGATTCAACTGGTTTATGATCTTAACCATTGGAATTACTATAATATCCACAAAACCCTTCTGATATTAATCAACATATGTTCACTAGTGACTGGCTTAAAGAGGTATATCCTGGAGTTCTAGTGAGAAGTATTGGCCAGTGGACTTCAACCAGGTATGTTGTGAGATTGTAACTCATTGATGACAATGGTGGATGTGTCGCTCAATTTTGTGGATTAGTTAAAGGTAGACATTAACACCGTTGAATACCGGCTCAGTGGTCTAGAGGTTGAGTGTTCGCGCGCGAGACTGATAGGTCCTGGGTTCAAACCTCGTGGGGGGGCGAGATCGTGGATGCGCACTTCTGAGTCTCACAATAGGACGGAACAGCTCTACAGTGCTTTCAGGTTTTTCATGGTGGTCTAGCTTCAACTGACTCATGATCTTAACCATTGAAATTACTACAATCTCCACAAAACCCCTTCTGATATAAATTAGATAGATTGTGATTATAGCTAACATTACAATTACATATGCCCAAGTTGTCAAACAACTAAATAACAGAGTAATATTTCGAAAAAAATTGCACAATGAACAGTCGAATCAAACATAGTGAATAAATATAAAAAAACATTAAATGAGTTATAACTCGTGTATTTATTCTACTGCAAGTTTCCGCTTTTTTATGCATAGACTGCCACTACTTTTGTTATGATACCATTGTAAGATAAACAGTGGCTAAACACAGGCTAGAAGCATTCCGTCTATTTCATTCAAGCTGAATCCATTAAGTCATACATTTGTTAGTATTTTTTTACTTCAAGTACGGGTTTATGTACTTGACTTTGATCAAACATATAAGTGTGAAGGCTAATAATATTGACCGTTTGACTAAACTGAAGAAGATCGAGCATAGTTCGGACCTGAGACTATGTGGCTTAAAGTCGAATGATCTGATTATTTAATCACTGATCTATGTAGTCAACAACTGATATACTTCCTTTATCTATGACGTTCTTGTAAAACATAAGTGTTTCTCACTCGAAATCAGGCAATTATCCACCATACATAATGTATATATAAGCCATTTTAATTGACCCAGGTTGGCATTTGCAGTAAGCGACCTAAATTTACAACTGGAATAACCTGTGGAGTTACTATCAAACTTGGTGAACTAGTAGTTCTTAAATATCCCCAAATTATGTTGCAACTTGTTTTTCTCCAACATTTTATGTATTGTTGCTACTGAACTGTAAAGATAGTTCCTGTTTATTTGTATTTTAGTAAACCCAACACATTAGAATTACAAATTTACAGATTTCGAGTTTCCTTATCTTCTATCCATTGGTTCAATAGATTGCATTTGAGTTTATTTAGAAAGTCGAGCTGATATACTCTCTCACCTTCTTATTAAACATACCACTTTGTGTAAATCAAAAGCCTAAAATCACAGTCTACATACTTGGCTTCGTCACAGCTTTATCATGTATGATTTACATCTTGTTGAATTGTCCTCTAAAGACCTACTATAATGTACTGACAGGTATAAAGAAGATATATTATTCCAATGAACAATTAGGAAATTATGGAAATTGTTCAACAGATTCAATTGTACAAAAGTGATACAAATCAATAAAAAAAATAAACCTACTGGATCAGCTAAAATAATCACTTGGACAGTAGCTTTTCCTGGTGTATCCAAGCTGACTAAACGAGTAAGAATTGTTTCATTTTGTGAATCCATTGTTTGTTGTAAGACTGGTAACTATTAATAAATTATTAATTATGTTTAAAATACATTTTACTTGACTACTTGGGCATGCAAAAGCTATACGGCCAAATGCGCTGGCATGATCAATCGGCTTTTGAATGGAAATCAGTTTTAAACTACACTGATTTGGTGAATAACAAAACACCGCTTCATCTGAGCTAGATGAAACAAGTGTCATACCAAGTTTATGGGACCAATAATCTGTATCATAATAGAAGAAACTTTTTAGGAAGGAGAATAGAAATACAGCATACCAGTGGATCGTTTGAGATTTGATGTAGATAAAGCCACCATTTGAACTGGATCCCCGTCACTATCACAGTTATGCACCCAAAATGCATATCCACCAGGAGCTTCCACTTTTACTGAATTCGAATCTTTAAATTTGATAGGCCATGATCCACCGATAATTCTTGAATATGCATCCTTATTATGAATACGAATATACTGTTATCATTTAGGCGAGATGAAACAGACAATAAAAACACTCACCTGGAAATCATTACCAAGTTGATAAGCACCAATCCCATAATTATAAGTCAACTCAACAACAAAATGATTATCCTCAGGTCCATAACCTATCATGGTTTTGCTCCACTTCCCATCATATGGTCTAAATGAATGATGTAAATCAATATTGATTAAGGTTAATTACCCGTTACATGAAGCCTTACAACCTTCAGTAAATTCTTCATGTCGTAACACCTGTGAAGTGATCAAGAGACAAGTAAATAAGAAACAAATAATGATCAAGTTATGAAAAAATATTTCAGCGATCATACCATGTAGAATAACTTCAACTCTTAGATCATTTACCCACGGATCCAAAATGAAATTAAAGAACTAATAAGACGCGATTTCCAGTCGTCATTCTTTACCGGCTAGACTATAACATCTAATGGTCAAGTATCTAGTTTTTCAGCCAGTTTCGATTAATGACTGTTGTGTCAGGAAAAGAGGGTCGTTTTACTAATTAACAAACTAAATATTATCCTTGTTTTAAATAAAACTATGTATAAATATAGTACTGGGATTATTTTATAGATAACTCTTAAGGCTTCGCAGATCACTTGTCCCGGTAACCATTGTTTGAGAAATCCCGACGGTATATACATTTCAGAAGACAATACGAAGCATCGACTATATTTTATCACTCTACAGCGCATATTCGAAAGCCACAGTCACACAAAGTGAATGCGAATTAGGGGCGGATGAATTGATAAGATTTTAGAAGCACATATATATAGGAAAACGAATAAGTCATCGAGAGATTTAAGCAACTCTAGTGAACGAGAACTTAAGTGGGGACAACCTGATGTATTTTAACACAATATTAAAGAATATTTTGGTAAAACCTGAGAACCATACAGTAAAAACTTATTTGCGAAATACTCATCAATCGTCTCTGAATTGGTTGTTTGTTTGTTTCCATACGAATCATTCCCATTGCACAAACAAGTGGCTATCAAGACTCAGTAGCTGAGTGGATAAGGCGATGGCGTTTGAAGCGAATGGTACTGGGTTCGAGTCCCAGAGTGAATATCAACTCTGAGATGCAGGTACATCCAGCTCACGAGTCCCAAATAGGACGAAACGGGCGTCCTAGATTCCCTTGCTAGCCACTATCCATTGTAGTGTCTGTCATTATGTTAAACCCAAATACCTCATTATTCTAACTTCCGGACAGCCCATTCTATTCATTCTATTGGAGTCACATTCTGACCTTGTTAATTATTCGCTTATCAATGTCTTGACTGTCTTTATATGAGCGCGTAGGTGTATGCACACTTCTCATCCCATTACTCATCACATGTCTGTAATTTATTTTTGTGGGCTTATAAATATTGATTAACTCTTTGTTAAAGGAGAGTTGGCTTACCAGCCATCTCCACCGCTCGTCAATTTCGCTTCGCTTTCTTCTCTTCGCGTCGTTCTCCCGTTCGTTTGTCTAATCAACAATTATACGAAATATATGCATTCAAAACTCCGTTCTCGTTATTTCACTTATTTAATGCCGTTATTAACTAACGCGATTTAAGTCAATGATTATATACGAGGATAGACGATAGCAACCAATCATTATGATCACATTGGAGTCAGATCACGGGCCACTAAAATGGTGATCCCGTCACCACAAGCAAACACAACAGGCTACCAAACCATCATTGCTTACTACAAAAATCTCTCAACCTTCTGCCGTCAGGCCTTTCACTTTCGATCAGTGATATATAATACTTATATCAGTCGACATTAATAGCACATAAGGCACAACCAACACTTAGACTAGCAAGAAGGATGTGGGCAGACTGTAACACGTGATCAAACTAATAATAAGCGTGTGAATATAGGGAAATATATTTCCTAGTTGGCATCGTATTGGCTTAGACGCTCAAATTCTGATCCCTGAGCGCGTTTCATAATCACTTCAGCGTGGAAGGCCTTTAACCACAAAATAGTTACATAAATTTGAGTCACATTTTATTAGCTACTTTGACAAGAGCAGCCATGTAGTTACAATCAACCGTTATTTTTCATTCTTTTATTTTGGTATAAACATTTTACTAGATTTATTATCTTTAAGAGTAAATATTTAATCGAATCAACATAGTTAGTATATATTATGGTCATACAATTCCAATCTATTTGTTATTCACTAGTGATCAAAAGATATGCTATTCAATTTTATGCAGCATTTAAACAAATACGGATTATATGAATACTATATTTATCAATTATAAATATTAGATGGTGGTTGGAGGTAGTCGACAGGAAACCCCGTACCTGGGTTTCGTGCTACTTGACACTCAACAGTAAGGTGTACCTGTAATCTTGAGAGAACTGATGCTTCCTGATGGATTCGATCCCGTGTCATCCAGATTCACAGTCAGAGACGTTACCACTGATCTATTCAGGCCGAAACCGACCTCCTGTAGGACTGAGATGTAATCACAATTGATTGATCACTGGGTGGTGATCAATGTCATGCGTGTCAAGTCCTTCTTAGTGCAGATCGAATGTTATCGACCATCATTACATCAAATACTGTTTGATCAGTAGTATTGTCTTTTTAATCTCTAAGATGTGTTTATTGAACAGTGAAAGAATTATAGGAAGCATAATCTAATCTCAATATAATGCACGCAGTGTCGAGTCACCTAGACTGGTGGCTACATTGCAACTTGGTCGATAGTATTTGATCTGTACTAGTAAGGACTTGACACACATAACATTGATCACCACCCAGTGATCAATCAATTGCAATTATAAATACATCAACCTTAATTCTAATCAAAAGTTATTTTTAATTCTTCTCTAATGAAGAACATATTTGCCAAAACGTTTTCGAGTGTATGAAAAACAAAAAAGCTTCACTGAATGAAGTACGGCATGTCATCAAACCCTAATGCTTAGAAGTTAAGCAATATATAGATTAATAGAGCTCGAACCAAAAACAAGCGAACCTAACTGAAACATAGCCAAATTTAATAATCGTTTAATTTATTGGTATATTTTAGTTTGAGCGCTCCTAGTAAACTTTGAAAACAACCCTTTACTAGGCATCATTGCACGTTAACAAATACAATAATTACATATAACTCCTATCCTAAACAAGCTAGTCAACAACAAATTACAGTCTTATCTACTGAATAATCATCTTTATTTTATACATTATATGTAACTTCCATATTACTTATTTTATGGTTTACATTAAATGACAGGAAAATCACAAATAATTTTAAAAATAAATTTTGTTGATATGATAAATTTCAGTCTAATAGCGTGAATTTTACACAACTATAGAAAAACTAATTTTACTACTAATTAAAATGTTACAAACTTCATAGGAAAACATATTGTGCATCCATTATGAGATTAATAGTTTCAATAGTTGAACTATATTAGAAGAAACTGGGCAAGTTTCAGTAGGTGATTGATTCTTTTTACTAATTGCAAAGTATAAGATAATAAGCTTGTTGATCATTATATTTATGTATCTTCTATGGAACGTCTTACTTTCATTCAATTTCTATTACATAGATAATAACATAATAATGTTGAAAAAAAAAAACTGAACAGTGATATTAGTGTAGTGTGCGCTACTTATATTGATATAAGTAGTATATGACGCGAGTTAGGAACGTAATATCTGGCAGCAAAACATGGGGGAAGATTAAGAAACGAAGAGCGGGAATACAATGGAATCTGTATGAAAAGGCATGAACAATGAAATCTGAGACAATAAATTGATGTTTGCAACAGGAACAGTCCAGTTTGATATGATGAATTGATATTTTGTAAATTAACGATTCAACTCCTCCTGGAGCCCCTTTCCGGGGGCTACTGCCGGTCCCAAGCCCGGATAAAGGAGGAGGGTTGGGCATGGGGTTAGCGACCCCATCCCGTAGAAAACTAACTCGCTAAAAAAACGCTAACCAGAAAAAATTATTCAAACTATTTAAACTCTGCCCTGGGAGTCAGGAAGTCTTCGTTTAGAAGAATTATGACGCCTCACGATGAAAGCCGAGTTTCTTCGGAAGTCACGAGGCCGATGCCCCTTCTGACAACCAGAGCAACCATTAATTTAGGTACATGGAATGCTCGCACAATGTGGGAGACTGGGAGAGTTTTCCAAATTGCTGCAGAAATGAGGAGATACAATTTAGAGGTGGTTGGGATCAGTGAAAAACACATTGGACGCAAGTTGGACAACAACGACTAGCTTCAGGGGAGCTGCTGTTATACTCCGGACATGAACAAGAAAATGCTCCACATACACAAGGAGTTGCATTGATGCTGTCCAAACAAGCACAAAATGCACTTATAGGATGGGAATCTCATGGACCAAGGATCATCAAAGCCTCCTTCAAAACAAAGAAAACGGGGATTACAATGAACGTCATCCAATGCTACGCGTCTACCAATGACTACAATGAAGACGCTAAAGATCAATTCTACGATAGGCTGCAGTCAATCGTCGAGAAGTGCCCAACAAAAGACCTGACTATTCTAATGGGAGACCTAAATGCCAAGGTTGGAACTGACAACACCGGATATGAAGAGATCATGGGACGACACGGACTCGGAGAAAGGAACGAAAATGGTGAGAGATTTGCAAATCTATGTGCCTTCAATAAACTGGTCATAGGCGGGACTATATTCCCACATAAACACATACACAAAACCACATGGACTTCACCGGATCACACCACACAGAACCAAATCGACCATATCTGCATCAACAAAAAGTTCAGGAGGACGATGGAGGACGTGAGAACAAAGAGAGGAGCTGATATAGCATCAGATCATCACTTGCTGGTCGCCAAGATGAAATTGAAACTCAAGAGGCACTGGACAACGGGGCGGACAATATCACAAAAATTTAATACGGCTCTTCTTCGGGATACTGACAAACTCAATAAATTCAAGATAACCCTCAGCAATAAGTTCCAAGCCTTTCATGATCTACTCAATGGAGAAGGAACTACTATGGAGAGCGACTGGAAAGAGATAAAAGAAGCAATCACTTCAACATGTCATGAGGTTCTGGGCCAAAAGAAGCACCATCACAAGGATTGGATCACGGTCGATACACTGGATAAGATTCAAGAAAGGAGGAACAAGAAAGCAGCAATCAATACCAGTCGAACAAGAGCAGAAAAAGTCAAGGCACAGGCTGAATACACAGAAGTAAACAAGCAAGTGAAAAGGAGCATCAGAACTGACAAACGTAAATATGTGGAGGATTTGGCAATGACGGCGGAAAAGGCTGCCAGAGAAGGAAACATGAGACAACTGTATGAAACAACAAAGAAACTCTCTGGAAATCACCGTAAACCAGAACGACCAGTGAAAAGCAAGGAAGGCAAGATAATCACCAACATTGAAGAACAACGAAACAGGTGGGTAGAACACTTCAAAGAACTCTTGAATCGACCAGCCCCACTGAACCCACCCAACATCGAAGCAGCACTCACGGACCTCCCAATTGATGTTGGCGCACCAACAATTGAAGAAATCAGCATGGTTATCAGACAAATCAAGAGTGGCAAAGCAGCAGGACTAGACAGCATTCCAGCAGAGGCACTGAAAGCAGACGTAGCGGCAACTGCAAGGATACTCCAAACTCTCTTCAGAAAGATCTGGGATGAGGAACAGGTACCAAAAGACTGGAAAGAAGGACTTCTAGTCAAAATACCAAAGAAAGGCGATCTCAGCAACTGTGACAACTACAGGGGAATCACTCTTCTTTCAATGCCAGGAAAAGTCTTCAACAGGGTATTGTTAAACAGGATGAAGGACTCCGTAGACGCCCAACTTCGAAACCAACAGGCAGGATTCCGTAAGGATAGATCGTGCACAGATCAAATCACAACTCTACAGATCATTGTGGGACAATCAATTGAATGGAATTCATCACTCTATATCAACTTCATCGACTACGAAAAAGCATTTGATAGCGTGGACAGAACAACCCTATGGAAGCTTCTTCGACACTACGGCGTGCCTCAGAAGATAGTCAATATCATACAGAATTCCTATGATGGATTAAACTGCAAAATCGTGCATGGAGGACAGTTGACAAAGTCGTTCGAAGTAAAGACCGGTGTCAGGCAAGGTTGTTTACTGTCACCCTTTCTCTTTCTCCTGGTGATCGACTGGATCATGAAGATATCAATATCTGAAGGGAAGCACGGGATACAGTGGATAGCTAGGATGCAATTGGATGATCTAGACTTTGCAGATGATCTGGCTCTTCTATCGCATACACAACAACAAATGCAGTAGAAGACAACCAGTGTAGCTGCAGCCTCAGCAGCAATAGGTCTCAATATACACAAAGGGAAAAGCAAGATTCTTCGATACAACACAACATGTACCAATCCAATCACAATTGACGGAGAAGCTTTGGAAGATGTAAAATCCTTTACATATTTGGGCAGTATCATCGATGAACACGGTGGATCTGATGCAGATGTGAAGGCACGGATTGGCAAAGCAAGAGCAGCATATCTACAACTGAAGAATATCTGGAACTCAAAACAATTAGCAACCAACACCAAAGTCAGAATTTTCAATACAAATGTCAAGACAGTTCTACTGTATGGCGCGGAAACCTGGAAAACTACGAAATCCATCGTCCAAAAGATACAGGTGTTTATTAACAGTTGTCTACGCAAAATACTTCAGATCCGCTGGCCGGACACTATAAGCAACAACCTACTATGGGAGAGAACAAATCAGATCTCAGTGGAGGAAGAAATCAGGAAGAAGCGCTGGAAGTGGATAGGACACACATTGAGGAAAACACCGAACTGCGTCACAAGACAAGCCCTCATATGGAATCCTCAAGGTCGAAGGAGGAGAGGAAGGCCAAAGAATACATTACGCCGGGAAATGGAGATAGATATGAGAAAAATGAACAAGAATTGGATGGAACTAGAAGAGAAGGCCCAGGACAGAGTGGGTTGGAGAATGCTGGTCGGCGGCCTATGCTCCACTGGGAGTAACAGGCGTAAGTAAATAAGTAAGTAAATTAACCATTCACTATATATGGTTCTCAGATTTTATTGAGATGCTCTGTTCCCCACCCGTGTTCTGTTCACTACATTAGCACTATACAAAATATCATCTCTATAGCTTCAATGTAGAATTAATTTAAAAATAGTAGTATTTATGATGGAAAACTTTTTTAGTAGCCTGTTGTGTTCGCTTGTGGTGGCGGGATCACCATTTTTGTGGCCCGTGATCTGACTCCAATTTGGTCGTAATGATTGGTTGCTATCGTCTATCCTCGTATATGATCATTGACTTAAATCGCGTTAGTTAATAACGGAATTAAATAAGTGAAATAACGAGAATGGAGTTTTGAATGCATATATTTTGTATAATTGTTGATTAGACAGAACGAACGGAGAAACGATGCGAAGATTAGAAAGCGAAGCAAAATTGACGAGCGGTGGAGATGGCTGGTAAGCCAACTCTCTCTTTAACAAAGAGTTAATCAATATTTATAAGCCCACAAAAATAAATTACAGACATGTGATGAGTAATGGGATGAGAAGTGTGCATACACCTACGCGCTCATATAAAGACAGTCAAGACATTGATAAGCGAATAATTAACAAGGTCAGAATGTGACTCAAATAGAATGAATAGAATGAGCTGTCCGAAAGTTAGAATAATGAGGTATTTGGGCTTAACATAATGACAGACACTATACTTGACAATATTACCCATCATCTAGTTAATATGAATCTATAGAAATTTCCTCATTCAGAATAACTTAAATATTTCTAACCTAAGGTATAGTAAATACATGGCCGTAGTTGTTATATCCTAGTGAAGATTACATTACGAGTAACTTCTGAGATTTATTAATGGACAAATATCATGTATATATATTCTTATGATATAAATATTCAGTAACTAGATGATGTATATCTATATTCCCCTTGTTATAAACTTTATTTTGACTTATAATTTATTATTATACGATTTACTGTTCTTAAGTTATGTTCAGTTTATTGACTACTGCCTTCCACGTTCACAGCCAACTTTTGACTTTATTATGTGTACAAATGTACTTTCCTATTTTATGGTGCGTTGCGGTCTGTTTGGTTGATATATATATATATATATATATATATATATATATATATATATATATATATATATATACACCCAGTATGTCTGAAATAAATGATTTGATTCGATTCGTATAGTAGAAGCTGGTATTCATGTTCTGGACTCAAGTGGACGGACTAGATGAATATAGCACCAACTGGTCGAATGTTATTGGTTTGGCACAGTGCTAAGATAGTATAAATCGTAAATTTGATTGGTGGATAAATCACGTAATAAAGTCATAACAGAAGTGATCAAGATCTATTGAATAATTGTTTGAGTTAACAAAATCAAAATGGTTAGAAAAACATTGATATATTTATCGAATATTTTAAGCACTTGTGTGTTGTATTGATTTAAAGTGTAGTCAAGTGAACTTGTGGACTATTTAAGAAAAAAAATTGTATTATTCAATTAAACATCAATAAAATAATGTAAAACCAGTTAAAGTTTACACCATTGTTACTTACATTGATACAAACTTGTTTTTTATCAAAAGTACACACAATAACATACCTTCATTCCAAGAATTCGTTTGTAAAAATCAATTGTTTCATTACGATTAGCCACTTTGAAAACAAAATGTAAAGCTCTTGTACGATTCATAGAAGATAACAATTTGAAGTCAATCAAAATATCTAATTCTTTGAACTGCAATTCACTGAATATCAAAAATTATTTGGAATAAAAGTCAAAGTTTACAGAGTCTAAAATTAGGGACAAATAATGGTTATGATTTATATTTTGAATGAAATTTAGTAGTATTAGTAGTAGTAGTAGTAGTAGTAGTAGTAGTAGTAGTACATGATGTAAAACGAGTATAAACAGGAAATAAAAATATACACCAACAAATAAATATAAACAACGTTAAGCCTAGCACGAAGATTTGACGGTCCTACTTCACAAGCTTTGGAAACAAAATGATAAGAAAAGTAAATGTTTAATATGGACCAAGAACAGAGGGAAACGCACTGCCTGGATTCCACTGCTAGCCACATTCTATCTTTTCTGTGTAAATGAGTACAAAAATCAGGAGAAACGAATGGAATCAGAGAATAAAATTTATTAAACAATACCGTATTTAAAACTTCAGTAAAGGCAATCAATGACCAGATCTCCTTCACTGAAATTAACTTCATCAATATTACCAATTCTATGGTTGTATATTACAGCTGTATTGAGGACCCTCTTGATACGGCTTATAACAACAGTTAGTAAAACTATAAACGAAGTCTATGACCTGTCCCAGTTCCCTTCACTTTTCTAGTTTACTTCTATATTATTCAACATAGCCTAGGTTGACGAATTTTTAGACTACCTAGTTTGACGAGTATCAGTCAGCTATCACAAACTTATGAGCTGAGACAATTTTGGATCCGCCTACTTTGCTCTACCTTATATTAGAACATTGAAAGAAAATCAACAAAATGACAGAGAGAGAATGGCAGACAACACCAAAAAGTAATGAAACTTTTGGTAAGAAAAAAATGACTTAAAAATAAAAATATGATCAAAGAATGGAACTTTGGGAATTTTCCATAACTCCAGAGTTGGATGATAGACAATGGATATAACTACATCATTGAGAGGTTTGGCGTCATATTGCTCAAAGTCTTCAACCATTAACTACGAGTATTATGTGGGTTCCAAGCTCCTACGTAAACAAAAATTAATAAACGCCTTACTACTCTTACCTAGAACTCTACATCTAAGGCCAAAATCCCCGACATATTGGTTCACCTGTTATGACTTATGGTAGACTACTGATATCATGTGACAAAGCCACCAATCAGAGTCTAGTTTCTATGATTTAGTGCCCCTGTGTTAACCAATTACACGTCCAACAAGTATTAGTAACCTTAGGTCGACTGCCAAGACTTTACTGATCCACGATTCCATAGCTTCTCTTTCTACCCTGCAGTTTGAGTCCAGGAGTCAGCAATCAGCCTCCACTAATATTATATTTCAAGCAAGCCTAGTGTATATGCAGGCATGCTGGACCACATAACAATAAAATGGAAAATAAAAATTATGCGCGATCAAGCTAAGGAGCAACTGTGAGTAGGGGCGACGGCAAATAACAAACTGGTAATAGATGAGGAATGGTAAATCGTATAACAGTGGGCAATTGGTAAATTGAAAGCTTGTGACAAAATGAGTGTATATATATATATATATATATATATATATATATATATATATATATATTAGCTATTTTAGAAAGTGTAATTAATCCCATCTGACAGATTTTTATCGCTGTTTGTTCCGGTCTATAAGAAACAACTAAAATTTTCCTGCGATAACCACGAAGGAGTCGACTAACCAAACTGTTCAAAATACTGACTTCTATAATTATCAGAGACTGACGAAGACTTATGAAAATCAAACTCGGGAAGAGCAGGTTAGTTTCAGTCTTAAATGTGAAAGCATCGACTAAAAATTTGTTCTTTATCAGGTAATAGAACATAAACATACTAATCTCCGTCTATGACTGCATTTCTTGACACTAAGGCGGGATTCAACTACAAAGACCAAGAGGTTCTCTGACAGTATTTGTCACTGAAAAGCACACCAAAGCAGCACACAAACGTTATTTAGGCTCCCTACTCAGACACAATTTATCGATTCTGAGCTCATGGCTCACCGTCACCAAAATTTTCAACAACAAATGGTGTTCATAAAGATTTCTCACTTTCTCCCTTGAAATTCGGTCATAGACATCTCCTTATAAACGACACGGCCCGGTGAGTTATCTACTTTGCATATCTTGGAAGTTGTATAAGTATTGCTGTTTTGGTACGCGACAAAATCCAGACAGATTTATAAAGCCCAATTGTTGCCTGTTACCCTCCGCTGCCTATGAAATAGACAAGGTATCTGTCTTTTAACCACAACGCATGTAAACTGTGCGAAATTCAGCTCAATTTTACATTACATTTGCAAACCATGGTCTCTGGAAGTATAAGACATACACATGTTGTAGTTATTTGATCAAAGGTCCCTTCGGAGCACTGTTCCTGTCTTGTGAAACAACTGAGACTGACACAAGACGAAGGTGGAAAATTGGTTAATAAGTTCATAAATCTTCATCGAGTGAGATGTTTATGATGTATGCTACTCATCGCTAACCATGACCTACCTGGACGTGAAACGTTTGATGGTATAAGAATAGGTTAGAAAAAAGTTAGAGGTGGCCAAACCGAAACGTGGTATCGGTCTATGAGAATATCGATGGTTTGTCTGAAATACGTAAGAAGGTGACAAATATTTGGTTAGGCTCCGCCTAACAACCCCGATAAATGGTTGAAGATTTCATATAACATGACTTAATGTCTTCTCAAACTTGAATTCCAGTATTCCTTCACAAATATCTTTCTACTTTATACTTTTGAACCATATTTCGAACGCTTTGTTTTTCCATTGTAGTTCCTACTAAATTGTTTTGATCAGTTTTTCCCTCTATTTTTTTTACTTTTGTATCATCATTCTAGCATGTTATGGCAACTGGTCAAACCACATCTATATCAGGCTCTGAATTGACGACAACTAGCACCCTTATAGTTGAATAAATAATGCAATAAACATTCTAATATAAACCGCCGTGACGTCAAAAATCACATCAACATACATGAATAAATAGTTATTGAGAAGGAAAAGGGATAAACATTATTACTTTGACAGCATAAAAGTAAGTGTTAAATATAGTATCGTATACATTATTTCCAGTCAGAAGTTAATGAATGTTAACGAATAAATAACGTGAATCAACTTTAAAGAAACGTTACTCTGAGATTCTAAGAACTAGTCCGAAGACATATTCGGTTTACTAAGTTACGTAATTTTATAGCATAAAATATTTATTCTCTGGGAAACTTGGCACGAAAACATATGTAAAAAGACCATAGCTAGATGTCGTACCATTTTCGAAAGACAGTTGGCATATGTTAGCCTTACTTGCTCAAGACGATTTTTTAATACATTAAACAAAGGATAGGCGTATTCATGGTATTCTTACACTACAGTTGCACGAAAATTCAGATATATCAGCTAAATCAGATCTGGCCAAAGCTGAGACCTTCGCAAACTATTTCATAGAAGTCTACACTAATATTATTGTTAACAATACTTGTTATAACAAAAGCACAGAGATACCAGCCATAGAACCTGTGCTACAGTTAGTCTTATATTTAAAGATGGTCAGTGACAGATCGTATCTAACTACCGAGCTGTCAGTCTGACCAGCATAGTAGTTAACATGGCCACGCGTATATAGCCTCTGCCAGGGAAGTCCTACTCACTGCCTTCTCGCAACAAGGGTGTAGTTTACGAAAATGAGAGGACGAAAAGCGAATGTCCGACACTTTAACCGGATCCCAAACCAATGGTGCACATGGGCTGGCTCCAGTATCCTGAAGGAACAAATGGCGTATGAACCAATCGTTGGTCACCGGCTACCATAGGACTGCATCTCCTTACGATGCTCCACTGCCTTGTGGGTCAGACGTTCAAGTCGAAGACTCCGGGTGTGACCTCCTAAGAAAACCACCTGCTTCGGTTTGGACACCCGGACAGTATCACAGCCCTCACACATATCAATTGAAATCTGTGTGGCGCATATGTATTTGGTGCCTCCTTGTACCAATATCTTTGTGTTAAAATAAATAAATAAATAAATAAATAAATAAATAAATAATATACTTAAAAAGGCAATTCCAGTTAAGTTATTAGGTCACATAGAACCATTCAATCTGTTGACTACCGGGCAACACGGGTTTCAAAACAAGCATTCACGCCTAACCAATTTAAATATTGCGAGCGAGATTTGGACATAAGCCCTAGCTAATTCCCTGTCTGTTGATATGACATTCACCTCTACGTCAATGAATTACTCCCGATCGCTTAGTTCGTCGAAATTGTTGTTTGAGGATGATGTCAAAATCTGGAAGACAATTAAGAATAAGGCTGGTTATTTTTCTCCCCAAGCTAACCTAGACTTAGTTAGGTGGTCCAAATGGTAGGGCCTAAAAACCAATTGAAGAAAGAGTGTGCTCATGCGCATTGGACACGAAAGTAGTAACCAGTATATTATCGACGTTACATCTCTTCCATGCGTGTAGGATCACAAAGACTTAGGGGCAATAGTAAGTCATGACTTGTAAACAACTATACGTCGCAATGCAGCAGCTGCCAAAGGTTTTAGTGCGTTGTGGGATCAAAATTGTGGAGGGATCTCTCCGCAGATTAGGGTCCCGTTTTTCTCATTGTGTGGTCAATGACTCAAACGCCTTACCCAAACAAATGGTATCAGCCCCATCAGTGAACGTCTTGAAGGAAAGGCTGAAACCTCATTAAAAGACAAACTGTAAGCATCAGCACAGATCTACTCACCTAATAAACCTATTGCTGAAGACGGAAAGCAGAACCGGACCAAAGCCAATAACCGCTATACGGAAATTGAAACAGAAGTGAAACATGACCTATGAGACTGAAAAAACCACGTTTCTGCAGATTCCGTAAAATATTTCGTCTTAACTTCCCGAGCAATACAGTGTTCGTACGTCCTAAACTTGGGTACTGCATACAAGCGGCTAGCCCCCGTCTAAAAAAGACAGCGGGCTTTTGGAAAAGGTTCAGAGAACAGCAACTAAGCTGATTCCCGGAATAGCGAGGCCTCCGTATAATGTTCGACTGGCCAAGCTAAACCTATTCCCGTTGTCATATAGTAGAACTAGAGGCGACTTGATTACAGTTTTCAAATTGTTTAATGATAAATTTGCACCTGATATGCCCTCATTTTTCCTGTCTTCCAAAACAGAGGATTTACGAGGACACTCCAAAAAAGTTCACAAGCCCAGAACAAATTACTTGTCAGCTGATTATCGACTTTTCCACCGAATCATCAACGAGTAGAATTCATTACCTCAACACGTAGTTGAAGCTCCATCCGTAGATTCTTTCAAAAGAAAGTTGGATCAACTGAGAGAACACCATTGCCACGACTAACATAGGCCATTAAGCCTCCTGTTCTTTCCAAACTGAAACTGAAAAACTCGAAGATTGGGGGTTTATAAAGAAATACCCATAACTATGGTACTTTTTCCCAAATTAAGAACTAGCCGTAAATGCGGACGTTAACACTCACACTCTTTGTCGGTCGTGAAGCTATTTGTTATGAATGAAATATATCAATTTCCATTCAAACAAAAGGCATCTGATAACACGTGTTATAAGCATGTGACCTCAAAAGCCTGTCACTAACTACATAAAAACAAGCGCAAGATATCAAGTTTACTTCTTTCGTCCTAATTTCGAATATTTTCATCATGTATAGGAAAATGATTCCTCCCTTTTTATTTGTATCTAGATTGTAGGTTATGCTTGTCAGACACAAAAAAAGTACATGGATATGACGTAACACTACGGTAAACAAAAACAAGAATGTTTGGTGAGAAGCCAGTGGATGTAGTAAATTAAGCGACTAACCAGTTACCTCACAAGCAGTAACCACTTTCCGCGCAGACTGTTGTCCTTGAGTGACGCTAAAAAAGTACCTTCAAACATTCAATCCTCAATAAATAGAACAAAAAGTCAAGTTATCAATTCTCATGTATAAGGATAGTATGTTGATTGATCTTTATTGATTCTTTAACCTTAATTACTAATGAAGATTACGCTTATCTTTGAAATTGTTCACTGATGGGGTTGGTAATAGGTTCGCGTAAAGTTTTCGAGACCTTGACCACACAATGAGAAAATTGAAATCCATATTCAGTTAATTCGACTACAGTTTTGGGATCTACTTCCTGTGGCTTCGGAGGTGATTAGCACTGGATGGAGCAAAAAGATCGCAAATGCTAACACCCAGTAATTATTTAGAATATGGAATTGCGATCTATGGTCAAGTTGTTTCAAATGGTATCTTGTGCTTAAGGGACTTCTGTGTCCAGTAGCAGTGGATCACCGAAGTTCATTTAGCGGTGAAAAAATAAAAAATATATGCGATTTTTAGCGAAATATTGTCTTTAGTCCTTACGAATATGTCAAGTATTTTCTTCAAGGACTCCAGAGAAGTCAACTGAACTAGTTCATCCGACAACTAAATCCAGAATTTGATTACTCTTAAGGAGGTGTGCCTAAAGCCTGTTCTACCGTATTGTTTCCCTAGCTCCTGAGTGTTACCCCGAAGGTTTGTGTAGAGACTGAACTTACTAACGCCTGTTACTCCTCGTGAAGGAACATAGGCCGCTCACCAGCATTCTCCATCAAACCCTGTCCTAGACAATCCTTTCCAGCTCTTTCCAGTTGCTATTCATCTGATTCTATTTACAGACGTAGTGTGTTCTTTGACCTTCCTCTTTTCCGCTTTCCTTCAGGATTCCAAACTAGGGCTTACCTCGTGATGCAGTTTGATGATTTCCTCAATGTATGTCCTAATCATTTCCATCGTCTCTTCCTAATTTCCTCTTCAGCTGGAAGCTGGTTGGATGTTGAGTATCTTGCGTAGACAGCTATTTATAAATACTTGTACCTTCTTGAAGATAGTTGTTGTAGTTCTCCAAGTTTCAGCTCCGTACAGTAGAACTGCCTTGACGTTCGTATTGGAGATATTGATTGATATTAGTTGACAGTTGTTTTTAGTTCCATGTGTTCTTCAATTGAAGGAACGCTGCACTTGCTTTGCCAACACTCGACTTTACGTCTGCATCTGAACCTCCTTGTTTATCGACGATGCTTCCCAGGTATGTGAAGGATTCCACGTCTTCCAGAGTTTCGCCATCAAGAGTGATTGGATTGCTGTTCTCCGTGTTGTATTTGAGGACCTTGGTTTTCCCTTTGTGTATTTTAAGGCCTACTGATTCAGAGACTGCTGCTATGCTGATTGTGTTTATCTGCATTTGTTCGTGTGTATGCTATAGGAGGGCTAGGTTCAACTTGTCTAATTGGTTTTGAGCTGTCCATTGTGTGAGGTGTTTTCCCTCACATGTTGTGATCATAATCCAGTCGACCACCAGAAGAAAGAGGCAGGGAGAGAGTAATCAGCCTAGTCTGACTCCGGTCCTTACTTGGAATGCGTCTGTCAGCTGTCCTCCATGCACTACTTTGCACTGTAGTCCGTCGTATGAGTTCCAGATAATATTGACAATCTTCTCAGGAACTCCGTAGTGTCGAAGAAGTTTCCATAACGTTCTCCTATCTACACTGTCAAATGCCTTCTCATAATCAATGAAGTTGATGTACAGTGACGAGTTCCACTCAATTGATTGTTCGACGATGATCCGTAGTGTCGTAATTTGGTCTGTGCACGACCGATCCTTACGGAATCCAGCTTGTTGATCTCGAAGTTGAGCGTCTACTGTGTCTTTCATCCTGTTCAGTAACACTCTGTTAAAGACTTTCCCTGGTATTTACAGTAATGTAATGCCTCTGTAGTTTTCACACTTGCTCAGATCTCCTTTCTTTGGAATCTTGATGAGGTGTCCTTCTTTCCAATCCATCGGCACTTGTTCCTCCTTCCAAATCTTCTTGAATAGAAGATGAAGCATGTTCGTAGTTACTTCGATATGTGACTTCAGTGCTTCAGCTGGTATATTGTCAGGTCCTGCTGCTTTCCCGCTCTTGATTTGTCTGATGACCATCCTGATTTCTTCTGTCGTTGGTGGATTGACATTTATAGGAAGATCTGTGTGTGCTGCTTCGATGTACGGTGGATTCAATGGAGCTGGTCTATTGAAGCGTTCCTCGAAGTATTCTACCCATCTGTTCCTGTGTTCTTGAATTTCAGTGATTGGCCTTCGTTCTTTGTCCTTGACTGGTCTTTCTTGTTCACTGTATTTCCCTGCTAGTTTCTTCGTTGTATCATATGGTTGCTTTGTATTTCCTTCTCTTGCAGCTTTTTGCGCCGTCGTTGCCAGTTCTGCCACATATTTCTGTTTGTCGGCTTCAACGCTCTTCTTCACTTGGTTGTTGGCTTCAATGTATTCAGCTTGTGCTTTGATTTTCTCTGCTCGTGTTCGGCTGTTGTTAATTGCTGTCTTCTTATTCCTTCTTTCTTTGGTCTTGTCCAGTGTTTCTGTAGAGATCCATTCCTTGTGATGATGCTTCTTGGGGCCCAGAACCTCTTGACACGTTGAAGTTAATGCTTCTTTGATGCCTTTCCAGCTATCCTCCATAGTAGTTTTTTCTTCCCTCAGTAGATCCTGTAAGGCTTGGAACCTGTTGTTGAGAGCTATCTTGAATTCACTGAGTTTGTCAGTATCTCGAAGGAAGGGTGTATTGAACCGTTGTAGTGCTGTTTGTTCAGCGTTCCAGTTCTTCTTTAGCTTAAGTTTTAAACTGGCCACAACCAGGTGGTGATCTGAAGCTATGTCCGCTTCTCTCCTGGTTCTCACATCTTCCATTGTCCTTCGGAACTGTTTATTGATGCAAACATGATCTATCTGATTCTCTGTGGTGTGGTCCGGTGAGATCCATGTAGCTTTGTGTATACGTTTGTGTGGAAATGTTGTACCGCCTATGACCGATTTGTTGAATGTACACAGATTTGTAAATCTTTCCCCGTTTTCGTTCCTCTCACCCAGTCCATGCAGTCCCATGATATCTTCATATCTGGTGTTGTCTATTCCGACTTTGGCGTTTAGATCTCCCATCAGAATGGTGAGGTCGTTCCTTGGGCACTTCTCTATGGTTGATTGCATCCTCTCATAGAATTGATCTTTGACGTCGTCGTCGCTATCATTGGTGGGTGCATAACATTGGATAATGTTCATTGTTAATGATGCTTTGATTATTCTGGATCCATGAGATCACCATCCTGCAAGTGCATTTTGTGCTACTTTGGACAGCATTAGAGCAACTCCATGAGGGGCATCGGCCTCATGGCTTCCGAAGGAACTCGGCTTTCACCATGAAGCGTCATATTTCTTCTAAATGAAGACCTTCTAACTCCCAGTATAAAGTTTAAGTGGTTTGAATTATTTTTTCTGGTTGACGTTTTTTTAGCGAGTTATTTTTTTACGGGATGGGGTCGCTAACCCCATGCCCAACCCTCCTCCTTTACCCTGGCTTGGGACCGGCAGTAACTCCAGAAGAGCTATAGGCGCAGTTGGGACTGAACTTAAGTAGATATTTTGGGGGTGACCAGGAGTCTTAGGGATGCTGTAAGTCATTGGAAGTTCAACACTTCACTTTGAAGAATATAGGCTCAGCGTCTGGAGACGCTCTTCATGAGACTTGAATCTGATTCTTAGGACTGATTTCGTGGCTCGCTGTTGGACGCGTTTCAATACGGGCAAGGAAACACTATATTTCCATGCACTGAATGGGGTCAAATAAAAATTGGAAATAAGGGGGAAACTTCGGTCGTCGAACTAATCAAAAGTACGCCCAAATTTTTCCAGTGCAAGGTTTGTTCAAGAAGAACTTTTAATGCGATTAGTGTAAGACTTCAGACCATAGGGTACTAACATCCCTAGAATACTTTCTACTTATGATACCTCTAGCGGGGAGTTACCTAGGTTGTATCCACACTCTGCAACATCACTCTGATAGACTACTTTACACTTCAGGGTCTTAAACGTAAATCCGTTATTATCCGCCAAAATTCGAGATCCGGCCGGATCCTCCTGAAGTACCAGCTTATTATCATGAATGCAAGCTTCTCTCTACTGTTTTATATTGTCAGAGAATAGTAATAAATCAGACGATACGTGCTGAGGGAGGACTTTTATATAGACTAGGAATAGAAGAGGTCCTAGTACTGAACCTCACCAGGTCACTTCGCGTTCTACGACAAGAGCAAATCGTGTAAGTGCCTTAACTAAGCATCGTGTGGGGAATTCGAAAAAAATCGTCTACAACTTGGCCCTCAAACTCTGAACACTCTCGAGCGTGCGGGCATCTCTAGAGAGACATGGACTTTCTGCTTGGATGTAACATTGTAAATGAGGTTATAGTACCAATGTATTATTCTATCCACAGACGAAGTGTGTTCTTCAAATCTCTAAACGTCATATTGCTGGTTGTCACGATGAGAAAGTACAGGCTATGACGTGAGTCCCATGTAAGATATTATAGATAGGGTAGTCACATCACTGCTCACATGGTTTAAACTTCTTAGAACATATCCCAACCAAAGTACCGAAAATGCGGAAATTGATAGGCTCCGTTCTTCGTAACTTCACTCAATATGAATCCGAAATCATTCTTTACAACATATGTGTGAGACCTATTGCTGAATACTGTTCGTTCTTATTTTCCAGCTTACGCCTATACGATACACTTAAAGTGAAGGAAATTCAACTTGATTTCATCTACAAAATAATTAAGATCGTCTCACTCATTGAATATAGTCACCGACGTCATGTCCTAGGACCAGAACCCCTATAGAAACCGAGGCCTAAGTTATTTACTTCAAACTCCTTGAAAATCTAATTCACCCCACTTGTGACATAGCTCTTACCCAAGACCCATGCGAATACGACCTTCGAACTAAACCTATACGGTCAAATTCAAAAAGTACAGATAAAAGTGCATGGAAAACCGTCATCAAGTATGTACAAATTTGGGGCAGTCTTCCCTATGAAATGCTCATCACAGACTCGTTTTATCTGCACTATGTATTTATGACTCATACATATTGATATTTCGTTATCCTTTTCAATTAATTGAGACTTTCATAGCATCATTCCAAACTATGACTGCAAAACATTTATTCTAGCGTATTTTCTTACCGCAATAAGTTTTTTTCTTAATTATCTTCTATTTCATTTTTATTACTAATTTGACGATATATGCATAGTCGTTTATTCTTGTTCTGTATTCATAAACACGCCTATTAAACTATTTGCATATCTCACGTTTCCTTAATCTCTATTCCCTTATTTTCTTCCTTTCCTTCTTTAAACTGAATTCAATATTCTTCTCAATTACACATAACCTGTTTTATTATTATTATTCTATTATTACCACTCTCCTTTTTCAAATACGGCAAACATTATTGAAACTCGTGTATTATTGCATTTTTGAAGAAACCCTAAATGGTTTCTTCACAACACTTATGTACCCATAAGGCGTTTGTGCATAATAATAATACATCTGTGAAACATCTTAACAAAGCCCTCTCTTGGACTGATCTAGGACGCATGGACACATTTCCGCCACACTCAGACATCACAGACCCTGTACGTGTCAAAACCACTACAGACTCTAAGTTTAATCCCGCTTACTTTTATTCTTTGCAGTTGTACTTTCTAATTCCCCCTCTCCTTAATTTTCACCTGAAGTGGATAGATTGCTCACTGAACCTATTGATGCTGCTCAACTATAGTGCGTCTCTAACGGACGCCTACTACTATTGTTCTTACATCTATTGAACCTGTAACCCGTCAACAGGCCAGAAAAGCGCAAAACAATATCAGCACCAGGTTAATGTTTGTAGAAATATGATCCACTTAGCTATTAGTACTGCTCTGATAATAGACCGAATCCTAAAATTGTGGATATGTCATGATGTCTGCCTAGTATATACGATCTTCCGTGTGCAGTCACATCATTGTCCACAACCACTCATCGTATCTTAATAATTAACAAAACGATGTCTGAAGTTTCTAGGGAACATATTTAGGCTAAAGATCGATGATATATTTAATGTGAGTAAAGACAAATGCCCGCTTTCTCCATTGTTGACCATCTCTTCGTGTTAATTTTTGAAGATGCATTATCCCAGTTGTCTCATGTTTAGCTTTAAAGATTGTGTGGTTAGAATCAATTCCACTGCAAGTTCCTTCTTGTCTGTTCTCGTCAGCTCTCTACCCTCAAGTAAACTGTGCTGACTTGCCACTACCTTTATTTCATGACCCACTGACCTATCTGTAACTATTATATTCCCACTTTTTTCCTACTTCGGTAAACATCTATCCTGCATTATACCCTTCTAAATGCCTTAACCATGATGGTCAACCCTTACGTTGTATTACATTCATTCAAAGCACTGCATCGATGCCTTACAGTCCATAACTTGTAACCATCTGATGATCTTGTAAAATGGTGTAAGATTTATTCTAAAGGTTTTATGCATGTAAATCCCTCCATGCATACACTTGAATTTATTCCTATTGATTCCTTGTACATTCTGCTAGTCTCTTTTATTCCGTATCATATGTTAATATTTGTTTTATTGTAGTTTTCGGTTTTTTAACGCTTTCTCTGAGTTTACATGTTTCTTCCTGAACTTCATTTACGTTGTTTTATTTTATGCTTATTCTTGGCGACAGTTATGTTGATTTGTTTTTCTTTCGATTGCGTTGCTTGCACTGAAATTGTGCATTTTTGATTAAGAATCGAAGCACTTGTAGATCAACAACGTAGATGATCTATGTCGAAATGATTGGAGGCTTACTCGAGTTAGACGTCAGTGGTGTGACAAACTAGCTAACGTCAAAGTCACACTTCGCAGTCAGCACCTTACGTGGATTACCCCATTAACGTATCAAGGTACTATAGATGCTTTGAAGACTGTACAACACAAAGGACGTTATCACAGAGATATATTAGTTAAAGTAGATAAAATCGAAAGCACGACCACTACCGCATGGGCCAGTCCATGACGCACGATTAACTGATGCGCGTTGGCTGTCCTTAACCTCGACGAGGTTTGATGATTTGTTCGATATTCAACGACGCAACTGCTGGATGATTTGGTTAGGGCTCAGTGGATTTTCGCTGGCCCTACACACTGTTCCAGCATCCGAAGCACTCGGTGTTATAAAGCAACCAAATATTATCTTTCAAACGAATCTGTACGTGACCTATCCAGAAAGTATAGAATAACATATATTTGTTGAGCTTGGCGATTCTCCTACACACTTTATCAACTCATTTATTTATTGTAATTTAGATTTCGTTGCCGACTGAAAAATTATTGGTTGAGTAACTGAGTGGTAATAATTGTTTAAACAATAATGTACATTTATATTTCTAATGAAACCTACAACCGTCATTCACCCAATCACTTTTTTGTCGTTTCGACTGGACAATAGAGCGCAGTTAAACTACCTAGACAGTTGTCCTTCAGTCCAAACTTTATTCGGGATCTTACAATAGTACTTAAAAAAATGTTTTCCAACAGTATGTGAAACACTGAGCATTGTGTTAGGTAAAATATTTATCCAAAAATAAGCTTAAATGACACCAATATCACAAAAGGATGGAGGGTGAAGTTACTGATCACTAGGCATTGATGGTGAGGGTGGTGGCTTCAATCTACCCATGTTGGTGAAACAGCAGATTTCGTTTGAGTCAGACTCCTTATAATTGAGAACGAAGCAACCAATCAGCGAAACTAAGGTTATTCTATTACGCTCACTATTGTGACGCATTTTTTCAATTTTTATGCTGAATTGGCTATTCCACTGAGACAATCTGTAACGTGCTAACTTGGACTTATGCATTAGGACCTAGCGGCTGTCATCAGATGAGAAAAACTTTAAAAAAATTGACAAGAGATATGGCTATTAACGTTTCTTAAAACTTTGCTCTCTTGGCATACTTTCCATCATGCTGAACAACCTTCTTTATTCCTACTTCGACGTCCCAGCCATATTTAAACTCATTTCACCTTGTTACATAACGCAACTCATCGTTCTTCATTACTGCATTCTCTTATCTGAAGGCTCTAACCACACTTCACTCCAGCAACACAGGCTGGTGTGATTTTATTCTACTAAATTGTCATACCTTTACATGTCTCACTAAAAAATATTATCACTTTAATCTAATAGGTTGCTAATACTCTTGCTAACCCACAACTCCACTAGTCTGTTGATTAATGCTCATGTGTATTCTCGTATTGTAATATTGATTAGTGCTCAAAGATTAACAGCTCGATGAATATTGACAACTGATCGTTGATGTTCATGTTTATCCACTTTGGTTTGCTAACAAGCTTTAGTAGTATTTACATGCTTCAGTTAAATACGCCACTGATAAATATGGTTCTTAATAAACGTAAATACATATTAACTAGCAGTGTAGCGACAACTGGATATTTATCTGGAACTTATTCTTTATCTAGTCCTTTCATTCAGCACTTAGCTCCACTTTAATCTATTGACTGCCCATCTGTTACGTCCAAGTTTTCGCTCCTTCCCGTTATTGAAGTACGGTATATCGATCTTTTTGCAATTGATGAACTCAAATCAACAACAGAACCAAACTCCAACTTGGGTACCAAAGTTTATTCACAATTTACAAATAGTCCACCCAAATGTCGTTCTAACAACAATAATTATAACAATTACAAAACAAACCTTCAATTTTGTAGGTTCCCGGAGCAAAAACTCATAAATACCAAACCAAACACAAAGAGAAACCAAAATGTCCGAAAATAATGATATAAACAAACAAGTTCAGAAGTTGAGTAAAACAAATACATTCAAAAAACAGTGAAATTGATGATATTTAATATAAAGGTTTTATCCAGCCAAATATCTTCAGTTCCCCCGTAACACATCAATATCCTTTATATCGATCACTGCCCGGGTAATTTCCAGTTTTTGAGTTCGATTACCAAGCAACGTAGACAGTAATCTAGAAACCTATAATGAGTTTAAGCCACAGAGTTTCTTCAATCTTAAGCCCGTTTCAGATTGTCAATATGATAAGAGCCGCATATTTTTCTAGAGGAGAGATTACTGAGTTCAATCGACAGGTTCAAATCTGAAGTTGATTATACTGTGGTGTGTACTGCTGATGTCGATAGATACATAAGTAGTAATTATCATCAACAGAAAGTGAAATGCCTGGAGGCAGGAGGGTAAGAAGATCAAGGAAAAGAAGACGAGAGCAGATAATAACTGGTGTTGAAACGAAAAAACAACGAAGTAGAATATTATTGTTTAGCATTTTGCAAATGAAGTACTTACAGTATAGATCTCAGGTTTCACGAAGACGTCCTGTTCAAATACACTCAATTATCCCCATCAGTGTTCTCGTTTACCATAAGATTACGTCAAGTCGTTATCATTTCCCTCTTGTGAGCACATAATTTAACTCATTATCGTTCACATAGCACAAAACACACGTTCAATACACACCTTGCTATGTCAAGCAACCACTCTATCAGGTTTCATAAATAAATAATTTTCGTTGATGGTTTAAACATCTTTTATCGACCAATAGCGAAAATGATTAAAAGACTTTTTGATACGAAAAAAAAATGGCAATACGTGTGTCCTATCCACTTCTATCAAAATTTTCTCAAGAAAACTATGAAATTTAGGGATGAATAGGTAAAAGATATATTCGTATCCCGTATAAAGCTATCGATTCTGGATGGACAGAGTAGAAGCACCTGATGAATGGAGAAACATGGTTTTGCAATATTGCCCGAGCGACACCCTTTAGGTAGAAGCTTTTCCAGCAGGTCATCATCAATTCCATTGCTTCAAAAACCATTTACTTTGAAAAATAATTGTCAAGATATGCGTTACTGAACATGTTGGTTTAAATAAATCTTATATCCTACCTTCATTTGGGGGACTTTCTTGTGCTTTGTTGGCGTTCACCACTTTCAGGTAACATAGACTTAGCCAACTCGACTTCCGCTACCATACCGTAGGCCCAAAAGTGATCGAATCTTGGCTTATCGTATGTTGGGTGAAGAATTTGGCAGTGATGTATTATTTTATCTTTTCATTCGGAACTATTCAGTTAAGACATCATTTTGAAAAATTTAGAGCTCAAACCAAATAGTTTCTTACTGAAGCACTGATATTTTATTGGGCTGTACCATGGAATTCTTCATCACAGACCACTTATTAACACTTTTTGTGCGTAAATTACAAACTAAATTAGAGCCTCACATTACTAAAAGTCTGGGAGGATGAATATAGCTGCTTCGTTTATTCTTATTAACTCAGAAGTGAAAAGACTGAAACAGAAACCTGTAACAAGAATTTTTGCAACCTAGTAAACCTTTTTATTACTAGTTTTCCTGAGTTGATCGTTTTATTATGTATCTAGGCCTCATTTTGCCGAGAGATAATCATGGAGTAGAGTAAAATGAAACGGATGGTTCGTATTTAAATGACTAAATTCAGTCGTTGGTAAGATCACCAAAGTTTGAATGCAATATATTCATGGGAGAATAAAAAACGTCACTAATACATCTAGTTAGATGAAAACAGCGGACTTTGCATTTTTCGCCAGTCACATTGTCCCCATAAGGATGAAAAAGAGTCAAAACAGCTATTTGCTTAATTTTCACAACTTTCGCAATACGCGCCTTTTCAAAAAGGGCAGTGATTTTGTACTTGTTGTAATTATCCTTGCTTTTGTGTAATTGTTTCATCAAAAGCATTCTTGGTCTATATTAAAGTACTTTAGTTAAGGTTTTAAATCTTGCTAAGGCTTGTCTTGTGATACCCTCTTCCTCATTGACTGACACTAGTGTTCATATTGTGTTATACACCTTTAACTGACTAAAATGGTTGGTAGTACTCACAAATGTGGACAACCACGTTGTTTGTTCCCTGTGGACGAAGGAATGCAGTGTGATGAATGCAAAAGGTGGTTCCATAAGATGTGCACTCGTTTAAGTCCCACTGCGTACAAAAGATGTTCAAAGCCAAACTCACACTGGCTTTGCATGTTTTGTTGTGCAAATAAGACGTTACTAATACAAGAGGCTATGAGCCTATTGGCTTTGGCCTGTAAGAAAATCGATAGAGCATGCACTGATAACACGAGCACTGACAGTGACGAATGTGTCAGTGTAGTACCTGCTGTTACAAGACGCCTTAAACACCCTAATTTGATTGATGGAAAAGTGAAATCTCCGTTAACATCACCGAGGGAAGAAGCACCACCTGAAACTGACACCAGTAACCAGGTACCTCTAGTGAAAACTGAAGATCTGAATATGACCGTCACTGTTCCAAATAGTCCCGGTGTCCTGAAGGATGAAAAATGGACTACAGTACGGAAAAAACGAAGCGAAACGAAAAAGGCTGTAAGCAGTGCGCAGGTCATAAGTGGACTCCAATTCTGAGTCACAAAACGCACTAACGAAATCTGATATTAAGAGGGAAAACCACCCAGGTATGACTGAAAAGAATCTGATATCACCGAATATTATTGTTAGCAAATTACTGCAATTAAACGACCCTGACCCCAAAATTAGACATGAGCATGATTTAGAGAAGTTGGGAGAATGTATTCGTACTATCTTACCGGATAACTCTAAAGGAGTCCAGGTCAAAAAGCTGGTAAGAATGGGCAAGGGGACTGAAAACAATGCTGAACCTCGACCATGTAGACTTCTTAAGGTAATCCTGGGATCAGAGAAGCAACGGGACCTCCTGTTAAGTATTGCTCGTTGTCACGACAATTCCGATATCCGAGTTAGACCTGATATGTCTCTCGAAGATAGAATAAAAAGAAAGAAAGCACTAGCTGAACTAGAAATCCGCCAACAAAATGGTGAGGAAAATCTCTGGTTAGTGGGTTTTCGGATAGTCAGGTCTTGAAAGCGAATGCTACCAAGGCCTGTATGGATAGACTGTTCTACCTAGGAGTCTTATATGCCAACGCTCGTAGCCTAAGAAATAAGTTCTATGAGCTAGGAGCATTAGTGGACAGATTAAGGCCACTCATTGTAGCAGTGACAGAAACTTGGTTAGTTCATGACTTCGACATTACTCCAGAATTATCGGGATACCATTACCTAAGGAGTGATAGACATAGTTGTAGAAAAGGAGGTGGTGTCCTGTTATATATATCCAATAATATAAATATACGCTCCTTTGTTAGCGAATCCCATGACAGCGGTACTTGTGAAGTTATTAGCTGTATATTGGATATCGGATGTAGTACGTTTATGCTCGGTGTCATCTATCGCAGCCCAATCTGTTTAGCCGATGACTTTATTCTAGAGCACATTCATCTTTGGAGTACCAATACCAGGTGCTTGATAATAGGAGACTTTAATTCACCTAACATTAGTTGGACTGAGGTGACCACAGAAGGATCTATAAACTCCTTTGATAATAGGTTCCTGATAACAATAATGGAGCATGCATTAGTGCAGTATGTATCCAAACCTACAAGTTTTGTTGCTAACCAAGGTTCTCCTCTGTTGGACTTGGTAATCACTCATGATACTGAAGAGATTGTCGACCTAAATGTTCTCCCACCGTTATTGAACAGTGATCACGCTGTTTTGTCCTTCTCGTTTAGAACTAGGGACATGTTATACGATCAGGTCACACCCCGCCCAAATATATGGAAAGTTAACATATCAGCCATTCAGGAATGCGCTGCTAAGACAGATTGGTTTGTAGATACTAGCTTATCAGTTGAAGAAGCATGGTCTGTATTCAAATGTAAGTTTAGTTTAGTTACGTCCTCGTTCATACCATACCTGATACCGCGAAGACCGAACAATGGTCCACCATGGATAACCAAACCAGTTAAGAAACTTCTTAGGAGAAGGAAGAAGCACTGGAATATGTTCATCTCTACGGGCTTAGAACAATACCGATCCAGTTACTGCAAGACTAGGAATGCCTGTAAAGCTTTAATAAGTAAGAACAGACGATCAGACGAAAAGCAAATGGTTAGGGATTCTAGATATAGTCCGAAACGGTTATTCTCGTATATGAAAAGGCGAACTCAGAGAAGTGATGGAATTCCATCACTTTTGATACAAGAAAATCCGTTGATCTTGGCAGAGAATGATACAGAAAAAGCTGAAGATTTATCGAAATATTTCAGTAAAGTGTTTTATATCACTAATGAGGAACGACCAACGATTCATTATGACCGTAAAGGCTCGCTGATGGATCCTGTGGTCATTGAGAAAGGTACTGTTTTAAGGCTACTTCAGCATATCAAACCTGATAAGTCCAGTGGTCCTGATAATATTCATCCTAGGATTATGAAAGCCATATCAGACGTAATTGCTGAACCATTAGCGATACTGTTTGACATGTGTCTGAAACAGTACAGACTGCCCAGAGACTGGAAAGACGCTATAATAAGTCCGGTGTATAAGGCTGAGAGTAGGGATTTAGTTAGTAACTATAGACCCGTTAGCTTAACGAGTGCAGTTGTAAAACTGATGGAAAAAATCATTCGGATATCTGTTATAAACTATGTTGAAAGGCATAATCTTTTCTCCAGGGAACAACATGGTTTTCGGAGAGGCCTATCGTGCTTGACAAATCTCATCGCAAGAGAAGATTGGACTGCTGCAAAAGATCAGAATATTCCTGTAGATGTGATCTTCATAGATCTTAGTAAGGCTTTCGATAAGGTCTCTCATTCTGGTCTTAGACTCAAACTGGAATTCTTCGGAATTCATTATACAGTCATAGATTGGATAAGTAACTTTCTCCATGACAGGAGACAAAGGATAAGGGTAAATGGGACTCTTTCCTCTTGGGTACCTGTGAAAAGTGGAGTTCCCCAAGGTACAATCCTCGGTCCTCTTCTCTTTTTACTGATGTAAATGAACTACCAACTGTAGCAAAATCATCCGTTCTACTATTCGCTGATGACATAAAAATTTGGAGACCCATACACAGTATGTCAGATAGAATAGTATTACAGAATGATCTTAGCTCATTGGTGGCATGGTTAGACAGGTGGTCACTTGAAGTAAATCCCAATAAGAGTGTGGTGATGCAATTAAACAACAATGATGAATCGTATCACTATACAATACGTGGATTCGTACTACCCAAAGTAAGAAACTATAAAGATTTGGGAGTCATATTAAGTAGTGATCTCAAAACCACTAGTCACTGTAAGGCTGCTGCTGCAAAAGGCTATAGGGTATTATGGTCTATTCGTAGGTCTTTTCAGTATTTAGATGACGAAATGTTTAGATTATTATACCCGATTTATGTGCGACCACATTTAGAATATGGAATTCAAGCAGCAAGTCCTTGTTTCAAGTGTGAAGCAGATATGCTAGAGCGAGTCCGACGACGAGGTACTAAGATGGTACAAGGTCTCTCTGGACTAACTTATGAAGACAGATTGAGACACCTCAACTTATTTCCTTTATCTTACCGTCGAATACGGGGTGATCTAATATTGGCTTATCGTATACTGAACGATGACCTTGGTATTAACATGTCTTATCTTTTACTTCCGTCTAGGACTGATCGTTTGAGAGGACACTCGAAAAAAATTCGAAAACCGAGACCAAATCGTTTACGTCTGGAGTTTCGTTTCTCTCATCGAGTAGTGAATTATTGGAATTCTCTACCGGAACACGTAATATCAGCACCTTCTGTTGATATATTCAAGACGAGATTGGACCTCCACAGTATTACAAACTGCAAGGATTAACACAGGTCGATAGACCCCTTATCCTTATTACTGAAGACTGAAGATCAAGGTCACTGTGCCGAATTATTTCGAATTTATGTGTGACCTTGGTTTTCATGAGTTCCGTTGATGAGCAGTTTGTATTTACCATTAGTTGATATCATGTTCTTCTCCATAGGAAATTTCCAGACCGGGGTTTTGAATCGCCAGAATACGTTGAGGACGATGAATATTCCGACTTCGTTCAGACATATGAGTCAGTACTTCAGAGAAGAGTTTCTCGTTGGGAAAAGTATTTCTCTACCCTTCCACCCAAAAAGAGTGCGAGATGTATGTCATGAGTTACTTGACCTTATTTTTTTAGTTAAAAGGTTTTGTCGGAAGGGAATACCGGATCACATTCGCCCAACAGTTTGGATGCATATTTCTGGAGCTTATGAGCGAATGGAAGCTAATCCAGATGCCTACCAAATAGCTGTTTCCAAAGTACCCCCAACAAATATTTGGAATGTTATCTTGGCTGGTATGTCTCTGCCCATATCTCAAGACTGATGTAGAAAGTGCTTATATTTAAGCTTCGTTATGTAATTTCTGCATTCACTCAGTAATCTAGTCGTCTATCAACCACAACGTTATGATCCAGGTTTATAGTAGTGCTCTTTTCAGTTTTGTTCTGTAAAAGCTGGACTCGATAGATGTGTTTTTGACTCTCCATCGTTAGTACTTTGGACATTGACTGTGTTTATGGAGGCGAATATACTGTTGCGAAAATCAACTTAACCTAGCATACACAGTTTTCTATCCGTCAGTTTTAAAGCTATTTTGGAATAATCTAGTGTGTTTAATCACTGTCTTTGAATCGGAGGAATCGCTATTTTCTTTCTGTCTGTTGCGACCAGCGCTTGTTTAATTTACAACTCGTAGTCATGTAACCGTTTACATTAACCTTTACAGTTTACCTCAGGCGAACTGCAACATTCAACTGTTGGGTTGTACAGCTAAGCTTTATATACTTTGGACTACAAAGCTTATTGGTATCTGTAAAAATATAGTACAGAAACTTGTCGGTCTGGGTTGTAACACTTAAACGTATTAATGAAAGAGGACACTAAAAAGGAAGAATAAAAAGCTGGAAATAATAGTAACAGTGATGGGCACCACTCGTTTACGAAGGTCAAAATAACGGGAAAAAGTCACGTTCGAAGTCGGATAACGTTATGAAATTTAACGAGAAAATAAAGTAAATACATCGGTTTATAAACTGCAGGACTTGTTGAAATATATTTGATTTCGTTCTTTATCAGCTGGTTCTGAACTCAAGATGTTTCATTTCATACATCCAATCTTCCCGGTTTTTTCCAGATGTTCCCCGTACCTTTCCAGAAAACAAACATTTTCAAGATCCGGATGGCCCCAGTAGTAAGCTAGAATCGTTAAGAAGAGTATTGTCTGCCTTTGCAGTTCATTTTCCGAAGATCGGTTATTGCCAAGTACGCTATTTTGTAACAAAAACGATTTTTATTGGCTGTTTCATTAGCTTACTTTTCGTATACTTGTTAATACTTTTAGATTCCTCGTGATCCTACTAATGATCACTCTCGGATGTATTGGTATTATTTGCAGTGTTAGTAAACATTTTATTTATTTATTTATTTATTTATTTTAACACATAGATATCGGTACAAGAAGGCACCAAATACATATGGGCCACACAGATCACATTTGATATGTGTGAGGGCTGTGATACTGCCCGGGTGCCCAAACCAAAGCAGGTGGTTTTCTTAGGGGGCCACACCCCGAGCATTCGACCTGAACGTCTGATCCACAAGGCAGTGGAGCATCGTGAGGAGATGCAGTCCTATGGTGGCCGGTGACCAACGATTGGTTCATACGCCATTTGTTCCTTCAGGATACTGGAGCCAGCCCATGTGCACCATTGATTTGGGATCCGGTTATAGCGCCGGACATTCGCTTTTCGTCCTCTCATTTTCGTAAACAACACCCCCGCCACGAGAAGGCAGTGAGTAGGACTTCCCTGGCAGAGGCTGTATACGCGTGGCCATGTGGGAGCATTTCGACAGGGAGAGTGGACTCTCCCCGCTCTCGGCCATATCAGGGCATTTGTTAGTAAACAGTCTAAAAGTGAAGCGACGCATCAGTTTACAAAGTTGTGTTATTCACTCTTTACTAGATAATTGATAGTCCAAATTAATGCACTACCCAGCCTGCTGACGATAGATGTTTCTCGTAAAATTTTAGACATATGTAGTAAGATTGTTAAATACTGAATTCCGTAAAGAAAAACTACTGCAGAATAAAAACACAAAGATGAAATCTTGTTACGAATTTGTCTATATTTTATTACCAAGTTCTTTTACTATTTAGAAAATTTATCTCGTGTTCACCTAGCTTCTAATTTGTTACGACCAATCAAAGTTTACTGAACTTGTGTATGTCACACGCATCCATGTATCATTTTGGGATTTAAATGTTTAGGGCATGAGTAAGTTACTAGTATTTGACCGTAAGCTTCTTTAACATATTAACCCTTGTATCGTAGAATAACGGAGTGAGAAATGTTGACGTTAGTCGAAGGGTAGTAGGTATTTTGGGGCGCCTAAATGCCCTGGTACGGCCGAGAGTGGAGAGTCCGCTCTCCCTCTCGAAATACTCTCACATGACCACGCGTATATATCCTCTGCCAGGGAAGTCCTACTCACTGCCTTCACGTGGCGGGGATGGTGTCTACGAAAACGAGAGGACGAAAAGCGAATGTCCGACACTTTAACCGGATCCCAAACCAATGGTGCACATGGGCTGGCTCCAGTATCCTGAAGGAACAAATGGCGTATGAACCAATCGTTGGTCACCGGCTACCATGGGACTGCATCTCCTTACGATGCTCCACTGCCTTGTGGATCAGACGTTCAGGTCGAATGCTCGGGGTGTGACCTGCTAAGAAAACCACCTGTTTCGGTTTGGGCACCCGGGCAGTATCACAGCCCTCACACATATCAAATGTGATCTGTGTGGCGCATATGTATCTGGTGCTCCCCTGTACCAATATCTTTGTGTTAAAATAAATAAATAAGATAGAGTCATGTATTAATCATAAGTAGACAATGGTATTTTGTGATACAACGGATGGCATATTAAATGAAATTGTAAATATAATTTGAAGACTATGTCATCTTCATTTGCTTCTACTTCTTCACTCTCTCCTCCTATTGTATATGTCTTTTTTTAAAATAGGGTATGAATTATATAGCAGCTGTACTATTACTCGTTCTTGATTGTCCAGCAAATGAGAGAGAAGTAAAAGCATTTTGGTTGTTGGATGCATTGATTAATCACATTTTACCCAAATACTATTCTTCTGATATGTTAGCTGTACGTGTTGACTGCATGGTATTCAATCAGTTGTTGAAGTAAGTATAAAGAATTGTGTTGTCCATTTTTCTTGGATTCTTTTTCCTCTTTTTGTGACATACATTTGGTGAAGTTATCAGAAGTATGATATCTTTCTTAATGGGTAATTTATTGGTCTAGAAAATTCTTACTAGACTATAAGTATTGAGCGATTAACTGATTGCTGTGAAAGAAACAACAAAGCAAATTATGCCCTACTTAGTTAATTGTCTTGTAGGCAGTTGTATAGAAATGGTTTTCTCAATGCCGAAAATTCACATCCATTGGAAAGCCTTTAAAATACTGTTTCATCCTAGCCTATCATCCTGCCACAAAAAAGGTACGCTGACAAAAACTTGTCTGTAAAACCAAATTTTATGCGTGTTTGTACATTCTGAGTGAAACAAAACAGTCAGGGTAAACATGAATATTGATTGCTGTAATTAATGAGTCGTAAACATCTGACAGCAAGTATTAGTTCGAGAAATGCATTTTCTAGGTACTATCGTCTAATGGGTAAAACAATGAAGCCGACTGCATTACTGAGCAGAGATGGATGATGGCTAACAATGGAACCCAGCACTGACGTCTCATCTTATTGGCTACCTGTCAGCCGGATGTACCTACATCACAGAATTGATACCCACCCTGGGACTCGAGCTCTGTACCTTTGGCCTAAAAGCATATCGCGTTATTCACTTAGTAGTTGCTGAGTTCAGATAGCTACTGGCGTGTGAACTTTGGTAAATTTTAATTCATATATATTAGTTGTTTGGACCTTCTGATTGATGTTTAGGACTGCAATTGATCTGTCTATTATTGGCATATGTATATCTTGTGCGGAGCCCCCAAATGCCCTGGTATGGCCGAGAGCGGGGAGGGTTCGCCCTCCCTCTCGAAATACTCTCACACGGCCACGCGTATACAGCCTCTGCCAGGGAAGTCCTACTCACTGCCTTCTCGTGGCGGGGGTGTTTTTTACAAAAATGAGAGTATGAAAAGCGAACGTCCGGCGCTATAACCGGATCCCAAATCAATGGTGCACATGGGCTGGCTCCAGTATCCTGAAGGAACAAATGGCGTATGAACCAATCGTTGGTCACCGGCTACCATGGGACTGCATCTCCTTACGATGCTCCACTGCCTTGTGGATCAGACGTTCAGGTCGAATGCTCGGGGTGTGGCCCCCTAAGAAAACCACCTGCTTCGGTTTGGGCACCCGGGCAGTATCTCAGCCCACACACTAAAACCATGATGAACTATCTGCTTATGGAAAATATTCGTTTCTCTCCGACTAACATTGAAATGACTGGTATTATTATTATTATTATTATTTACTACGTCATTTATTCACTATCTCCTATTTCTACTTTTTGTATCCCTTTTGACTCAGACAGCAGCTCGCCTATGACAAAAAATTCAGCTTTATCTAAACGTTCTCGAGTCACTGTCTGGTTGAAAATTGTATGTTGCCACCGAATACGAGTACTGAAGCAGTTTTTCTGAAACCACGTGCATCATTTAAACTGGCTGCCTTCAACGTTCGCACACTTATGCAGGTCGGACAACAGATAGGGCTGGCTATGTCTTTGGAAAGTCTTAATATTGATGTGTGTTGTCTATCCGAGACCCGTATTCAAGACTCTGGTGAAGTACTACAAGTTCGCTCTCCATCTGTCACTTCAAAAAGCTTGTTTTATGTGCGTTTATCCGGGGACCCTGTGGCATCTTCGTCTGGTCTTGCTGGCGTTGGTGTCGCACTAAGCGCAAGAGCTGAGGCAGCACCAGTCGACTGGATCCCCATTAAAAGTCGGTTATGTGCTGTTAGATTAGAAAGTTCCATCAAAGTGAGAAGAAATCGGCGTGAGAAACGATGTCTTTTCGTCACCTCCGCCTATGCCCCGACAGATTGCAGCCCTGATGCAATCAAGGACGAGTTCTACCATCAGCTAACTGTTCTTCTCATGAAAGTGCGTTCGACAGATATTGTAGTACTAACCGGAGACTTGAATGCTCAGGTCGGGCGTCTAGGCACAGAAGAGAGTCGTTTAGGTGGCCGATGGGGACTTGTTGGTCGCAGGACAGATAACGGGGAACGTCTACTGCAGCTATGCACAGACCACAACCTGTTTCTGGCTAGCACTAACTTTCAGCACAGTCATCGCCGATGTGCCACCTGGCGTCCCCCTTCTGCATCTCAAGCCTGGACTCAGATTGATCACATCGCGATCAGCTACCGCTGGCGCGGTTGTGTACAAGAATGCCGCTCCTTTTGGAGTACCTATCTGGAATCTGATCATGCTCTGATCTGCGCCAATCTTACCTTACTTTTCAGTGGACAACGAAGTGACCGCCACCAAAGGATTGATGTTAGCAAGCTGGCTGCAACTCCTGTTGCTAGTATGTACCGAACCGAGCTAGCTTCTAGGCTAGCTACCATTCCACCGAAAAGTATAGATGAGCATTGGTTGCAATTGCATGACGCCATGAAAATGGCGGGTACAGTCTGTTGTGGGTTTGCGAAACGTCCTGCTTACAAGCACTGGGTTTCTTTTGGTTCCTTACAACTGATTGAAGCCCGTCGGTCTACTCCGGGTGACCATGAGTTTGACCACAGACGAAGGATGTTACGTAATGAAATCGGGCAAAGCTTGCGTAAGGACCGAGAAGCCTGGTGGTCGGAGCGTGCCAGTGAGTTGGAAGCAGCAGCTGCATCTGGTAATTGCCGGAAGCTCTTCCAACTCATCCGAGCCACTGGCAGCAAGAAGTCTGGTATGAGCGAAACAATCTGCGAGGATGACGGAACGCCAATCACTAACATCCATCGACGTCTTGGACGATGGGCAGAATTCTTTGAAGGGCAGTTCAACTGGCCTGCTGCTCCGGCAACATCGGTCAGACTGTCCTGCCCTCCATGGCCGGTGACGACTGATCCACCAAATGAGGCGGAAGTCCGCAAGGTACTCCAACTTTTGAAACGTTACAAATCACCGGGCCCAGACGACCTACATCCGGCTCTTTTTAAAGATGGTGGTGACTTTCTGACTAAGGGACTGACGACGTTGTTTACAAAGGTATGGGAACTAGAGAGTGTACCAACGTCATGGAATGAGTCGATAGTTGTCCCTATCTTTAAAAAGGGTTCACGTTGTTCCTGTAAAAACTATCGGGGGATAAGTCTACTTCCGATTGCGTCCAAGCTATTGGCTTCCGTCATACTTCGTAGGTTGTTCAGAACCCGAGAAGGATTGTCTCGCGAGGAGCAGGCTGGGTTTCGTTCTGGTCGAGGATGTATTGATCATATCTTCACCCTCCGCCAAGTGTTAGAACACCGCCATACTTATCAAAGGCCAACAATCGTAGTGTTTCTTGATATCAGGGCTGCCTTCGATTCGTTGGACAGAACTGTTCTCTGGGACTGTCTATTGAAGAAGGGTGTGCCTGAGAAGTTTATTAACATCCTGAAAGCCCTATACACAAACACCTCAGGCAGAGTGAGGGCATACAACCACCTTTCTCCACTATTCCATTCAAGCAGTGGGGTTAAGCAGAGTTGCCCAATCTCACCATTCCTCTTCAACTTTGCCATCGATGACATTCTGGAAACAGCTCTGACGGATTTAAGTAATGGTGGTGTGGATCTGTTGCCTGGAGAAAGACTTCTTGACCTTGAGTATGCGGATGATATTGTCTTACTGTGCGAGAATGCCCAAGCCATGCAATCCGCACTTAATCAGTTGGCAATCAGTGTCCGTAGGTATGGTATGTGCTTTGCACCTTCGAAGTGCAAAGTTCTTTTACAAGACTGGCAGGATTCTAATCCTGTATTCACTCTGGATGGTGAGCAGATAGAAGTAGTCGAGAAGTTCGTGTATCTAGGTAGCTGCATAAGTGCTGGTGGTGGTGTGAGTGATGAGATCAATGCACGTATAGTGAAAGCCAGAGCAGCTTATACCAATCTGGGCCATCTTTGGCGCCTTCGTGATGTTAGTCTGGCTGTAAAAGGTCGGATCTACAACGCGACGGTGACAGCAGTTTTGCTCTATGTTTGTGAAACCTGGCCTCTCCGAGTTGAGGATGTTAGACGACTCTCTGTGTTCGATCATCGTTGTCTCCGAAGGATTGCTGGCATCCAGTGGCAACACCATGTCAGTAATGCAGAGGTTCGGCATCGAGTGTTCGGTCACAGAGACGATAATGAAATTGGTGTCACCATCTTGAAACAGCGACTTCGGTGGCTTGGACATGTTCTACGAATGTCGTCCCAGAGAATTCCACGTCGTGCATTATTTGCCGACTCTGGGACTGGTTGGAAAAAGCGGAGAGGTGGTCAGTATATGACATGGTGTCGTGGTATGAAAGAAAGCTGCAAAGGACTAGCTTCTGTTGGTCCTTCACGACTCCCTGGTTGGGGTCCGAGAGACGGTGTAACGCAGTGGCTAGAGACGTTATCAGATATGGCTCAGAATAGAAGCCAGTGGCGATCCTGCTGTAACCTTCTTTTACTTTCTTCATAAAAAGTGGTTGTATCTTCCTTAACTGAAAGATCTCTTCTAATTGTACCCTTCCGTTTCCCCCACCATTGTTCTCTCTCTCTCTTTTTTTTTATAATTCCCCACGTTCATTACTTTTTTTTCTCCTTTCTCCTCTTCAAATTATCATCGTTTTGTGTGGCGCATATATATTTGGTGCCCCCCCTGTACCAATATTTATGTGTTCAAATAAATAAATAAATAATAAATCCTGTGTGGATCGTCTCAATATTTTCAGTAGGTCACAAACATTTTAAGCAGAGATCTATGAAGTGAACACCACTTCTTAAAATGTTTATGACCTACTGACAATATCGAGACAATCTGCACAGAATTTACTTTAATTTGTAACACAAAAGTACTTAATAATTCAATCCCTTGATTTGTCATTCGTGAAGTAATAAGATCCAGTACAATTTCTCTAACTACAATGTGTTAAAATGTTAGGTAGCTTCATTAGCTTGCTCATTTTTAAATTGTCCTCTAAAATCCTATGCATAAATCTGCATCAGTTTGATGTGTTATTATTTATTTAGTTCAGTGCATTCATTCAAAATGACCCGATACTGGAAATATTACTGCATTCTAAGAAAGCTGGTTTATGTTGTATAAATTCATTTAAGACTGCCTCTTTCCAGTTAGCTTGCTATATTAAGCAGGATAGTTTTGGTATATGTATTAAGTACCTTAATTATTATGACTGTGAAGATTTGTAAATTCCATTATCGTGACTGGTTTTGATATCATGTCACTGGCTAAAATGTTCTGTATTTATTTATTTAAACACTTATCAAATGAGATCTGTGTGGCGCATATGTATTTGGTGCCTCCTTGTACCAATATCTATGTGTTGAAATAATAAATAATAATTTAAACATATAAACATTGGTACAATGAAGCACCAAATAGATATGCGCCACATAGACCATTCCATTTGTGCGAGGGCTGGGATACTACCCGAGTGTCCACACTGAAAAAGATGGTTTTCTTAGGGGGCTCACTCGGAGCCTTAGACTTAAAGGTCTAATCCACAGGGCAGTGGAGCAACATTAGGAGATGCAGTCCCATGGTAGCAGGTGACCAATAATTGATTCATACATCACTTGTTTCCTTCAGGATCGTGGAGCCCATGTGCACCATTGGTTTAAAATCAGGGTTTTCCAAGTCTCCTAGGTGGATCCTCTGTGTCCACTAACCCGGTTAAAGCGCCAGGCATTTACTTTTCGTCATTTCTATTTCGTAAATAATAGCGCGGTTTCAAGAAGGCATTGAGTAGGACTTTCTTGTCAGTGTTTGTATGTACGTTGTCATGTAAGAGAGCATTTTGATAGGGAGAGTTGACTCTTCCCACTTTCAGCCGTATTAGAGCATTTTTTGGGCGCTAAAATGTTCTCTGTAATGTGTACACATGTTAGATTCTAATTGTTAAACAACTCTTTATATTTATCACTAATTCATGATTTTATGTATATATTCTTTTCTTTATATAGAGATAAAATTCCCACAGTTCATAAAATAATTATGAATTCAGGTATCACTTGTACATTACTTGCAACAAAATGGTTTATATGCTTATTTGCTGATGTATTGCCAATTGAGGTAAATTAGTAATATTTTCTTTTATCATTAAAGGTTATTAAACCAGATTATTTATTCTATTTATGATTATATACATATACCTATATTGTATATTACTTTTCAATTGATGAAACTAATAGTAATTGAATGTTTCCAGATGATTAAATAAGTTTGTTGATCAAATCTCAAAGTGATTGAAACCTGACATCATCTCTTGATTTCCACGATTGATTTGATCACTGGGTAGTAGGTAATCAGTGTCATGTATGTCAAGTCTTTCTTACTTACTTACTTACTTACGCCTGTTACTCCCAATGGAGCATAGGCCGCCGACCAGCATTCTCCAACCCACTCTGTCCTGGGCCTTCTTTTCTAGTTCCATCCAATTCTTGTTCATTTTTCTCATATCTATCTCCATTTCTCGGCGTAATGTATTCTTTGGTCTTCCTCTCCTCCTTCGACCTTGAGGATTCCATATGAGGGCTTGTCTTGTGACGCAGTTCGGTGTTTTCCTCAATGTGTGTCCTATCCACTTCCAGCGTTTCTTCCTGATTTCTTCCTCCACTGGGATCTGATTTGTTCTCTCCCACAGTAGGTTGTTGCTTATAGTGTCCGGCCAACGGATCTGGAGTATTTTGCGTAGACAACTGTTAATAAACACCTGTATCTTTTGGACGATGGATTTCGTAGTTTTCCAGGATTCCGCTCCATACAGTAGAACTGTCTTCACATTTGTATTGAAAATTCTGACTTTGGTGTTGGTTGCCAATTGTTTTGAGTTCCAGATATTCTTCAGTTGTAGATATGCTGCTCTTGCTTTGCCAATCCGTGCCTTCACATCTGCATCAGATCCACCGTGTTCATCGATGATACTGCCCAAATATGTAAAGGATTTTACATCTTCCAAAGCTTCTCCGTCAATTGTGATTGGATTGGTACATGTTGTGTTGTATCGAAGAATCTTGCTTTTCCCTTTGTGTATATTGAGACCTATTGCTGCTGAGGCTGCAGCTACACTGGTTGTCTTCTCCTGCATTTGTTGTTGTGTATGCGATAGAAGAGTCAGATCATCTGCAAAGTCTAGATCATCCAATTGCATCCTAGCTATCCACTGTATCCCGTGCTTCCCTTCAGATGTTGATGTCTTCATGATCCAGTCGATCACCAGGAGAAAGAGAAAGGGTGAGAGTATGCAACCTTGCCTGACACCGGTCTTTACTTCGAACGACTTTGTCAACTGTCCTCCATGCACGATTTTGCAGTTTAATCCATCATAGGAATTCTGTATGATATTGACTATCTTCTGAGGCACGCCGTAGTGTCGAAGAAGCTTCCATAGGGTTGTTCTGTCCACGCTATCAAATGCTTTTTCGTAGTCGATGAAGTTGATATAGAGTGATGAATTCCATTCAATTGATTGTTCCACAATGATCCGTAGAGTTGCGATTTGGTCTGTGCACGATCTATCCTTACGGAATCCTGCCTGTTGGTCTCGAAGTCTCGAAGTTCAAAAACGCTAACCAGAAAGAACAAGTCTTTCTTAGTACAGATCAAATGCTATCAACCATGCTACAATGTGGCCACTAGTCTATGTTACTTGACATTCCGTGCACTATGTTGAGTTAGAATTGTGGTTGGAGGTAGTCGACAGGAAACCCCGTACCTGGGTTTCGTGCTACTTGACACTCAACAGTAAGGTGTACCTGTAATCTTGAGAGAACTGGTGCTCCCTGATGGATTCGATCCCGTGTCACCCAGATTCACAGTCAGAGACGTTACCACTGAGCTATTCAGGCCGCGACCGACCTCCAGTAGGATTTAGATGTAATCACAAGTGATTGATCACTGGGTGGTGATCAATGTCATGTATGTCAAGTCCTTCTTAGTGCAGATCGAATGTTATCGACCATCATTACATCAAATACTGTGTCATCAGTAGTAGTGTCTTTTTAATCTCTAAGATGTGTTTATTGAACTGTGGAAGAATTATAAAAAGTTTAATTTGAATTTTCTATAAGCATATTATTGTTCAGCTTTTTGAAGATCTAAACTTTATGGTCGATTTGTGTTTATTTCTTAAATAATAAATAGAAATTGTGTATTGGATTTATATATTTTACTAATAAACTATTTGAATTTCGACAAAGTACAACTTAAGTGTTTGTGTTTTTCAGTCAGTCAGTCAGTAACAACGTGGAACTTCGTACGTACGTACATCAGTTCGAGTTGCCATACCACATTAGCACAAAGATTCAGTTATACATTCAAATCCCGTAGTGGTAGAGGTAGTGAAAGTATAAGTAGTGATAAAGAACATTAGGGTTTGATGATGTTATTTCAGGAGTATAATCCAGTGGAATAAATTTGGAAAGAAAATAAAGGACATGAAGAATTCAGAAGATTAGAGTTTGGGAGGACACAAAGAGTGGATGCATCTGCGCCATTGCGAACGATTTTGAGCCATATCACTCAAGGTCTCTAACCATCGGTCGCTATCATCTCGCGGACCCCAACCAGGTAGTGTACACCTACCAACATGACTCAGTCCACTTGTCAGTGACTTCATGGATTTGTGTAATGTTTTCGTGTAGCTGCCCCTAGCTTTCTTCTAACCTACTCCTACACCATAAAACATCGCACGTCGGGGCAGTCGGTGATCGGGCATACGTAACACGTGTCCCAGCCATCTCAATTGATTAAGTTTCACTACTTCATCAATTGTGTGTTTTTAAGGTCACAGATATACTTTATTCTCTAGGATCATTTTGGGGAAACACAGTAAACAAGAGGTTCATATCCATTATATCTGATAATCAAAACAATTATGTTGTTTAGCAGTTATATTGACTTATGTTTTTTTTCAACTTCTTTGGAGACTGGAAATTGAACAAAACAACACTGATTTTTACTTAGTAACCGATCTATATGTTTTACTCTGAGTTTAAATATATCCCAACAGTTAAATTGTAACTCACAGATTTTTACTGTTCTTGTATGCAACTTTAGGTCTCATTGTTTTATATCAGATTTAGCAATACTGTTTGATTCATTAATCTGAAATAAAATAAAAGATCCTCAACAGTGGTTATCAACAATCTTATCATCGATCTAACTTAAGATCTTCAGTTCTCATGACAAGGGGCTCGATTTCTGGCTAGGTCATTGATGATCATTCTCGAGTCCGGTACGAAAATGAACAATCTACCCATCGGTTTCTAGCTTCCAGTCGTCCTCTGTCTGATCATGTAGAGCTGTGGCTTAGTGGTTAAAGCGTTCGACTTTCAGCTACTAAGTGTCACATTCGAGACTGACTCCATCTATTTCGGTTTTGACAGCTGGGTAGTATCATTAGCTCTCAAACTTGGTATGTGGCTCATACCTCAGTTGGTAGAGAACGAGTTAATTTAAGTTTAAATAAAATCTGATATTCACTCGTGACGGAAATCAGCTATAGACTGAAATAGTCTCTACGAACAATCTCGACAAATTAGTTGGGTTCGAATCTGTCAAACTGACAGAAGGCTAGTTTCACTGATTTTTATACCTGTGTTTAACATCCTAACACATCCTTTTGAATTAATAATCAGACCAAATTTCTTTCGATAATAAAATTTTGCTTATGATATATATGATACTTTCCTCATCTAAATTTCCAGGGGTTGAACGTCTACCGGGTGATTCACTTTTTGACTTAGAATATGCCGATGACATAGTTCTACTTGGTGAAGACGCTAACAGAATGCAGAGTCTGTTGACCACTCTAAGCAACAATGCAAGCATGTTCGGCATGCGATTCTCTCCCTCGAAATGCAAAATGTTGCTTCAGGATTGGGTTACATCGACGACACCTGAACTAATGATAGGGAGTGAAGTAGTTGAGCGTGTGGACCGCTTCACTTATCTTGGAAGTCTCGTCAGCTCTTTTGGTTTGGTGCGTGATGAAATCTCAGCACGGATACAGAAGGCTCGACTAGTTTTTGCCAACTTGCGTCATTTGTGGCGTAGGCGAGATATCCGTCTATCAACCAAAGGACGTATTTACTGCACAGCAGTTCGTTCCGTCCTACTTTATGGCAGTGAAACATGGCCGGTAAGAGTAGAGGATATTCGTAGGTTACTAGTATTTGATCATAGATGTCTTCGAAGCATTGCTCGTATATCCTGGTACCACCGAGTAAGTAACTCAGTTGTTAGGAAACTGGTGCTAGGTAAGGATGGCAAATGAATTGAGGAAGTAGTGAAACTTAATCAATTGAGATGGCTGGGACACGTGTTACGTATGCCCGATCACCGACTGCCCCGACGTGCGATGTTTTATGGTGTAGGAGTAGGTTAGAAGAAAGCTAGGGGCAGCTACACGAAAACATTACACAAATCCATGAAGTCACTGACAAGTGGACTGAGTCATGTTGGTAGGTGTACACTACCTGGTTGGGGTCCGCGAGATGATAGCGACCGATGGTTAGAGACCTTGAGTGATATGGCTCAAAATCGTTCGCAATGGCGCAGATGCATCCACTCTTTGTGTCCTCCCAAACTCTAATCTTCTGAATTCTTCATGTCCTTTATTTTCTTTCCAAATTTATTCCACTGGATTATACTCCTGAAATAACATCATCAAACCCTAATGTTCTTTATCACTACTTATACTTTCACTACCTCTACCACTACGGGATTTGAATGTATAACTGAATCTTTGTGCTAATGTGGTACGTTACTGATATATATATATATATATCTGGTTGAGTGACATTCATGTTTATGAGGGACCATTTAATGTAAAGTCTTTGTCTTATTTTATTTCTTCCATCATTGTCATGCTGAATTTTACTTTAATAAATGTATTTTGTTTGAAAATCTATGGATTAACAGTGATTACTTTTCAAAATTCTGTTGGAAATGTGTATGATTTTCAATACAACTTGGTACAAACTAAACAACAATCTAAATTTATTGATCAGTGAATAATCCTTCTTTTTTTTAATTTCGAAATAGAATTTTCTAACTTTTAATCAGATCTTGGATTTTCAATTAGTGGATTAATTATTAGATCACTTGCTTTTTAATTAAGAAATCTGTGATCAAACACTTAGACTTGTTCATGTTAAATGGTTGATTTACTGATGTACGTGCTAAATATAGATTTCTATACTTAGCTGTAAGCCATAATTTAGTTGCGTGAGGAGGCTATCGACAGCTGAGCTTAAACCTGCGACCAACGTGTAAACCATTAGGCATCGGCGTAGTGGTTTCAAAGTTATGCCCTCTTCATGAGACCGAATGGTTCTGTGTTTGAACACTGATGGGATCATTAATGCTAACTTCTGAGGAGTCCCATAGTAAGACAAAACAGCTGTCCAGCTCTTCCTCGTTTCGATGGAGTTTTGTTCTCTGTGCTGGATGGTTTGATCAAAATCATCCACCTGATCTACAACTCTTCTCCACCATCTCAAAATCATATGAACGTAATACGCTTCTCGTTGCTAGAAAATGGGAGTGTTTCGGCAAAAAGCAGGCTTCCACTCGAGAACAGCTGTATTTTCTACACGAGTGTCTTCGCCAGTATGTTCTACCAACAAGTGTAAGATACAGACCTCTAATCAACTGCCCATTGGAATGGAGAATAGCTGAGCATTGTGGAAGAAAAATGGCACACCTAATGATAACGGATGCACACTACAGGATCCGCAAATACCAACACGTCATAGAGGATTAAAATATGAAGCTACAAAGGACACACGTCAGAACATTTGGACACGACCAAACCATCTAGCTCAGAGAACAAAGCTCCATCAAGATCACCCACCTCAGCTACAAATCTTCTCCACCATCTCTTTCTGGTTTTCTATGTTTATTGAATTAAGTGTGACATAATTGGGAGGTAGTTTACAACTGGTCAACTGTACGCATTACTAATGACTTCATTTTGAGCTATTCAGCTAATACCTGTCGGTTAACTAGAGAGGTGAATCTAAGTAGCATTGTAAAAAACGGTACTGTTTATCAGTTTCTTCAACGAAACAATTCAGATTTGAAAACATGTTGGATAACAATCGAAGTATTTTATGGTGATTAGCTTAATAGCCTGGTATTTCTATTTCTGTTTCACTTAATTTGGTCAAAGCACTTTTATAGTTTACTGATCGGTTACTTGGTAATAATTAATATCCTATTTACTTTGTACTGACCAAAATCTATGGACTAAATTTGATATGCGGTGATCAAGCTAATTGACTTCATTTAATTTGATGTTAGGTTTTTAAAGGTAATCATTAGATCATCCGTCACGTTATATGTCTTAGACATTCTCATCTTATTGATAAATGTAGACATGCTTAATATAACCCATATCAAACATTGCTCCCTGTTAAATTCAATACTCAATTAATCTTCTTTGGTATACCAAAACAAAAAAAAAAGTTATTTTCGTTTCTACTATTCTTTCTACACTATAGACAACAATTCGTATATTCGACTGTTTATTCTATGAAGGAGATAAAGTACTATTTCGTGTATGTCTATCATTGGTCAAATTACATTATAAAGATTTAATTCAATGCAATGAATTTCCTATCCTTATTACAGCATTTCGTAATATGTGCAAAGATAAACAAACATTATACTGTCATCAATTTGTTGAAGTAAGTTAATGTTTGTTTATATTTATTTTCTCAATACTTCTTCATTGTTGTATAAAAACAAACTGCCTGGTTGGGGTCCGCGTGACTATCGTAACCAATGGTTGGAGACTCTTGGTGACATGGCTCAGAATCGATCACAATGGCGTCGGTGTATACACTCTCTGTCTTCCTTAAATTAAGAGATTAAAATCGCTTCATATCTGTCTAGGAACTAATTCTTTCTTCCTTTACTATCTCCTTATATGCAATCTTTCTTTTATATATTACCACCACTGAATTAGCTACTTCTATGAATCCGGTGTTCATCTTTTTGTGCTAATGCGGTATGGCAACTTGGACCGATGCATATACGTGCCCGGTCCTACGTTGCAGCTGACTGACTGACTGACTGTATAAAAACAAATCTTAAAGAATCTTATAAAAGTTGATATGTTAAATAGTAGTAGTCAAACAGTTATTTTTATTAAATCACCTTATAAACATAGATATTATGTTGCATAGGATAATACATGTATACATCTCTTTAATTATAATATTTTGATTGACCATTTTCAAATTTAATTAACATTTGGTTTAGACTACTTTTAAACATTCACTACTGTAGTTTCTCAATTATATAAGTACCACTGGTTTTCCATTAGTTCATTGTTAGTTAGTCAGTCAGTTACAGTGTAGGACCATATAAATACATGCATCGGTTTAAGTTGCCAAACCTCATTAACACAGCAAGATGAACAACGGATTCATAGAAGCAGTTAACTGAATGGTGTAATATATAAAGGAAAGATTTTATGTAAGGATATAATACAGAAAGAAAGAATTAGTACATACAATGAAATATATAAAGCGATTTTAATCTCATAGTTTTAGGGAAGACAGAGAGTGTATACACCTACACCATTGTGATCGATTCTGAGCCATATAACACACAGAGTCTCCAACTATTGGTTACGATGGTCACGCGGAACCCATCCAAGTAGTATGCATCTACTAAAATATGGCTCAGACTAGACGTTAGTTAGTGACTTAAAGTAATGATGCCACGTTTGGGATTAGCCGACCCTAACTTTCTTCCGACCATCCCCAATACTAGTCAACATTGCGCGTCGTGGTAATTGGTGTTCAGGCATACGTAACACGTGGCTCATCCATCTCAGTCGATGTAGATTCACAAGCATATGAACTAATTTACCATTATTCCCTAATACCTTGCATCTAACCTCACTATTACTTACCCGGTGTTCACAGCAGATGCCAGCAATATTTCTAAGGCATCTGTGATCAAATACTAACAAATTACAAGTATCTTCTACTCATAAAGGTCATGTTTCACAGTCGTAAATTAGAACAGAACGAACTGCCGCACAGTATAGTTCATTGTAATGTACAATTATTTTGCTCGTCATATTGATTGTCTATATACATATATGCAAATTAGTCTAAAAATCAAATATTTTACATGAAAAAAAAAAAGTTTCTAGATCATCTTCGTCAATCTCTGACAGAATTTAATCAATCTGTTATGTTTTTTTTTAAAGCATCTATTCAAGTTGTTTTCCGCTTGCAGATCTATTAGTTCAAATCTTTAAAAAACAAAACAAAATACCCAACATGATTAGCTGCTTTAATGTCATAAAACATATTATAACCATTGATTAATCTGTTTCAATTACTTTTAAACTTTCAATATATCATACAGGGCTAGTTTCTATCATTTAAGTCTGACTAGTATATTTCTGTTTATATATCTAATGTAATCAGTTATATTAATTTATGTGATGAAATGACTATATCTATTTATATCCCTCATTCTCTTTAGACAACAGACTGTGTTGGGTTTTCTACTCGGTTTTTCTATTTATTTATATTTATATTAACATATAGATATTGGTACAAGGGGGCATCGAATACATATGCGCCACACGAATCTCAATTGATTTGTGTGAGGGCTATGATACTGCTCGGGTGCCCAAACCGAAACAGGTGGTTTTCTTAGGGGGCCACACCCCGAGCCTTTGACCTGAACGTCTGATCCACAAGGCAGTGGAGCATCGTAAGGAGATGCAGTCCCATAGTAGCCTGTGACCGACGATTGGTCCTTACGCCATTTGTTCCCTCAGGGCACTGGAGCCAGCCCATGTGCACCATTGGTTTGGAATCCGGTTAAAGCGCCGGACATTCGCTTTTCATACTCTCATTTTCGTAAACATCACCCCCTCTACGTGAAGGCAGTGAGTAGGACTTCCCTGGCAGAGGCTATATACGTGTGATCATGTGAGAGCATTTTGAGAGAGAGAGCGGACTCTTCCACTTCTCGGCCGTACCAGGGCATTTAGGGACAAAGTGGGCTGTACTGTTTGGGTTGTCACGTGAAAGTCTGGACGGTGTCTGGTTCTCTTGAAAACCGATGTAAAATTACCCTGGCCCACAAGGGTATATTATTATATAAAGTGTTATATAATAGTGTTAAACTAAAAATAAAAAAAATTCAACAATACAATTTTGTTAATTTACATTCAATTCATTAATTTGATTATATTTATATTGTATTGTACAGATTTATTTTGATGATATTTCATTGATTGTTGTTTATGAATTTGTTTACATCATTCTGATAAACCTACAGAATTAATATTTATAATATTATGATGCATAATACATCAATTCATGTAAACGGATTTATATAAAGAGATTGTTCTAATCTATGGTTACTTAGTAGTTGGATAGATAGATAGATAGATAGATTCACTTATCTCTGTTTATCAACTTTCTAGCGAGATTAGAAATTTTTTCGGTTGAACTGATCACAAATAGAAAGTAGGACATATTTTGATAAGATTTGACAAATTACCAATTACGTATTTACCTAACACCCAACCTTTAAACAGTTATGTTGCCATGATATCATGTTTTATGAAATTGACAAGACGAGAAGTGAATATCCGATGTTTTAATCGGGTTGGTGGATATGGAGGATACACCTAGGGGAGTTGGAAAACCCTGATTCCATACTAATGGTATTGAGGATCCCAAGGAAGCCCCCAAATGCCCTGGTATGGCCGAGAGTGGGGGGAGTCCGCTCCCCCTCTCGAAATGCTCTCATATGGCCACGCGTATACAGCCCCTGCCAGGGAAGTCCTACTCACTGCCTTCTCGTGGCGGGGGTGTTGTTTACGAAAATGAGAGGACGAAAAGCGAATGTGCGGCGCTATAACAGGATCCCAAACCAATAGTGCACATGGGCTGGCTTCAGTATCCTGAAGGAACAAATGGCGTATGAACCAATCGTTGGTCACCGGCTACCATGGGACTGCATCTCCTCACGATGCTCCAATGCCTTGTGGATCAGATCTTCAGGTTGAAGGCTTGGGGTGTGGCCTCCTAAGAAAACCACCTGCTTTGGTTTGGACACCCGGACAGTATCAGAGCCCTCACACATATCAATTGATATCTGTGTGGCGCACATGTATTTGGTGCCTCCTTGTATCAATATCTATGTGTTAAAATAAATAAATAAATAAATCCCAAGGAAACAAATAGCATACGAACCTATTGTTGGTCACTGGCTATCATGGGACTGCATCTCCTAAGGTTGTTCCGCTGGATTAAACCTTCAGATCGAAGGCTCCAGACGTGTGGCTTCTTAAGAAAACCACCTACTTCGTTCTGGAGACCACATACAAATCAGGTGATATGTGTGACACATATGTATTCGCTGCCCCTTTGTGCCAACATTCATGTGTTCAAATAAATAAATAATTTTTTCAGTAGAACAACTGTGATTTTGATCGATCAAACTGTTGATCAGTTAATTTCTTAAATGATTCTTAACACAATTTAAATTCTTGTTCAGTAGGGAATGATGGCTAGAATCTACATATTTGAAGTATTAGATTGTGATTTCCTACTCTAATTCATTTATTAAGTATATAACTTAGAGTTATACTTTAAGTAGGAGGGTTCCCGCAACTGCAGTTTACTGGAGTTCAGTTTGAAATGACAACGTAATATTTAATAATTGAGTAGGTTTATTTACTTATTTATTTAGTACATAAAAATCTGATAAAACTGGGCACTAAAATAAATATGCATCACACAAATTAAAAATAAACGAATTATGAACATATAGACGAAGGAGTATCATCAAGGATAGATAAATGAATATTGATGGAGTTTTGTTCTCTGAGCTGGATGGTTTGGTCGTGGAGCTTAAATTTAAGGTCAATAAAAACCAATCAAAATCGAGGTGTACAGAACAAGCTATGAAGCGCATATGGAGAAATTCGAACATTTCACTTCTATCTGAAGTTTGTGCTGATGATGTCATTCAGAAGAACAATGAAAGCTCCACGATCAAACCATTCAGCTCAGAGAACAAAACTCCATCAAAATCATCCACCTGAGCTACAAATCTTCTCCACCATCTCAGATAAATAAATAAAAATAAGGGAACAAAAATCATATTAATAAGAGCAGTTCAGTTAAAATACAAACAAAATTATTTTCAGTTAGGCAAGTTCCTTAATTTTTTTGTCAATAAGTCTGAGGAACACTACAAAAAAATCGCTATTTATTCCTATTCTAAACCATGTTGAATAACTTCTCAATCCAATGAGTTCCAACATTTCTAGAACTCAAATTAGGTAGTCCTGTACAGCCTTCTTTCATACCACGATATCATGACATAAACTGGCCACCTTCCCACTTTTTCAACCTTTTGCAATATCACCAGTTAATGCGTAATATAGAATTAGCTGAAACGTTATTCGCAACCCATGTCTAACCCATCAAAGTCAATGTTTTAAAATAGTGATAGCCATCATCAATGATCCTAAACGCATATTGTCAAACGTCAGATTTACTAACACAGCGTTGCCACTGGATGCCAGCAATCGTTTGAAAACAACGATTGTCGAACATAGAGAGACACTGAGAGGCCAGATTTCTTCATAATAGAGCGGAACTGCCCTCACCGAAGCGTTGTAGACCCGACCTTTTACAGTCACACTAGAATCGTTGACCGTGCCAAATACAGTTCAGATTGGGATAAGCCACTCTGGTTTTGACTACACGTAGATTATTCCCATCGGTGAAGCCACAACCAACACTTAAACAAATTACTCAGATACACAAACGTTTCGACTATTCCTAACAGATCACAATTGGTATGACTAAATTAACATTCCAGATTTAATATTCTATCGATGAACATTACATAATGGTCATCCTATACACCAACATAATCATTCATGTAATATAATTAATTTCCCATAATTTTCACATGAACATGTCACCATGTGCCTCCAGTATATAATTTCGATTAACAGTTTATGATTATGATAAATCTGATGTTGTCTACATGCGTCCCCTTATGTCGTATGAAAACAGTTGCCTTAAAGTTTAATTAGATGATTATAAGAATAAACTTTTCCGACTTTCCAGTTGCTTTTTTTTACTTCAAAAGTGGTTAACATCAAATTACTTACGCCTGTTACTCCTTGTGAAGGAGCATAGGCGGTTCACCAGCATTCTACATCCAACCCTGTCTTGGGCAATTATTTCAGTTCTTTCCAGTCGTTATTCATCTTTATTATTATTAACAGAAACTACCTCATATTTATTGTTATAGTGGCCGTAGTAGGAAAATTAAAAAGAAAACAATCATGTTTCATAATGGGTTTGCTTCGTGATCATAAATCAAAAACCTTCATATAACTTCGCCAATAAATAATCTCTGTCTTCAGCCGTTTCAGCATTGTTTATTTGCTATTTCAGTCTCCTGATGTCCCCGAAATCGGAAAAAGCAGTAATAGTGGTCATACTATTCTATTACCTAACCTAATCCTTGCCCCTCTGTACATCAACCGGTTAAATGTGCTACTAAGCCTCCCCAAATTCTCCCCTCCTTCTGTGAATTTGTCAGTATCCTCCGCAACTTGTCGGTTTACCATATAAGGATTCGTCTAAAAAATGTGATGAAAGTGTAAAGTTTGTGAGACAAGGTTCAGAGCAGTTTACACAATGAATTGGACTATGCCCCCAAACGCCCTGGTACGGCCGAGAGTGGGGAGAGTCCACTCTCCCTCTCGAAATACTCTCACATGGCCACGTGTATATAGCATCTGCCAGGGAAGTCCTACTCACTGCCTTCTCGCAACAAGGGTGTAGTTTACGAAAATGAGAGGACGAAAAGCGAATATCTGGCGCTTTAACCGGATTCCAAACCAATGGTGCACATGGGCTGGCTCCATTATCCTGAAGAAACAAATGGCGTATGAACCAATCGTTGGTCACCGTCTACCATGGGACTGCATCTCCTCACGATGCTCCAATGCCTTGTGGATCAGATCTTCAGGTTGAAGGCTTGGGGTGTGGCCTCCTAAGAAAACCACCTGCTTTGGTTTGGACACCCGGACAGTATCAGAGCCCTCACACATATCAATTGATATCTGTGTGGCGCACATGTATTTGGTGCCTCCTTGTATCAATATCTATGTGTTAAAATAAATAAATGCCACTGATATTGACCATCCTTCATATCACCCAACTTTCACAACTATTGATAATGAGTATTACACAGACTCTAAGCAAGAAGACTAAAACTCCTCTACTTAGCTAAAACTGATGGTTACTAACTTCTTGTTCTGATAACACATCTTGATTTTGTCATCTACTATATTTGTTCCACCTATTTTCGTCTTTTGCCTATCGAGATAAACTGTCATTATGTTTGTATAATATATATTCAAATCCAATCACTCAGTGATTTATACCTTCATCAATCCATTCGTCTGCTTCACCTGATATTCACTAATGGATTAAATAGAGAATAAACTACTGCATAATTAATCCATCTTTCTGTTTTGAATATTCCTTATACAACATGGATATCATAACTCAATACATTGTATAATTGAAAATTGAATCTTTGGAAGTAATCATTTATAAACATGTTAACAAGTGAAGGTTTATTTACGAATTTCCTTCGAAATTAAGAATTACAAAGATCCAGGAACATTTCTTTTTCAATATTCCATAGATTTTTTGAGTTCGAGAAAACTCATTTGGCAAATTATATTCATTATAATTAATCTAATGTTTATAAAGACATAATAGAAATCTATATAGATTGACTAACACACAGATTTCTTAACACATTAAGTCTTAATAAGAAAGGGAAGTGTACTGATTTAATAATTAAATTCATGAATTAGTCAAAGCTAGATCACCATGAAAAACCTGGAAGCACTGGATGGCCGTTTCGTCCTAGTATGAGATTCCTCAGTAGTGCACACCAACGATCCCGCCTCGTGAGATTCGAACCCAGGACCTATCAGTTTCGCGTGCGAACGCTTAACCTCTAGACCACTGATCCGTCTGGCATCCAACGGTGTTAATGTCTAACCTCAACCAATCCGCGACATTGCGTCGCCGTACACCATTGTCTTATGTGATTTATTACCTTACAACATACCCGGTTGAACTCCATTGCTTATGGTTTCTCATTAGAACTTCAGTAAATAACTCTTGGAGACAGTCACTAGTGAGCATATGTTGATTTATATGAGAAGGCGTTTTATGGAGATTGTAGTGATTTCAATATTTGAGATCGTGAGTCAATTGAAGCTAGACTAGCATGAAAAAACCTGCAAGCACTGGACGGTCGTTTAAGTTTAAAGTTTAAAATCCACTATCTTTTCAGTTTGTGATTTTAATGAAATGACGCCTTAATCAATAAACTACTTGATATATCACTGGATAGCAATTACAGTTTGGGCATCTCGGCAGTATCACCACACACACACAAATCAAGTGACTTATATGATGCATATGTATTTGGTGCTCCTTCGCATCAATATTTGTGTGTTTAACTAAATAAACTTTAACTTGATTAGATACTTGAAGTTTACTAATAACAGAGAAGTATGATTCAAAAACGAGTACACTAAGTTGTACTTCGTAGATTATTTTCAAATGATGTGCGCGAACATCTCCGATTGTACTTGGGTAGATACTTTTCTCTATCCGACATGGATTAGTTCTACTTGTTACAGCTTCTCATTAGAATTATTTGAATAACTTTACTAATTTGTTCTGCTTTTTATTCGTGTTTAATCTATGAATGTCTATTAATTGACTATTCACGTTTAGATGATAAGAATAGGATGAAACGGCCGTTCAGTGCTTCTATGTTCAGTTTTCTACGGTAGTTTAGATTCAATTGACTCAATGAACTGAACTATTATAATTAGCTCTAATTAGTTAGTTATATAAATTGATTACAAAAATGTTTCATATTAGAATCATGTATTGATTCCAGATAATGTGTATATAACTACGAACTATGTTTAAGTTAGAACGTGTACTCTTTTTCTTTCTAATTTTTATTTGTTCATGTTCATAATGAAAATTTAATTATTTCTTGTTATAACTTGTGAACCTGTGTGTCTTGTTTATTGTATAAGTCAATTATACTGCTGTTTAGAGAGTAGTGAATGATCGATTGAACCTGGAAGGCATAAAACCCGTACGAGCAGTTTACAGTCCTTATCGGTTCTTATTTCCTGTCTAGCCCAGCTTGTTAAGTTCAGAACATCAATCTCAACCTCTGTAATATGAATCATTTATTTCAGACATACTGGATTTATATACCAACCAGACAAACCACATCGTACCAATAAAATGGGAAACAACATCTGTACAAGATTTGGCCAAAAGTAGCTGTGAATGAGGGAGACTGCAATTAATAGACAGGGCATATTTCAACAATGGTAAACTGTATCATAATAGTTCATAGGTTATAATAAGAGGAATATGAATATGTAGATAGTTTAGCTGCTTAACAATGATATGATAAAAACATATGCATAGTATTAGTCTATAAATGGATCCCAACAGTTACTATTTATTATACTTATCAATATATAATATTTCTTTTATCAATTTTTTTTGTTGTTTTTTTCTTTTTTTTTTTTCTTATTGTTTAGTCCATGTTTCGTTCTCATGGTTCATTGCCAAAATCTAAAATTGCTAAATTACGTAATCAATTTACTGAACAAATTGAAAATGATTCTGGTGATTTAGAATAATTTTTTATGTATATTAATAAATATTAAATCAATAAATGAATGCGTTTCAATAGTTTCAAGGATATTTCTTAGTTGTTGTTTTGTTTTTTCTTTTGTTTTGTTTTGTTTTTTTAAATTGTTTTCTTGTTTATTCCCTCCCCCCTTCTCTCTTCTTTTTTTTTCTCTTCATTTTAATACTTTCAATTAAATGAATAAACAACCTATTGAAAATGTTCTAAATTATATTATATTTATTCTAATAGATGAATAGTGTTTAATATAAGTTCATCTTATAAATCAATATATCGTGTTGTTGTTACTGTGCTTGTTGTGGTTGTAGTTGCTGTGGTTGGTGTGGTTGTTGTTGTTGCTGTGCTTGTTGTGGTTAATTAATAAATGTGACAGTCCAGTAATTGATAGTTTTATAGTTTATCCTTTTTATAAATTGTATTTAATAAAATTCTATCTATTTTATTCATATGAAATGATGAGATTTATTCTATTTCATAGAATATAAGATATTGCATATGTTTGTATAAATCTTAAATGATCATTATGATTATCAGTAGTATTGTATTAATAAGTGGAAACTTATTTATTCTTTTTTTGTTGTTGTTGTTGTTTTTATATTAATCTAATTTACATAGAGACAAATTCAAATATTCTATGTTTACTTTTTTTTGGGGGGGGGTATTAAAATCTACCTCTTATGACAATAATTCACTCATGTAATTTTTTTTTTTTTAATCTTTATACAGATTACTTGTTTTTGTTTTGTTTTGTTTTGTTTTGAACATTTGTACATGAAGAGTACTAAGTACATTCATGTCTATGAACTGTTCTTTATAGGTGGTGTATATCTATTTACTTTTCTAATCATATTCAAGTGAATGAATGAAGAACAAAAAGATGATGATGATGATGATGATGATGATGATGATGATGAAGAAGAAGGGTATATATTTTATGTTATAGTTTATTTGTACTTTATTACATTCAGTATTTTATTGATCAAGTCTTTCAATAATAATCAATTGTTTTTTCTGTTTTCTTTTCTTTCTCTTTTTTTTTTTGTTGTTCCTAAAAGATATCTTTATTCAATTATTTATATATCATTCTCTTATTAAAGATATCAATCTTCATATATGCAATACATAGATAGATAGATAGGTAGATATACATTGATTGATTTAAATTGAGATTATATATATATATATATATCATGTGCCTTTAATTCAATTGTTATTTCTTTCTAGATCATTTGATTATTAAGTGTGAATGGTTCCGTTTATATATGGTGGTTATGGTAGATTATGTTATGTGTATGTGTGTGTGTGTGTATCGTGAAAACTGTCATAAATCTCATGTATTATCCGCTTTATAAAAGTACGCTTTTATCTATATAAATACCATTACTATTATTATTATTATTATTATTATTACTACTACTACTACTAATAATAATCATAATAATGTGCATATGTATATTGTGCAATAAATTTTACTAATCTTACTTAAGTTTTATTCTTTCGATGAATGAATCGTGTTTATGTTGGTTCATTCACTTGTTTACCTTTCTCTAAATGTTGATTTAGAATATTCCTTCATATACATGTATATCTATTCATTACAACTCTTTCAACCATATGCTGAATCCTTAGTCTTTCTTATTGTCACATTTGTGCTATGATCTACACAGATGATAAATTCGATTGTTGATCCCAACCGTTGTTGCTACCTTGACGTGTTGGTCGGGCTTACCTATTATGATGAATCAGTTGAGCTATTCTGGCTGGAACAATCGTTCTTCAAGGTCCTACCATGTCAGACAGGTCGGTTGAAGAGCGGTAAGACTGAAACAAGAAAACTCAAGGTTTGACGTTATAGTCGTTCTGCTGACTGTACAGAGGTGTCACTACAGTAAGGTGTTTCCTTCAGATAACCAGCATAACAGCAATGCTGCCTTCCCACAAGGAGGATTGGTGATAGAAAAGTTCGACCTTAAAAATGCACATCTCTTTATTCCACGGATATGCGGCAAGTACGGAGCTAACACGAAAATTACTCACAAAAAAGTTGTATGTAATCGACCTCAAGCAATTGTCCCTTGCGAACTGCGGTCACGCTTTCAGATCACTAAAACCACCTCTAATCTAATTTTCTTTTCAGATACGTCTAGAAGAACCCTTCCACGGTGTGAGCAACCGGGAAATGATAACCGCCCTCATACTTCTAACAGCACTGAAGACCACTGACTGAGATTGGTGACAGAAGTTTAGATTCAATAACGTCCCATTGGTTAGCTTATGAATACTTCCATACGAAGATCCTTGATAAGTTTGTCCAATAGTTATCGTTTTATTTGTGAAACGTAGTTGTTAGATCAACATAAATAAATATTTCTTGTCAACAAATTCAATCTATTGACAATGTTCGGTTGTTGATTACTAAAAATATCCGTGTCGGATAGAAACAGATATCTACCTCAGTTAAATGGAACATGGTGGCGCAATTTCGTACATTGTTCGAGGTTAGTTATTAACACCATTGGATACCAGATGGCTCAGTGGTCTAGAGGTTAAGTGTTTGCACGCGAGAATGATAGATCTTGGGTTCGAATCCCAAGATCGGGATCGTAGATATCCACTGCTGAGTAGTTCCATAATACAATGAAACGATCATCTACTGCTTCCAGGTTTTTAATAGTCACCTAATAGCAATCGGTTCATGGTCTTAATCAGAATTTTCATAACCTGTACAACTCTATACATATACTTCAATGAAGTTATCAATCATCAACTGGTCATTTAATTTTTGTTAGAAAACGTTGATGATCGGTAAAATAAAATTAAAAAAAAAAATATTTTTTATTGAAACGGATCAATTATTTATGTCATTTAACGATTATAAATGAAAAATCATTGATTATTTTCTAATATTTATTCTTATATTATGATTGTTCAATGATCAACTATTGAAATTAAATTCTATTGGCTAAAGTTTACATAGGATATATTCTTTGGAATTATAAGATTAATATGATTCAATAGGTAATGAGATTATCATTTATTAGAGATGAATTAATTAGATTAAAGAAGAACCGATTTTAGATATTGACATTGTTATGACGTTGATTTGTCTACCCACTTTTTGGTGCCGAGGATACTTGTCGAATCTAGATTTCGACCTTGATGCGATAGGCTGATCAGCTTAACCTTGAGACTAGTACGCGTGAGTTCAAGATGGGGTAGAGAGAGAAGAAAACTATTCTGTCACCTGATTGGTGGGCAAGCACACGAATGAGAGAGAAGACAAGACAACTGGAACACCACTCGATCTATTTCCCTTGACACTGAACTCACTGGATTTACTGAATTCAGATTAGTGTAAAAAGGTACATGAATAAATAAGTGAATAACCCGACCGCAACGTACAATAATTAGGAAAAATACAATTATGTCCAAAGCTGGGAATTAGAGTAGAAAATAGGGTGCAAAATAATATGTTTAAATAACCATAGCTTCGGAACAGAAAAAGGTATGGCAGTGAATGATACATCGAACGAAAGTTTATGTTCTGTAGAATAGATTAGGGACAAAAATAAATGTTACTGCGTTTTACAAGCTTTGAATAAAATGAAATAACGTTCCGAAAAATAGCCTTCGTAGTTTGTCAGGGTTTCTTGTTTCTCGGTTCACATCAGGCATGAAATTTATTTCACCTATTTCACTAAATAAAGTATTGACATTATAGCTAATGATAGTTGTTGATGAAAACCTTATAACTAATTGTTAACTAACAAATAGAAATTATAAACCTTATTCTTTAAACTATTTTATAACCTTTATTTAGTTATATTTCAAGTAGATAAACACTTTCAAAGGTCAATTCTGAGTGGTTTAAAGATCGTTCATAAATTATAATCTTATCGGTTTAATGTATTCATTATAGTATATCAATTTTATATTCATTGTAGCATTTTCATCCACTGTCTAAATAACTGACGTTTGTAAGTAGATGAATTGATATCTCATTGTTGAATATTCTCAATAAGAATTAAGATTAAGTTGAAATAGCCCCAAATATCCTGGTACGGCTGAGAGTCTGCTCTCCTTCTCGAAATACTCTCACATGGCCACGCGTATATAGCCTCTTCCAGGGAAGTCCTACTCACTGCTTTTTCGCACTACGGCTGTTGTTTACCAAATTGAGAGAACAAAAAGGGAATATCCGGCGCTTTAACCGGGTTAGTGGACACGGAGAGTCCACCTAGGGGAGTGGGAAAACCCTGATTCCAAACCACTGGTGCACATGAACTCTAGAACGCTGAGGGAACAATCGGCGTATGTACCAATTATTGGTCACTGGCTACCATGGGACTGCATTTCCTAATGTTGCCCCACTGCTCTGTGAATCAGACGTTCAGATCAAAGGCTGCGGGTGTGGCTCCCTAAGAAAACCAACTGTTTCAGTTTGGGCACCAATGTAATGTCCTAGCCCTCATATAAGTCGAATGATTAATCTGGCGCATATGTATTTTGTGCCTCCTTGTACCAATGATTAAGTGTTTATATAAATAACCTAACATGTCTTCATAATAATAATACATTTACCCATGTATCTTTACTATATTCTAATATTTAATGATTATGTAATATCTAAAGTACTAGAAATTATTTCAGGTATGTAAATCACATGAGTATTCATATTTTCTATAATGGGATTAATTTAATATATACAGTTTAAAGTACTCAAATATTCTATGAAGATAATCCTCAGGGTACGTTATATGTTTACTTACTTACTTACTCCTGTTATTCCTAATGGGGCATAATCCGCTGACCAGCATTCTCCAATCCCCTTTGTCCTGAGCCTTCCTTTCCATTTCTATCCAATTTTTGTTCATTTTTCTCATGTCTGTCTCCATTTCTCGACGCAATATGTTCTTTGGTCTTCTTCTTTTCCTTTGGTGTTGAAGATTCTATGTGAGGGCTTGCCTTGTGATGCAGTTAGGTGCTTTCCTCAATGTGTATCCTATCCACTTCCATCGCTTTTTCCTGATTTCTTCCTCCACTGGGATCTGTTTTGTTCTCTCCTACAGTAGGTTGTTACTAATAATGTCCGACCAACGGATCTGAAGAATTTTGCGTAGACAACTTATAATAAACACCTGTATCTTCTAGATGATGGCTTTCGTGGTTTTCCAGGTTTCCACCCCATACAGTAGAACTGTTTTGACATTTGTATTAAAAATCCTGACTTTGATGTTGGTTGGTAGACAGGTGTTTTGTGTTCCAGATATTCTTCAGTTGTATATATGCTGCTACTGTTGCTTTGCCGATCCGAGCCTTCACATCTTCAAGTTATATAGTACTTGTTATTTAGAAACATCTTATTAATCTTGAGGTTATATTCTTTCTAAATCAATCAGAATTTAGTAAACCGGATTATTATTATTATTATTATTACTATTACTTTTTGATTATAGCAATAGTGGAATTCAAATTTCCCATATCATCCTATTCTCTTAAACCTTATCAACTAGACTAAATGGATTCCATGGGGATATTGGAACATTACAACTTTTTATTTGATAAGTTATAATAATATACACTAAACTAATAGGTTAATATAAATACTTCAATTTTGAAGAATAAATCTAAGAAAACTTTTCAATATGTTCACGTTATAAATCTAAACACTGTTAAATATTTCCAATATTAAACAACTTGAATTATTCCTGATAGAATGAATTACCGGATAATGATATACATACATTGACCTCTATTTATTTATTGTTAAGTCTTGGTAATTGAACGCTACATTTGGTTCCTAAGCTGCTCTACTGACCCCTAGGCTAGATCTACACAGCGATTTGAATATGAAAGAAAAATCGTAAAATATGTAAGAATCTGCTAGCGTTATTTAATGTGGTAAACAAAAAGTATGTTTGATATATGGTTTTAATTTCAATGCTTTCTTTGAATTGAATCATTTAATCTCTCGACCCTTCTATCAACATTCCTAGAGATATCATTAGTGCTTATTTTAAATATGAATGAATATTTGATTTTCTTATAATTAGTCTACTCTAAGAGGTTTATTAATGATTGTCTGTTCATAGAAGCTTATTACTTTTACAACCACTTCCATCTTTTATTTCGTTAGTCTAATGAATGCAACACCAACTGATTAGTGTATTTTAATCAATGGTGTTTTCTACAGGATGAGGTTAATGACTGCATGCTCAACCTCCCTCATTTATCCGCGCTTGAGACCGGTAGTAATCCTAGATGTGCTACACTATCTGGTAGAAGTAAATCTACTGAAAGATATATTATTTTAATTCATTTGTTCAAAACCGAGCACAATAAAAGAATAGAAATACGCATATCTTTGAATTCTATGAAATATATTCGAAGGAGTGCGTATATATACATGTTCACATATATCTTCAGTTTAATTCCTGTATTTATGATTCCTAATCAAAAGCCGTATCATCGGCCTTGGGGTTGCTAAGACTTTTCAAAACTAAATATAGAACAATAAATGAGTTAATATGACAAATAGTAAACTTATAAGATGGTGGTGATTTGTAGCTCAGGTAGCTGATTTCGGTATAGTTTTGTTCTCTAAGCTGGATGGCTTGATCACTGAACTTTCATCTTTCTTCTGATCGCAATCATCAGCACAAACTTTAGGTGGGAGTAAATTGCTTCAATTTTTCCACATATGATTCACAGATAATCCTGTTGGCCTCGACCGTGATTGGTTGTTGTCGATCTTTAACCTGTCATTCTTTACTTATGTTTTTTGATCGTATCTCCTATTGGCTTGATTCTTGATCCCATATTTGTCTATAATTTTCCTGATTGATTGACAAGTTTGATCAATTTTAATGTGTTTGTTGATTGCTGATTGACCTGAGTGCCAAGCTTCTAATAATTAGCTTGTGTTTTTAGAATTCCATCTATCCAATATCTCAACATTTTCTCAATCAATTTTGTGTACATAGTTGTCCACATGCATTGCTATATGTGACGATGTATCATAGCGTTTGACCGCTAACTGGTGTTCGTGTGTGTGAGGATGAATAGAGCGTTCACATTATTCGATGTAGTGTTTTTCGCAGTTGGAACAATTTATATTGTAGATGATGTTTGGTTTTTCTTCTTTTGTTAATTCATCCTTTGGTTTGCATGCGTTTGATTGAAGTAATTTTGTTGGTATATGTGCTATCATTATTCCAAAAGTCTTCAACAATCTCGTTGTAATCTCTAATATACGTTTTATATATATATATGTCAGAATGATCGGTTCGTTGGATTCTGTACTTCACTCTGTTTCTGCTGATGCACTTGGTTGACATTTTTCAATGAAGTTGACTGGGTAACCGTTTTTTTTTTTGAAAGATCTGCATGGGTCCGCCTCTAGTTTTTCTGTGTGTATTCTAGTGATTAATACACCACAGAATAATAATTTGTTAGTTGACTTCTGTTCCATTGTGAATCTTATCCGATAGAAGTCATTGTTCATCAGAATATATGTGTTTTCCAGCTCATCCTTTTTGACGATGTTGAATGTGGCGTCCACATAACGAATCCACACTTTTGCTTGATCATTGGTAAGATCGAGGATTCCAGTCTTTGCATAACTGCTTCTACAATAAGTCCTGATATTGATGTTTTTTTATATCTGTTTTAATAACCAAAATTTCGGTATTTTTGTCATTCAAGTGAAATGTGATCAACTTCTATTTCATAAATTTACTGATGTTGGAATTTGTGAACCACTGTTTTGTAACTGAGTGATATAAAGATAATCTTGTTGCAGTGATCTGATGATCGTCGGCTTAATCCCAAGATATAATCATTATGATAGATTGTTGAGGAATGTTCAACTATTTCAAGACAATTTCTCAGTTAGCCATTAGTTGAAGTAACTTTTTGATATGCGGTATATGTCAATTTATTTCAGAAGGGGTTCTCCGGAGATCGTAGTGATTTCAATGGTTGAGATCGTGAGTCAAATGAAGCTAGACTACCATGGAAAAACCTGGAAGCACTGGACGGTCGTTTCATCCTATTATGGGACTACTCATCAGCAGTGCCTATCGACTACTCATGATCTCAACTATTGAAATTACTACACTCTCCACTAAATCACTTCTAATACATTCATTTATGGTTTATGATTGTTTGATTTGGATTCCTCCTTATTGTTTAAACGAACGTTTTTCAAACAAAACAATAACACTCCAACTTGGTTAAAACTCATTCAATAATAGAATATTGAAACAAACCTACCTAATAGAGATCATGAGATCATAAGAATCATGTGAATATAGTGTTTTTGCCCCCATTTTACACACACACATGTACAATGTCAAATTTCAATGATCATTTTAATATAAAAACTACAAATCAATTAGAATATTCATGAATTAATAAGAAATCAAAGTATACAAACAAAACAATACTGGAATGAAAGTGTAAGTCAGTTATTTAGAATTATAACAATATAATACTTGAACTTTGTGTTGATGATGTCATTCAGAAAAATGATCAAAGCTCCACGATCAAACCATCCAGTTCATAGAATGAAAATTCCATCAAAAGATAATATAGATAGATTGTTCTAAGTTGGACTTTTCATGATGGAGAACACTTGTATCAGCTAAGTTCAACTGGATATTATTTGAAACTAGGAAAATAATCTCCAATTTTACTGGCATATGATTCAAGTGGATTTTTCACTCTTCCATGGATTTTAAATGTTAGCAAATGATTCTTTCTGGTGAACACTTGAACAAGAGTTGAACACATTATAATTGACTAATCATCAGCAAATGATCATTTAACTCAAATGAATTCATGTCTTCACCACTCATGGAGTGTTGAGATTATCAAGAACTATCTTAGAGCAGTGAATTTAGTAACAGTATCATTGATTAAGCATAGAATTAATGATTTAAGAGGGAAAAATGAGTTAGTAACTATAATCATGTAAATTCAAACCAGTTAGTTTAAACCTCACAAAATGACTCATATCAACTGTTAATGACTTTATGTGTTGATACGATACCTCGGTTTGTCTACACCTAGTTTGTTTTTCAACTTGCTCCTACACCAGCCAACGGATTACATTCAGTTAGGAGATTGTTGGACATATGTAACATATATCTCGACCAGTTCAATTAACGAAAACTAATTAACTGATTCGTCATCTTTGCATAGCACCCTACGTTCAAATTCAATAATAAAGGATAGGAATTTATTTGATTGATTATGTTTAAAAATGAAAATTTTCCTTTGAGTAAGGTGGTTGACAGTTGATGATTTGAATGTGAGCAAAATGTTATGTTGACTTGGTAATAAATAGAATAGACAGAAGTAGCTTCACATAAAACTCTTTGCATAAAGTGATAATCGAAGATGGTGCAAGTTAAGGGATTACGTCTCCATAATATTACTATTAGTTATTGGGAAGAGGTAATTCTTTCGATTGCTGAATACTTGTCTCATTTCATCTGAAGACTAAAGTATTTGGAATTTAACCAGAGTTTTTTAAATAATATGCTACCCTCTCTACTCGTTTCTTACTCTTTGTAAAATCAATCAATCGTTAAGCCATTCGTTCTATTAGGTCTTTCTTAGTGCAGATTGAATCCCATCGACCAAGTTGCAATGTGGTCACTAATCTAGGTGACTTAACATTGCATGCACAGTGTTGAGATAGTTAAACTGTATAAGGATAGAGCAAGGAAAAGTGAAGGCTAATAATAAAATTTGAGTACATGCAAACATGGGGAGAAGTATGAATTATTGAGTGATATCAAGCAATCAACACTTGAGCTACAGTCTGTCATGTGATTAGGTGATCATGATTATACAAAGAAATGCGCGAATTGTTACGGTTCAAATAACATTGTCTGTTAAGTAAGCCAATAAAAGGGCTTGATTGAAATAACCCATAATCGAAACTGGTTGTAGGATAATCGATTGGCGGTAACATGAAGGGGGTGTTTGTCAACCTCTGATTAATTTTTATGCAGAATTAATAGTTTCGATGCCATGTAAGTTCTGGCCAATGTGACGTCATCACCTTTGGTAATGAAACATAATAGATTCCAGGGGTTATGGATAGAAAGTTTTTCATTTGTGAAGATAAACTGTTTGTCATTTTCGCTGTCAAATCCCTGACTATATGTTTACAAGTAATCTAGTTAAAGAACCTAGCTTTGGAAGGCTTTTGTAATTTATGTATATATATATATATATATATATATATATATATATATAATGCCGTCTTGATTTGCCCTTACTTTTGGATAAACAGATTATTCTATCACTACATAGCTGTTCTGTGTACTAATATATTTGTCCTAGTCAAATGGTCACTCGTAGCTCTGAGGTTTGAACATATCCTTGTGTATACACTAAAATTCAACCTTCACTATAGGCTGCATAATAGCCTATCTATTCACTTGTATTTAACATATTACTCATCTGACTTAAGAACTGTCTCATACTTAATAGTAACAATTCCACTTTGTAATTAGTAGAGAAACTGCCTGCCGATCCTCAGGCAGTCTGTACTGAAACTTTCAGGCTGTTGTAGGGCCAGTGAAATTACACTGAGCACTAGCCATTGAATATCGAACAAAGTCATCAATCCTCGTCAATGTCAAGGACAACCAACGCGCATCAGTTAATCGTACGCCATGGACTGGCCCATGCGGCAGTGGTCTTACCTTCGCTTGTATCTACTTTAACTAATATATTTCTGTGATAACGTCCTCTGTGTTGTACAGTATTTAAAGCATCTATAGTACCTTGATACGTCAATGAAGTAATCTATTTAAGGTGCAAACCGCGAAGTGTAACTTCGACATTAGCTAGTTTGTCACACCACTCACGTCTAACTCGAGTAAGCCTCCAATCATTTCGACATAGATCATCCACGCTGGTGATCTACACTGTATAACGCCCTAGTAGTTTATCTGAATTTCAAACATTGTATTTAAAGCTGAAAGGTGGCTAGCAGTCCAAAACATCGGTGAAAACGTTCAGATAACCAGAAAGATCTAACCGTTCCATTTTTTCTAGCTAGAGGCTTATTTTCACGGTACAAAGGCGGTATGTGAAACCGAAATGAAGGACATAACAAAAATAAGACAAATGATTCTCACTCGCAGTGTCAAAACGGTCTTCATGAGTGTAGTAAGAAGGTTTTTAATCATCTCATACACTGAGATTCTATTGTCGAGTACTTACAACGTTATTTATTTTATGCAGGAATTCATCAATTTGAAATCGTCTCGAGTCAGTTTTATCATTATCAATTAATCCAGGTGAAGATGCATTGTATTCTCGTTCCCAATTTTGACCTTGCACCCGGTAACTACCAGAAATAGTCGTAAATTAATACCGAAGCTATGGTAATCCACGGTGAATTACTCATCTCGTTATCTGTCGTTTTGCCGGCTAACATAAAAAATGCAGTTTTCTACGACGAAAATAGCCACTTATCACCCTACACATTTTAGTAGCTGCAGCATTGTGTTTAGCTCACCATTGTATTTGTTAGATGCTGAGTAGTTTTTCAGTGATGTTCGTGAACTTTGATGTTGTAACAAACCAAAGCATAGAATCCAAAACTTCGAAAAATGAAATAGGTAAAGAGTTGATTTTCGCTCATACTGACCAAGATTGCTGACGTGGTTCTCTTACTCCATGAAGTGGATGATAATCGTCTCAACATAAGAATCTGCTTCAGTTCGTAATTTTGAGGAGTATTATAATCGTCATCCATGGTGGCTATGCTGAGTGATGTTGGTCGCGAATCCCCACTATTCGCTTGGTGAACCCTCTCTTCCCCGTTTGTATATGCACTCGAATCCCATTACTAGCCTTCTCCTTTCCTAGCTACGCCTTATTCGATCTGACTATAAATTTACTTCGGTATGTGTTCGCATATATACGCTCGCCTTGCTGCTTCAAATTCGTTCGATGTACTTATGACTTTGCTTTCTGTGCTATCCCCTAATAAAATGTGTTCCGCGCTACTTACAGCCTTCTGATTTCAGGCACAGTTGAGATTTATACAATGACGGCTGCAAAGGTGATTGATTAACGAAGCAGTGCTGTAACAGTAACTTCACTAGTTCCCAGGAAGAGAAATCGAAATTTATATGATTTTCCCGTTTCCAGATTCATCACTCCTGTTACATGAAAACGTCGATAAAATGCAAATTTCTCAAAAACCTCTAGCTATTTAAGCCAGAATTTTGAGTGCAGAACTATAATTTAGTGTCAACCGAAGCGTATAGATTTCATGAAATTCCGAAGAGCACATGTTGAGTGTCTTAGGCGAATTGAATCAGTCCAGGGACATTGAATACCCATTTTGATTTCAGTGAGCTACACTGATACAAAGTTCCTCTCCCTTATTTACAACTGACAGTAATAACTGTTAATGGTAAAAAGCAACGAAGCTTATGATAGTTTTAAAGTGCAACTAGACAGTGTTTACTCTGACTTGAATCATCGTTATAGCAGATCGTTTTAAAATAATGATGATACAATTCTTATCTTTCTGACATAATGTAAGCTACTTGTGTCAAGAAATGTGGAATTCCTAGTTGAGACATGAAACAGCTATAGTCCTTTAATAAGAAAATATTATTTTGTAACAGCTCACAGTGGAACTGTTTCATTCTGAATTACATTTCCTGTTTCGATACCACTAATGCTTTTATCAAAATTTTCCTGCACTTTCGTTTCTTGTCCAGATTACTTCACATCTTGTTGCATTATTGTTTGGTGTGTCATTTCGGTTGACAGGTTCGGTACGAGTCGGAGTGGTCAGAAGCAAAATTAATAAATTTATACCCTATTTATGTTTTCGAAAATTACTCATATGATTAAATCGATCTTACTTTCTTACTATGTGTTTCGGTAAAAAAATTGTGCTAGTTCCTACCTATTTGTAGTTGTCAACTCCCTGTCAGTTTTAACATCGTCCAATTAAGTAAAGTTGGTTTCATTGGTGGGGTGAGGATAAACGTCACTCTCGTTTTCAATTAGAACCTGGCGACCGCCCAACATGAAGCGGGGCATTTTTATCTACATCATCATAATCCGTGATGAACGGTGAGTTTCGTTATCTATTGTTTTCGCTGGTCGAAGTGAAAAAATACCATTCCATAGTTCTATGGACGATCCATCGTGGAAGAAAAACTACAACTTTGCAAAATCGTATTTCCGATTAAATACATTATGAAAGTTTACTAACTAAGTAAACAAGAACATAATCGTAATTACCGACAACGATACACTTGAATTATTCGACAACTAGAGTTTATCCCAGAACATTTATTCTTTAAGCTTGATCTAATTTCAAAGTAAAACTCAACCTTTTCACTACCAGTAATTATGTTCTATTATCCGGACATATATTTTCAGAGGGTAATAGTTCATTATTACAGTAAAGCGAGGTATCAAGTTTTGATGTTTGAAGACTTATGCGATAGTTTAATTGTGAAGGTCGCTGATGAGCTTAATACATAGAAGAGTTTTATCAGCAAGTCGTTGTCTTCTTCGTTCACAACACACTGAAAGTTAGTTTTTTCTCCACAAAATGTATTCCTAGATTTCAGTAGGTGTTGTAGCCCCCGAAAAACTTGGTGATGTCGAAAATTACCCTGGACACATCAAAACCAATTTCTTACAAAAATCTCTTCTGAGTATTGGGAGCGGGATTGGGTGTCTGATTAACCCAAAAAGGGCTGGTAACTGAATCTTTCTCCTTTCATCCTTCAGATCTCCTCAGCACATTTGGAGAGACTAGCGGGGAACTCGCTTTAGGCCGAATATTAAATAGAATGCTGAATGATCCTGATGGTTCTCGCATTTTACGGTATACCTTGCTCCTTTATTGACTTTTAGTGATCGGCCAACTATTCGTACTAACACAATTGATTTAGTTAGCCTTCGTAAGCTGCCTGAGGGTACGTTCGGAAAAGCGTATACGAAGTTTCTGGATAAATATGTAAGCTCTTCAATTTTATTGATCATAGCCTCAGGGTTATTCACCTGATGAAAGACACTATGTTAGATTTGTAGATGACCCAGATTTAGCATACGTCATGCTTCGGTATCGGGAAATACATGATTTGGTTCATACTTTGCTTGGTCAACCTACTGACATGCTTGGTGAAGTCGTTGTTAAATGGGTAGAAGGCATACAAACTCTTCTTCCTATGTGTTTAACTGGTGGTTACTTTGGATCTCTGCGTCTCGCACCCAAGTTAGTGCACAAATAAATTTCGCCACTTATTTTTATCGCTTGTTCTATTTACTCTTCAGTAATAAGGATAGTAGGTTGGTGAACCTGTGTTAATCCTAACAGATTGTCTTCCAGTGAGGGTCCAGTTTTTCCTTGAAAATATTCAATGATGGGGCTTATACCACTTGTTCGGGCAAGGCGTTCCAATCATTGACTACTCGATGAGAAAAACGGAACCTCACTTTAAGTTTATTAGATCGCGGATTATAAACCTTCTTGCTATGACATCGGAGATTATTAGTGCTGGAGGGAGCAAAAAGATAAGACATATTAACACCCAAATCACAACTAAAGATACGAAATGCCAGTATAAGGTCACCTCGAGTCCTACGATACGACAAGGGGAAAAGGTTTAGGCGTTTTAAACGCTCATAGTAAGGGAGTTTGGAAAGACTCTTCACTAATTTCGTTCCCACACGCTGGACACGCTCAAGTGAGTTAGTAACGTTTACCAGACATGGGCTAGCTGCTTGGATACAGCACTCTAAATGTGGTCTTACATAGGTGGGATATAAAATTCGAAACATTTCCTCGTCAAAAGATTTGAACGCTCGAAGTGACCATAACGCACGAAAACCTTTGACAGTGGATGCGTTGCAATGCGCAGTTGATTTTAGGTCATGAATTGATATTACTCCTAAGTCTTTATGTTCTTGAACGCATGGATGATGCCTTGGGGTACACCACTTTTGACCGGCTTCCAATCGGATAGCGTCCTATTGACCCTCACTCTCTGTCTGCGGTCACATAAGAAGTTTCCTATCCACTCCTGTACAGTGCCTATTATTCCGAAGCTCAAGAGCTTCTGCATAAGACCTAAGTGTGAAACCTTGTCAAATGCTTTGCTAAAATCTATGAATATCACATCGACAGACAGACAGACCTTTATCTAAGGCTGCTGTCCAATTCTCTCTCACAATAATTAAGTTAGTCAAGCATAAATTCTTGTTACGAAATCCATGTTGCTCAGGAGCTAACAGATTGTGTGAATCTATGTGGCTTAGCAACCTAACCCGAATTATCTTTTCAAGTAACTTAACGACAATGCTAGTCAGACTGACAGTTCGGTAGTTAGATACGATCTGTCTCTGACCATCCTTAAATATAGGACTGACTATAGCATCTTCCCAATCCCTAGGGTGTTGAGCGAGTGAAATGGACATGTCCGCAAGAGATGACAGCAGCCGTGGATGTAACCCGTCAGGACCCGCTATCTTACAAGGTTTGAGGTTAGTCATCAACGGAAGGACAGTTTCCTCAGTCACCTGTACTGATTCAAAGGCTGGTATCTCGGTGTGATTGGGACAAGTATTTGTTACAATAAACGTAGAGTAGACTTCGCTAAAATAGTTTGAAAATGTCTCAGCTTTGGCCCGATCTGATTCAGCTAGTAAATCTGAATTATCGTGTAACAATAACGGGGGGATACCATCACTATGTTTCATTCGCCGTTTAAGAAACGGAAACAATCGTTTCGGACAAGTACGGCTATCATATACAAACTGTCGTTCGTAATTAGTACGGGATTCAGCTTTGGTTTTCTTACAAATATTCCTGAGTTCTTGGTACTCACGCTTAAATGATGCATGACCTGTAAACAAGAATAAGCCCCAGAAGTGTTTCCTACGCTTTACCAGCTTCCGGGTTTCCTTAATAATCCATGGAGGGCAATGCGATAGCTTACGTGCTGACCATGGGATAAACGGAGAAGTTACGGACTCGAATGTAGCCCTAAACTTATTCCATTCGTCTTCGATCGATTCCTCTGCGTCAACCGACCAATCAGTCGAGATAGCACAGTCTCTGATTGCCGGAATATTAGCCCGCCAGATATTGGGACGGGGTGGAGCAGATACAAATCGTATACCATGTGTCCTAAACTTAAAGTGAAGTACAACGTAATCACTGTTCGCTAGTGGAGGAAGGTGCTGAATATCAAAGACATCCTCACAGTGGTGGGTGAGGGCGAGGTCCAGCAGTGACGGCTCACGTTTCAAGTCAATGTGTCGGTTTTGTGATACATTGGACAAGTGCACACTGAATAACGGTTGATAAAAGGTCGCTATCGAAACCTCCACCTGGAGCTTTAAGCTCTATCCAGTTGATGTGCGGTGCATTGAAGTCCCCAACGATGAGACAACATTCTGCCATACTACAAGAACAGATGTGTCTTAGGACAAAGTCGTCAGCAAGACAACACGGACTACGGTATATTCCCCTTATAGTCACTAACCCATTTCTAGATTTAATCTTACAACATGCTACCTCATGTGTACCACTAACATGAGCATCCGATATGATTGATTGTATACGAAAGTGATCCCTAATGTATAGCATTATGCCTCGACCCTTGCGACTTAAAACTATCACTTCTAATGCAGATATAGCCTGCAATGATGAGAGAACATTCTATATCTACGGTGAACCAAGTTTCTGTAACAACGATTATATCGGGACTTAATTCATCCACCATTAGACTTAGCTCGGACGTTTTATTCCTAAGACTACGGGCGTTCGTGTAGCACACACTTAAGGTGTTTTGTTAGTCATTTGTTCTACCCATACAGGCCCCGGAAGCATTGGCTTCCAAGACCTGACTACCCGAAAACCCTTAATGGTAAGGTTAGTTTCACCATTTAACTTGCGAGCTCTCAATTCCGTAAGAGCATTCTTCCACTTGATTCGATCCTCAAGAGGCCAATCTGGTCGGATACGAATATTTGAATCACGAATGTTTTGTGCGTTTTTCAACAATATATCTCTTTCTTCAAAATTCCCGGGAACCAGCTTCAAGATCGTTCTTGGTTGGGTCTCGCCTCCAACCCATTTACCAAGTCGTATCACTTTCGTGGTATGTACTCCTGAAAACTCTTCAGGTAGTACGTTTCTTACCACGGATTCCACTACAGATCATATGCATGTCTCTTAGAAGGGTCATTGTCTATCGACTCCTCTAGATTCCAAATAATTAAACTAGGGAGTGGTTTAGCATTTGGAATCGTTAAATATACTTTTTTTTCTTTCAGACAAACGGAGCGTTTTGTAAGAAGCCATCTGGAATATGCCATTCGTACTGGCAGAGAAGCTCGTTTTCTAATGTGTGTTTACTTTGAAGAACATTGGGAAGATAATTTGGAAGATTTTAGGTCATCCTTAAATATTCAGTCGCCTCCACACCCCAGAAAACTGGATTAAGATGCGTTTCGAAGTACTTTCAATTGTAACTTTGTAAATAGTGTAGTTTGCTCTGTTTTTTGACTAGCGACGTTTCATTACAATTTCCTAGAATTTTTAACCAACCTTAAATATATGTCTGTAGTTAGTTTGCTAGGAATTTGTGTTGCTGATTGTTTAATTCAATCTGTTTCGTTGTCTTTGGCACTTAATAAAGCCTTAATACTGTATGAACTGTTTTTGAATGTATAAATGCCCTCGAAATTCTTGGTGGCGCTTTAGACTTCGTCACGTTTGATCACGAGATTTTGTCCTGAGGTCAGGCTTACTTATCGTGATAAACCAGTCGAGCTATATTGGCTGGAACAATTGTTTCTCAAGGTTCTACCATGTCAGACAGGTCGGCTGAAGAACGGTAAGACTCAAAGCAACAAACTCAAAGTCCGAATGCGAAGTCGTACTGCTGATTGTACAGAGGAGTGGCGGTAGTTAGAGGGAAGAGACTGAGTGGTTAGGGCGTTCAACATGTACTCACTTAGTGCCATGTTTGAGACCCCCTCTACTTCGGTTTAGGCAACCGGATTGTATGACTCATAGATTATTAAAGTGAAAGATCAATAGGGTCTAAACAAATATGAGAGGGCGTGTAAGTACTTCACGGTCATGTATGTCGCGAAATGAAGATATTTCTTAGATTACCAATGGGTCATTTAAAGATGAGTCGACACAAACTTGCTTACACAAATCAATAGTCAACCAGGTCTTAGTCATAGACATCGTCAAGACTGATGTAAATATGTGTCAGTTCAAATTGGCGTTCCTCAAATTATAGTAAGTTTTGAGATAATCAACAAGATGTAAACGATAAGAGACGAAATAAATGAATACCTATAACAGTCGAGTAGTCATTGTGGATCAACTTTGTATTTCTGAATTAGGAAATATTTTGATCTATGTGAACTAGATAGACGACGATTAGTACACAACATTTCAATGATAATCCTTCACACCACTAGAAGGGAAACAATCCTTGTAAGGATGATCCACAGATTAGTACTCCAATAGAATTAATTAAGGGCCTATGAGAGTGAGCAACACAAAGTCACAGTGAACGTACTGAAAATGAAATAACTTGATTCAAGTGTAAATGTAATGACGATTAACAAAATTCCATTCAAGTCAGTATGTGAATATCAAAACTGACTTATTCTTAAACACAGTAATTGAAGCTTTAGTTCCCCAGCAATAATCGAATAGCAAATATAATATGAAAGAACGAGTAAAAAGCATCCAATAGCACTGACCTTAAAATCTAAGATGAAAGTCCTCGTAGCCTCAGAATTCCATGAATAATATGCTGTCTGTTAGTGCTCTTTTTGAGTCTCAGTTGAAAATACTTAACCGGTGACTACCATTTCAACTAAGACGTATGAATTACACTCGGCATTGTCAAATTATTTCTTATTACCAGGATTTGCTGTGTGTCAATACTGAGGAGCTTGTATGGGTCCTTCGTATCTAAAAGGCAGAATACCGAAACTAATCAATAAATCAACAGCTTCAGACAAGATCATCACTAAAGTCCAGTCTAAATCGAATGCTTTATTTATGCTAACGGCTCTAGTAATTATTACATTGGTCATTTAAACAAAATACTGTCATGAAAATAAGACTAGTACAATGAGTAAGAAGATATTTTTAAGAAAGTATTGGTTATAAAGTTAGTTATTGATATACATGGAATATAATTTGATTATTATTACGAAATATCTATGATACATGCTGCTGATGAATGATATCTGTTGAGGTCATTATGTGTAAATATAACTCTAATTCAGCATCGCCTTCGTTACGTTGCTTACTGTTATTCAGTAACTTCTAAGGGTAACGTTCTATATTCTTCTCATGATTCCTCGATTTTCCACTTTATGTCGATCCAATGGAATTAGTTCTCACGGAGATAAAATGATTAGATTTCAATATGAAGATCATTGGTAGTGGGTGTTGTGGCACATAGGTTAATCATTTAATAAGAATGAACTCTTTCAGGGTAAATTTCTTTTGGGCGTGAGGTTACGTATTCGAATTACTCATTGGTTTTTTCAATGATATATAATAGATGCCTAGTGCCCTGGTATGGCCGAGAGTAAGAAAAGTTAGTTCTCCTGAAATGATCATACGTATACAGTCACTGCAAGAAGGTCCTACTTACTGCCTTCTCGTGGAATTACTGTTGTTTACGAAATTGAGAGGACGAAAAGCGAATGTCCGCCTCTTTAAGTGGTTTGGTGGTATGAGGAATCCACCTAGGGGAGTTGGAAAACCGTGATTCAAACCCATTGGTGCACATGGCCTCCAAGATCCTTGGGGAAGGAATGGCGTATAAAATTACGGTTGGTCACCAACTACCATGAGACTGCATTTCCTGACGTTTCTCCACTGCCTTGTGAATCAGACCTTTAGATCAAAAGGTGCGGGTGTGGAACCCTAAGGAAACCACCTGCATCGGTTTGGACACCTAGACAGTACCACAGCATACACACAAATCAAGTGTCTTGTGTGGTGCATATGTATTCGGTGCCCTTTCGTACCAATATTTATGTGTTCAAATAAATGAATAGGTGCATGATAAAATATCTTTAAAACTCTCATTTCCTCACCAGAAACCTGTATGAATGATTATAAATTTACACTATAATTGAAAATTCAGGAGAGATTTATAGAGTTTCTCAGTGAATAGCTCTTCTGAAAAACCCTTCAGAATATTGTTTTTAGCTTATATATCTTGTTCTAAATCACAATAACGGGATTTTTCGATTAATGGACTAAGCTACGTATAATTGATTTAAGTAGTATCATTGAAATAATAAAATAAATGGAACATTTTAAAATCGGTCAAATGGACTTTCGAATGTATATATATATAGATTTACCTGAAATAACAGTGTGATAATGACAAAGAATATTCAAAATAATCTACTTAATCAATATTTGATAATCATTTATATACCCAGTACGTGACATTGAAGATATCAATGTAAAGAGAACACAGATATAACGTATGCCATTGTTAAGCTATTTTCGAAATTGAAAACTATCCGGAATCGGGTAGTAGTATTGAAACTTCTAAGAGATCTTCTTTGGTCAGATAAGTGAGACAACACTATATTTGTTTCCATGTAGAAGCTATTCCCTCTTCATGATAATATGGTTGTTGATGACTGAATGACAGAAATTGTCGAGTGATATTAATTATAGATTTCGTTTACGAGATACCTCTTGTATTGTTTTATTTACTGTATGTCTTCAGTGGGCGTGCTCTAATGGTTTTAAGTAGTAATGCCACTAGATAATGAACTATCATAATATCAACTTCAAGTGTTTACTCCTAGATCTTGTAAAAACAGTTATACAAAATACATATCTCAGTGCTTGTGGTTGTTTTTAAAGTTATACTTCAACATACGTTCTACCGTGAGACTCCTCAGCGATGCGACTCCACGATCCCGCTCGTGGGATTCGAACCCAGGACCTGCAGTCTTGCGCGCGAACGCTTAACCTACCGGGCCACTGAGCCGGCATCCAATGATGTTAATATCTAACCTCAACCAATGCACGAAATTTTATTGTATGAATAGTTCACCAAACTTTGATTTAAGATGACTTGCTTTATATTTTGTTTAATGACTCCTTCTTCCAATCGCGATCATTTAATTGCATCTATTAATAAGATAAATCAATGTCTAATGGGGGGGGGGCAGAAATCTATCTTATTTAATATACTTTTATCATCAGATTGATAGTTCTGTATTGACCTGTAGTGTATATTTGTCTAGCCCTTTCAATTCTGATCAAATTTTATCAACTAAGCTATGATATATTCATTAATCTAACTGACTACTTTGGTGTACTATAGTATAATATGTGGTTGTAGGGCAGTCTGTTGACCATCTCCAACTAGTACACACATAAGTTATCTAATTACCACCAAGATGGAACTTCGAACAAATGTACTTCTATTCAATTTATACCTTGTAGCAAATGCATTCTGGTCAGATTGTTCCACTAGAATTATTTCTCAAAATATTCTACGTAATTAAATAGTCTAGTTCGAAAAGCGAAGGGGGTAATGAATCAAATCTCAACATTTTTGAAGCTTTAGTAACTCACCAGTTCAAATCTGATCTCCACTTGTAAAAGTAACAATTACCATTTCTCATTCTTCCATGACCTTGTCACATATATACTGTAGTGAACGTGAACACACAAGTGGGGAGAATCGAATGTATTTAAATACAACATTACAGAACATCATAGTAAAATCTAAAAACCCAACAGTAAATATTTCATTTACAAAATATCAATCCATCGTCTCAGACTTCATCGTTGTCTGATTTGCACACCAATCATTCTTTGTGGTCGTTCTGTTTTCTTCGATCTTCTTAACCTCCTAGCTTCAGGCATTTCACTTTAGAATGAAGATACATACTACTTATATGTGTCGACATCAGTAGCACACATCACAGTACTATATTTTTATCTAACATATGAAATATTAACCAAATTTTTTTTCATACCACCTAAAACCTCCAAACCTTTTGTGACTCGCTGTGCATTTTTCAATTGGCTAATAGTTTTCTAAACTCATTATAAATACCACTGTATAGTTTCAATAAATGACTTCATTGTGTGGTATGCACTACTGATGTCGACAGATATAAGTAGTATGTGTCTTCATTTGAAAGTGAAAAGTCTAGCATCAGAAGGTTAAGAAGATCAAAGAAAAGAGAACTAGAACAAAGAAGGAATACTGTGGGAATAAAGGAAGAGTGAAATCTGATTTTACGAAGATTTTCTGTAATTTTTTATTCAAATACATTCGATTGTCCTCATTTGTGTGTTCATATTCTCTCTATTAATTGGTTTCTTCCTGTTATAACTTGTGAACCTGTATGCCCTGTTTATTGTATAACTTAACAATACAGACAATTAGAGATAAGTGAATTCTCGATGAGACGAGGAAGGCATAAAACCCGTACGAATAGTTTAGAGTCCTGATTGATGGTGAAATTTCATGGATTAGTTGATGTTAGACAATTTAACACCATTGGATAACTGCCGACTCAATAGTCTACAGGTGAATTGTTCGCTTGTAAGACCGATAGTTCCCTAGGTTCGAATCCTGCCAGCGGTATTGTGGATACGTACTGCTAAGGAGTGCTATACTAAAATGAAACGACCAACCAGTTCTCTTAGATATTCTATGGTTGATCTAGCTATAATGAACTCATAAATATTAATTATTTAAATGATTATAATCTTTATAACACTCCATCACCACCCCCCCCACACCTTTCTTAATAAATTTTATAATAATGAAGAATTGAACTAATAAAGATTAAATTAAAGTACTAATGAAATAAAAGTTAAATAAGATAAGTCATACAATAAATTACAATTTAATTAATGAAGTACTTTAATAAGAAATAGTTACTTCCGACAAAATACCAAATCCCTTGTGATGATAATGAAATTCATTTGTATATTGTTATTATTACTTAAATAAGAGGGTGAATAAATTCACCAGGGTTAAATTATGGAGATGTAATCGATGATGGCATTGAAAATGTTGTTGTTGTTGTTGTTGAAATGTTGCTACCATAGTGACAGAAAAACAGGACTTGATGTTTTCTTTATCTACAATTGATACATTTTTGATAAACATAGTTTGAATGAAGTTTTGTTCTCTGCAGCTGGGATGGTTTGGCCGTGAAGCTTTCATCGTTCTTTTGAACAAGATCATTCGCAGTACGCATTTCAGGTAGAAGTGAAGTGTTCGAATTTCTCCACACATATAGTTCACAGCTTGTCCTGTACACCTCGATATTGATTGGTTCTTCTTTGTTTTGTTCCTATGTTTGTGTATAGTTTTCCTGATTTGGTTGATAAATTGGATGGATTTCAATGTGTTTGTTGATTGTTGAGTGATCTTAGTGCCAGGCTTCTAAGAATTCTCTGATGTTTTTGGAATTTTCTCTATCGAAGATTTACACATTTTTTTCCAATCGAATAAGTGATTGTTAATTAATAAAATCATCTATCTGAGCGACAAATCTTCTCAACTATTTCGGAGATACATTTAACTAAACGATTGACAAAAGTACATGATCGAAGGCATTCTTCTTTCCTCTTTTAAACTTTTGGGGGCGATAGATTTCCAAAATAACTCATAGTTTGTCATTTAATCTCTAAGGAGCTTATATGCAGATGTACGCTTGGTCATGTCTTACAACTCACGCACATAGTTGATTGACGAGCTTATCGATTAAATGGTTCTAAGCTCCATGGCAATATCGATTATGTATATATATTTGTATATATATACGTTTTTAAATTGTGTTTGTTGTGTGATCGCTGGTTTTTTGGCTGTTACAGAATCTACTTTCCATTCTTAGCTTGGTCTTATCCCTCTAGTTAGCGGGGTTGAGATGCATCAAATAACTAGCTTGTTGGTCTTTGGTCACCGAGTCTTGTTTTCTTGTTTGCAGATTAAGTGAACTCGTGATAGCTTCCAAAACTACCATAAACGGCACTATATTACTTTGGCATCCTCTACAATTCACGTGAAATACACTGTTTCATAAATCATCATAGACGACTACTGATTTAGCACTATCTGAAGAATATGGATCAACAGTGTATCACATTTCATGTCTTGACAAGTACTTCTAAATAAGTCAGAACTTGAATGAGTTTTTTCTTTTGAATGACAAATGTATAGTGTAATGTTCTGTTTTTTTGCATAGATAAATAAAATGTGAATAATGGAATAAGAGTAAATAATGTCTACACTATTTGAAGGGTACCGTTGTATGTTTATGCTATCAATATCAATCAAATGTAATAAATCAAATAGATTCGGTGATCTATGTTAGTCTTTAGTATCCAAGTTGTGTACAGTTCATTACAAAATCTTATATTGTTTATGTAATAAAGTTTAACATGTTTTCATATTGTTTAATATCAGATGGGGTTTTGTGGAGATTGTCGTAATTTCAATGGTTAAGATCATGATTCTATTGAAGTCAGACCACCATGGGAAACCTGGAAGCACTAGACGACCGTTTCGTCCTATTATCGGACTCCTCAGCAGTGCGCATTCACGACCTCGCTCCCTGCGAGATTTGAATCCAGGACTTACTGGTTTCGCGCTCGGGCACTTAACCAATAGACCACTGACCCATGATCTTAACCATTTAAATCACTATAATATCCACAAAACCCTTCTGATATTAATCAATATATGCTCACTAGTGACTGACTTTAAGAGGTATATCCTAGAGTTCTATCAGGTTTGTTGTGAGATAGTAACTTACTGATGACAATGGTGGGTTAGTTGAAGTTAGACATTAACACCGTTGGATGCCGGCCGGCTCAGTGGTCTAGTGGTTAAGTGCTCGCGCGCGAGACTGATAGGTCCTGAGTTCTAATTTCGCTGTGAGCGGGATCATGGATGCGCACTGCTGAGGAGTCCCACAATAGGACGAAACGTCCGTTCAGTGATTCCATGTTTTTATTGGTTTATGTTTCTTACAATTGCTCATCTATTAGAATAGATATCAGAAGGCTGGATATTTGTGAACATTGTTCAACTTTAAGTCAGTTTTCATCATGGACTGATTGCAACGAACGGACTGTTGAAAATCAAAGATCACTGAACAGTTGATCTATATCAGATTATAACTTTTCAACAGTACATACAATAAATTCACTTGATATTGTTTATTTGAATCTTCCCATTGATGATTAGGATCGCAATTGATCAGTCTCTTATTTGAATATGTGTATGCTGTGCGTATTGCCTCTATATTGCCTTCATTCACAAGCTTTATAAGAAAAGATGGATAGTAGCTAGCAGTGGATTCCAGGACGCACTTTTCGCCATATTTGGGACTCCTCAGATGAATGTACCTGTATCTCGGAATTGAGTTTCCTTCTGGAACTCAAACCCATTACCGTGTGCTTCAAACGTCTTCTCGTTGTCACTTAGCTACAATAAAATTTAAATCACCACTGACATCGAATGATGTTCGCACAATATCATGAATTGGCTGAAATTGATTATATGGATTATTATTTAACACCCTCTACAATATTAGTGGTGAAAACTAACTCCAAGTCTTCATCTTGACACTCTATTTACGGTTAGCATTTATTGATTATAAGTTGATCTTCTTACTAAGTGTATATTCGATTACACATGAAAAAATGTAGTTAACATGAAGTTAATCTTTTGTTATTCAATTTACTCCCCGTAGAGGAGCATAGACCGCCCACCATTACTCTTGATCCAACCCTGTCCAGGGCAATGCTTTCCAGAACTTTCCGGTCTTTATTCATCCTTTTCATATCTGCTTCTATTTCCCGACGTAATGTGTTTTTTTGGCCTTCCTCTTTTCCACTTGCATTCAGGATTTCAAGTTAGGGCTTTCCCCGTGATGGAGTTTGGTGATTTCCTTATTTTATGTCGTATCCATTCCCATAGTCTTTTCTTGATTACCTCTTCAATTGGAACGTGGTTTGTTCTCTCCCACAATAGGCTCTTGCTAATGGTATCCGGCTAACGGACATTCAGTATCTAGCGTAGACAATTGTATTTAAATATTTGTGCCTTTCTGATGATGGTTGTAATAGTTCTGCAGGTTTCAGCTCCGTACAATAGACCTGTCTTGAGACTCGTATTGAAGATTGTGACTTCGATATTGATTGAAATTTTTTTTGAGTTCCATATGTTCTTCAATTGTAGGAATGCTGTCCTTGCTTTTCCAATCCTAGACTTTACATCGGCATCAAATCCTTCTTGTTTATTGATGATGCTTCCCAGGTACGTGAAGCATTCCAGAGTTTCGCCATCAAGAGTGATTGAATTGCTGTTCTCTGTGTTGTATTTGAGGACTTTGGTTTTCTCTTTGTGTATGTTGAGGTCTACTGATACAGAGGTTGCTGTTACACTAGTTGTCTATTAAGAATGACTAAAATTAAACAATCATCGATGTATTCAACAGATAGTAAAAAAATACTTCTAACACAATGTTCAAATTTGTATTACATACACGTTGATTACCGTCAAATTAACATTCCTACCTTGGGTCAATTTGATAAAATCCAATCCTAGGATATTCATTAATTATAAGTATGGCTTAGAAAGCCTAAATACAAGTTTATTAAACATTTTAATGTAGTTACATTTCATGCATTAACACATTCAAAGCTTCATAAGAATAGAACGGCTATTGATAATTTATTGAATAAAGTTAAGTGGGAAAAATCTTTTAAACAATGACCTCGACATCTGAGGGAAACCACGGCATACGATGGACAGCTCAGAACCAATTAGAAGACTTGGACTTCGCAGATGACCTAGCCCTCCTATCGCATACACACGAACAAATGCAGATAAAGACAGCCAGCATAGCAGCAGTCTCTGCATCAGTAGGCCTCAACACACACAAAGGGAAAACCAAGGTCCTCAAACACAACACGGAGAACAGCAATCCAATCACTCTTGATGGCGAAACTCTGGAAGACGTGGAATCCTTCACATACCTGGGAAGCATCGTCGATAAACAAGGAGGCTCAGATGCGGACGTCAAGGCGAGGATTGGCAAAGCTAGAGCGGCATTCCTTCAACTGAAGAACATATGGAACTCAAAACAACTTTCAACCAATATCAAAGTCAGAATCTTCAATACGAACGTCAAGGCAGTTCTACTGTATGGAGCTGAAACTTGGAGAACTACAACAACCACCATCAAGAAGGTACAGGTTTTTATGAATAGCTGTCTACGCATGATACTCAACATCCATTGGCCGGATACCATCAGCAACAGCCTTTTGTGGGAGAGAACCAACCAGCTTCCAGCTGAAGAGGAAATTAGGAAAAGACGATGGAAATGGATAGGACATACATTGAGGAAATCATCAAACTGCATTACGAGACAAGCGCTAACTTGGAATCCTGAAGGGAAGCGGAAAAGAGGAAGGCCAAAGAACACATTACGTCGGGAAATAGAAGCAGATATGAAAAAGATGAATAAGAACTGGAAAGAGCTTGAAATGATTGCCCAGGACAGGGTTGGATGGAGAATGCTGGTGAGCGGCCTATGCTCCTTCACGAGGAGTAACAGGCGTAAGTAAGTAATGCTCTAAATTCCCTTAGTATTGTTTGGCTTGTATCTTTCCATTGAGGTTTAGAACTGAGATGATGTTTGAAATGAAAGGTACTGGGTTTCAGTCACAGAGTGAACATAAACAAGTCTGAGATGCAGGTACATCTAGCTGACAACGAGTCCCAAATAGAAGGAAACGCGCGTCAAACTGGATTTCACTGCTAGCTATTATCCATCATCGTTTATAATCACATGCTCTAGTTTCAATTTCTAATCAGAAATTATATAAGAGTCTATGATTTGACAAATTGGTTGACTTAAAACCAGAAACGTCAAATAAAGAAAACCAGGTTTAATACCCTAGTTCAACTGTTTCTATCTAGTCATTTACTTAATTTAAATTAACAATTAATTACAAATTTCATTGGCACGTTGAGATTAACCATTTATAAGAGATAATAACGCTAATCTACTACCTAAGCAAAAGTAGGCAAAGAAGAGTTCTGACTCTTTATCCTATGCTTGCAAAATCTAACGCTTTAATTAACAAACTACCACCGTATGTGCTCGTTTAATTGAAGTAATACACTATCATGTTGAAAACTTCATTCAACTTTCAAAGTCCCATATAATGATTATTAAATTTTGATTATCATTCACAAGTACACAGCAAATTCATATAGCTCTTGAGTATTGATGTTCAGGTTGATCACTATAAATGATACTTCCAGATTTAATGTTTATTGTCACCAATCAACAGAACTCCTCCGAAACAGTCTTCTTGCAATGACTTGCACAGCTCACAGAAAGACGGTGTTTTGTTATATGCTCATGAATTTGTTGCAGTACTCGCGCACATAGAAACAGAATAATAAAACGAGCAGCATAATGAATACAGACGCAACAAATGGAATTCTGATTAATCTAATTGTCGGGATTCTTACTTACTTACTTACTTACGCCTGTTACTCCTAATGGAGCATAGGCCACCGACCAGCATTATCCAAGCTTCTCTGCCCTAGGCCTTCTTTTCTAGTTCCATCCAATTCTTGTTCATTCTTCTCATGTCTATCTCCATTTCCCTGCGTAATGTATTCTTTGATTTTCCTCTCCTCCTTCGACATTGAAGATTATCTGTGAGGACTTGCCCTGTGATGCAGTTGGGTGCTTTCTTCAATGTGTATCCTATCCACTTCCAGCGTTTCTTCCACCACTGAAATCCGGTTTGTTTTTTCCCATAGTAGGTTGTTGCTGATAGTTTGGCCAACGGATCCGAAGTATTTTGCGTAGACAACTGTCCAAATATGTAAAGGTTTTTACATCTTCCAAATCTCCGTCAAGTGTAATTCGATTACTGCATAATTATCGGGATTCTCTATTTGGTTTATCAGATGTCGTTTATCTTAATGATTCACATGTTTTTGATGAAATTTCTCACGAAAATGAGGAAAATATGTCGGATGCATCAAATGCTTATCAAGAAGCGAGTGCAATATTTTTGGATGCTGATTAACCTAATGATCCATTATCTACTATTAAGATTTTTAATACATTCGATGAGAATGTTTCAGAAGAATCAAACCCTGATGATCTCACACCAAATGTATACACCTACACCATTGTGATCGATTCTGAGGCATGTCACCAAGAGTCTCCAACCATTGGTTACGATGGTCACGCGGAACCCATCCAAGTAGTCTGCATCTACCAACATGGTTCAGACCATAAGTTAGTGATTTTATGGACTGATGCCCCGTTTGGGATTAGCCAACCCTAACTTTCTCCCGACCAACCCCAACACTAGTCAGCATTGCACGTCGTGTTAATTGGTGTTCAGGCATACGCAACAAGTGGCCCAACCATCTCAGTCGATGAAGATCCACAACCTCATCAACTCATTTACCGTCATTCCCTGAGTCTTACCTCACTATTACATACCCGATGATCCCAGCAAATGCGAGCTTAATTCCTAAGACATCTGTCATCGAATACTAGTAACTCATGAGTATCCTCTACTCTTAATGATCACATTTCGCAGCTCTAAAGTAGAACAGAACGAACTGCTGCGCAGTATATTTGTTCTTTAATGGATAGACGGATATCTCACCTTCACCATAGGTGACGTAAGCTGGCAAAAGCCAAACGACATTTTTGAATCCGTAATGATGAAGTTATACAGAAATGAAGAAAGTGGACAGCCTTGATGGAAACCACTTGAGGTTGCAAAAGCAGATGACAGTTCGCCATAAGCTCTCACTCGACTAGTAGTGTTCGATTAAAGATCCTTCACAAGGTTTATGTACTTCTCAGGTACTCCTTTCAATGACGGACACTGCCACAGAACCTCTCGATTTACAGGGTCAAATGCTGCTTTAAAGTCAAGGAAGACCAGCATTGTCGGACGCCGATAAGTATGGCTGTGTTGTAAAACATGATGAATTGTGAATATGTGGTCGATGCATCCAAGACCAGGTCTGAAGCCAGCCTGATTTTATCGTGTTTGCAGCTCATGAGTACTAGTCAGGCGTCCAATAGTTATTGAGGCCAGTATTATAGGTGCTATATTAGTCAAACTTATCCCTCTATGGTTATCACAGGATGATTTTGACCCTCTCTTACATATTGGGACAACCAGTGATTGTGACCAGTCAGATGGGATTACGTCCAATTCCCAGATTTTAGATAAAATATTAGTCAACCTAATAGCTAAAATTAGACCACCATACTTAAAAACCTCTGGAGCCAATCCATCTGGACTAGCTGCTCTTTGTCGTTTCAGATTAGCTATAGCCTTTTGAACTTCAGCTAGCGTCGGAGGACCTACTTCAAGCGGAAGCATATGCGTGACCGTATTAGAGCATGGTTGGAGTTCAAGCAGGTATTCCAGAGCAAGCGACGATCTTCTATCAACCCTCTACAACGATGGCTGACGGCAATATGGTCTACTTGAGTCCATCGTTGGTTTGGTGCAGGGGGTTGCCATGTTAGACGATGTCTCTCCTTATGCTTAAAATTAGTGTTTGCTAAAAATAAACGATTGTCTGGGCACAGTTGCAGCAGACGATCATCATTATCTATTCACTGGTTCGGGATACTAAAATACGCACCTAAATGTCTTTCTGTTTGGTTTAAGTCACCTACCTGGCATCAAAGTCACCTGCTACGAGTATTATGTCTAAGCGTTTAGCTTTCTGAAGAAGTTCAGAAAGCTTTCTGTAAAATTCAACTTTCACTTCATTCGAGCTGCAATCAGTAGGAGAGTAGGCGGAAACGACACAAAGGCAACGACTTGTTTCCCTATCCTTGCAAGTTCTTACGGGGCCGCTTAGCCCGACAACACATAGACGACTGTTATTGGGGATCCACTCTAATAGTGCTTGTGATAATTACTCAGTGTAGTATTTGTTTGTTTTCCAGAGTGAAATTTCACTCTGTATAACATACGATATTCTTGTACTCAATTGATCTGAATTATACTCAGGAGTGAAATGTAGCATGTGATGTATGTTTGATATATGTGATTTCATCTTAACTAATAGTCAAAATGGCTGTACAAATCAAGATATAAATGAATGTATTTTCGATTAGGGTCATCGTAATCGTCGTTGTCGTTGTGTTTTGGAGTTAATAGATCTTCATTTGTACTAGTCTATGTGGTCTTGCTTTCGCATCATAGAAATTAAAGTGGTACCTGGCAAGCAATTTCAACATAATAATCAGAGATGTCTAGATATAATAAGTAGCGTTTCAATTACAAGACTTATCCATTTGAACTCATTAATTCAATATATATATAATTAATGAATAATGTAGATGCTATCGGGGAGTTAATATCAAATATTTACAATACAGAAGGATCAGCATCAGATATGAACTATCAACTTGAATTAAACAGACTACATCTCAAACAAACAGATTTAATTGGATAGAACTATTGACAATCTAATTGAGAACGATTTCTTATTAGTTAATAAAACATCTATAAGTTTGATTTTTGTCGATCTTAACACAGCATACTCTCTGGACATAGTGGAGAAGATTCGTTATTCAAATGAATGATTTTGATAGAGTTTTGTTCTTTGAGCTAGATGGCTTGTACTGATGATGTCGTTCAGAAGAAAGATGAAAGCTCCATGACCAAACCATTCAGTTCAAAGAACAAAACTTCATCAAAAAAATAAACAGCGTACTCATTACGTACGTATCCAGATACCAAGTTGATGTCTCTATAACAAACCAAGTACTCATTGAGACAATTCAATGCTGAAAAATATCCGTCTTATGTTATTTCCAAATTGTGTTTATCAGTTTACACGTACCCGCCAAGAAACATACGTCGGAAGGACAGAAACGAGGGAGACACAACCAAAACAAAGAAGTAAACAATGACAAATTTAAGGTCAATAAGAACCACTTAACATCGAGGTGTACAGAACAAGCTGTGAAACGCATATGGAGAAATTTGAACACTTCACTTCTATCTGAAGTTTGTGCTGATGATGTCGTTCAGAAGAACGATGAAAGCTCCACGACTAAGCCATCTAGCTCAGAGAACAAAACTCCATCAAAATCATTCACCTGAGCTACAAATCTTTTTCACCACGGAAAGGAGGGTTAAGGAGCAAACTTCACAAAAGTTTAGAATGAACGGACAGAAGGTTTTCAACAACGCGATTTCTAATCATTTGCTCTACAGTGGTAATGCTGTTGAAGTTTCCAAATCTTTCAAAATAATCAATAAACAAAGAAATTTAAAGTTGCCAAGCTTTACCAAAGTTGTTGTCATAAAAAGATTTAAACCTAATTTATGTATTCAAATAGAAACAGTGATCAATCATTAATTTAATTCATATATATTGGTTTTTTGGATCTGCCGATTGATGTTTAGGAGTGCGACAGATCAAGCTATTTCGGTATACATGAATCCTGTGAGGACTTTCTTGATATTGCCGGTAAGTTACAAGCATTTTTAATCAGAGATGGGTGGTGCCTAGCGCTAGAATCAGTACATCAACTCTGGGAAGCAAACTCATCAGGCTGACGAGTCCCAAGCACGATGAAACATACGTCTTGAATTCCCTTGATAGTCATCACCCATCTCTGCTCACTTATCAATATCACTCTGTGTTACGTAATCTGTCATCAGTTTGAAGAAATTCTATTCCCATTATCTTTTAAAATATTCATGTATTAAGCTTATCAATGATCAAATGCTTGAACAGTGTTCATTCATTCGTATTATGTTTCCCCATATTATTCTGCCTCGATTTATTCTATACGTTTCCAATGTAAATATATAGATTTATTTCATTTAGATAAGCAATACTATGGTTTTAAGTTGTAAACAACTGAGAAGAATCTACAGCAATAAATGAATTCATGTTATTATACTATAGGTTATTTTGTTCTTTCTATATGCTTATTTTCATCATTTTATAGTTCAGACCAGTTTTGTGTTTTCATTACTATTTATGTTGGTCAGTAAAATACACTTTAAACTTTTAGCTTGTATTGCCAGATTCAGTAACAATCAAACACCAAACAATTTTACTTTAAACATTTTACTTTCTAGCCCCCAACTGCCCTGGTACAGCTGAGAGTAAGGAGAGTCAACTCTCCTAATCGAAATGATCTCACATGGCCACATGCATACAGCCACTTTTAGAGAAATCCTACTCACTGGCATTCTCGAGTCACCTATGTTGTTTACGAAATTGAGAGGACAAAAAGCGATTGTTCGGCGTAATAACCAAGTTGGTGGAAACAGAGGATTTATCTAGGGGAGTTGGAAAACTCTCATTTCAAACCACTGGTGCACATGGACTCCAGCGTCCTAAGGGAATAAATGGCGTATAAACCAATTGTTGGTTACCGGCTACCATGGGACTGCATCTCCTGACGTTGATTGATTATCTTTTGGATTAGACCTTTAACTCAATAGCTCGGGATGTAGCCCTCTAAGAAAACCACCTGCATCGGTTTATTCATCCGGGCAGTATGCCAATCCTCACATAAATCGAATGATTTGTGTGATACATATCTATTTAGTGCTTCCTTGTACCAATATTTATGTGTTTAAATAAATAAATCTTACTTTCTAAATGAATTATGAAAGGAATTCCTCAATTACGTTTTAAATAGTTCAACTATCTTCAAATAGAACTATAAATTCGGTAAATACAGATTTCCATTTAAAGTTTATACCTTCAAAAGATAAATATCATCAAGTGGTCTCTTCATCGAATAATTTCTATCACTATATCCTTTAAATGTTTATATTTAATAGTTATTAATGACAACACGACTTCAAGTTGTGGTGATCAAGAAAATTTCTCGCTAAAGACACACAAGGATCAGGAAACATGAAGAAGCTTTACATCTAATCAGCGTTCACTTGAAGTTTCAGCCAGAAACATCAAGCAAGTGAAACGTCACATGTAGAGGTTCTGATTGACTGATTGTTATACTACTACTATGTTTTTTCGTAGCATTCCAGAATCTTCGAGCAACCCAAGAACATTTAAATTATAAAAACCCTATATTTTCTATATTAAAATGAACCTTTGGAGTAAAGTACTTTCTTATACTTCTCGCCTTCTCTCTCCTGTTTAGGTCATTGTATAGTTTTAGCTTAGAGCTTACAAGAATAGCTTAGGAACCGAGTATAGTGTTCAAAACTGCAAGGCTTATCACTTAAAGAAATTGTTTGAAGGAGAAATACAAACTGAAAATTAATTGAAAACTTTCAGGCATTGGATTGTATTCTTCATGATTGGGGAATTGATCACTTCATAACTAGTCAATTGTTATATTAAACTTGTTATTTCAAGGAATCATAATTGGATCTAATGATTTCTATTTTTAAACAAAATCACTTCATAATACAGTAGGATAAATATTCAATGCTATCAATGAATAACAATATGACATCATTCGCATAATCTTACTAGAACGATTGGAACCCATCTTGAAGCCTTTCATTAGTGATCTCATAACCGCAATCGCTTAAGATTGGTAAAACTTTAATTTATGGATGACCTTTGAGCGACACTAAAGTGGCCTTGAGAATGTCCACCTACTGACTATGGCTAAATGAGGGTCTTAATTCTCTGTAAAGGATAAGGATTGTGATTTAAAATTGACAGTTAGGAATAGGGATGAGATTTATGGATTGTCATCACAACGTGACATCAGCTAAAATGCCAAGATGCTATTCAGCCAAATGAATTTCTCGCCGAAATTCATGAACTGTTATCTAATACCTGATTAGTTCGTCTCTACATTATAATCTCGCTCTAACATCTTTCAATGAAGAATTTTACATCATAAAACGATCCAAATAGTACAATAGATTCATCTAAAATCTATCACATATAAGCTAAAATAACAATTAGAGGAGGGTTTTTGTGAATATTATAGTAATTTCAACGGTTGAGATCATGAGTGATTAGATGTTAGACCACCATTAAAAACCTGGAAGTACTGGACGACCATTTTGTTCTATCGTGAGCACTACTGAAGAGTCCCATAATAGCATGAATCAACCATCCAGTGCTTCCAGGTCTTCAATGCTGGTGATCTAGCTTCAATTCACTGATGATTTCAACCAGTGAAATTAATAATAACAATGATATTCGATTTGGATCAACCAATCAAAATAGAAGAATAACAACAAATAACATAAAAATTATTGATTATTTTATTGAACGAAAATAACAAATAAATAAATCAATAAACAAAAATATTCATCAATGTTCAATGTTTCTTCTTTTCTTTTTTTTTGGTTTTAATGATTGTCTCATGCCTTGACAACAACAACAACAACAATCAAAAAAATAAATAAACATGTCTATCTATTTATTATAATAATAATAATAATAATAATAATGATTCAATTCGTCTTGGTGATAATGAAAAAGAAAAGTAAAATAACTAAAACAACAACAACAACAAAAAATAAACAAGAAAAATCTTATCAAAACATTAAAAAAAAATTAATCATGTTCGGAAAACAAGAGAAGTATCACACACGCACACATGCGCACAAGATCAAGCAAGAATCAAGACATAAACAAGTGATTTTTGGCGCTCATTCAACTATAAACGTCATGTTATCTGCTGAAAGTAATTTAAACAAAAGTTTTTTTTCTTTTAAAAAAAAAAAAGAAAAGAAAAGAAAAAAGAAAAAAAGGAAAGAAATGAAATTCGTTCTTTTTTTTTATTTTGTTCTTTATTTTTTCTTATGAAAGATATTTTGATGTTGAATTTTTTATTTTTACATATTCTCCATAACATGAATATGGATGGGCGCATACTTCTAAATCTCGTGTTGTATTCCCAAAATTTTTACCAACATGATATTGATAACCTATTGACATAGAGAATAGAAATTAGAGAAAAATAATAAAGAAAAAAACAAAACAAAACAATTTAAATTATAAAATTTATTTGTTTGTTTTTCTTTTTAATCTATTACAGATAATCAATATTTGATGGTGTATAAAAGGGAGAGAGTCTATTTGGGTTAAATAATTGAGTGGGGATAGTCAGCTCTCCCACTGGAAATGATCTTACATGTTCATGAGTATATAGCCTCTGCCAGGGAAGTCCTACTCACTGCCATTCTCCCGTCACTGGTGTTGTTTACGAAATCGAGAGGATGAAAAGTGAATGTCTGAAGCTTTACACGATTTGATGGTATGCAGGATCTATTTAAAGGAGTTGGAAAACCGTGATTCCAAACCGATGGTACACATAGGCTCCAGGATTTTGAAGGAACGAATGGTATATGAACCATTGGACTATATTTCCTGACGTCACTCCAATGCCTTGTGGATCAGACATTTAGGTCGAAGGCTACGAGTGTGGCTCACTAAGAAAGCCACCCGCTTCGTTTCGAGCATCCGGGCAGTATCACAACCCATACACAAATCAAGTGACTTGTGTGGCGCAAAGTTTGTTACAAAGAAAACAACATTACTATCAGTGATCCATTATCAATATAATACATAGAACGAAGATAACATCATTTCCACTTATCATACTTTATTAGATTTGATTATTAAGTAAATATACATTTGAAGGAATAAACTATTTGGTACCCATCAGTTATTTATCATACCATTTGCAATTCTATTACATAAAGTATTTTAAGTGATTAGTAACATCTAACACGCATACTACATTGAAGTGAAAGGAGTACAGTACAGTACATTACTATCATTCATTAATTCAATCATATGGTATATCTGTGTTCATTAGTGACAATTAAACGTTTACAAACTTGTGTTCAATGATTCAAGACCATTGAAGTATTGATTAGAGATAGTTTTGTGAAACTTAACGAATCTATATACTATAGTGAGTCATCAAATATTAGACAGTATTCAGCCAGTTAGTCAGTCAGTCAGTATCAACGTAGACCTTCATACGTACGTACATCAGTTCAAGTTGCCATAGCACATTAGAATAGAGATACAGTTATCGATTCAAATACAAAATGTCGTGAAATTATATTCTGAGTTTTAAAAAAACTTTAAAAGTATAAATCAAAGAAGTTATTTTGAAACATAAACTCATCTTAGAGACAACCTAATCAGTTTAGTGATATCAAATTTAATTGGACAGAGTTCAAATCTACAATCCATTATATGAATGAGTGATATAATCACTTAACAATAATCTTATGAACTAGTTAATGTACTACTTATAAATATACTATTCATAATTACTTTATACAAAATACCATAAAGATAAAAACGATATAAGTAGTATGATTTATTAATTGACGAATGAAAAATAATAGAAGTAAACTTGAAATTATGGAATATTGAATGTAAAAATAATGAAAAAGTTTAAGAAAAACCTAACTATAAAACAACCATGGAATAGAAAATCCTCTTCTCTTAATGAAGTAAATTAAAATCATAACAAGATCATTTGATCTAGATCATAATATAATGAGATAACGTAGTAAACATTTGAGATGGTGAAGAAGATTTGTAGCTCAGATGGATGATTTTGATAGAGTTTTGTTCTCTGAGCTAGATGGTTTGGTCGTGGAGCTTTTATCGTTCTTCTGAACGATATCATTCACAACACACATTTCAGATAGAAGTGAAGTGTTCGAATTTCTCCATATATATGCGTTTTGACGACCGGTGTCAGGCAAGGTTGCTTACTCTCACCCTTTCTCTTTCTCCTGGTGATCGACTGGATCATGAAGACATCAACTTCTGAAGGGAAGCACGGGATACAGTGGATAGCTAGGATGCAATTGGATGATCTAGACTTCGCAGATGATCTGGCTCTTCTATCGCACACACAACAACAAATGCAGCAGAAGACAACCAGTGTAGCTGCAGCCTCAGCAGCAATAGGTTTCAATATACACAAAGGGAAAAGCAAGATTCTTCGATACAACAGAACATGTACCAATCCAATCACAATTGACGGAGAAGCTTTGGAAGATGTAAAAACCTTTACATATTTGGGCAGTATCATCGATGAACACGGTGGATCTGATGCAGATGTGAAGGCACGGACTGGCAAAGCAAGAGCAGCATATCTACAACTGAAGAATATCTGGGACTCAAAACAATTAGCAACCAACACCAAAGTCAGAATTTTCAATACAAATGTCAAGACAGTTCTACTGTATGGGGCGGAAACCTGGAAAACTACGAAATCCATCGTCCAAAAGATACAGGTGTTTATTAACAGTTGTCTACGCAAAATACTTCAGATCCGCTGGCCGGACACTATAAGCAACAACCTACTGTGGGAGAGAACAAATCAGATCCCAGTAGAGAAAGCAATCAGGAAGAAATGCTGGAAGTGGATAGGACACACATTGAGGAAAACACCCAACTGCGTCACAAGACAAGCCCTCACATGGAATCCTCAAGGTCAAAGGGGGAGAAGAAGATCAAAGAACACATTACGCAGGGAAATGGAGATAGATATGAGAAAAATGAACAAGAATTGGATGGAACTAGAAAAGAAGGCGGAGGACAGAGTGGGTTGGAGAATGCTGGTCGGCGGCCTATGCTCCATTGGGAGTAACAGGCGTAAGTAAGTAAGTAAGTAAGTAATGCGTTTTGACAGTTTGTTCTGTACACCTCGATGTTGATTGGTTCTTATTGATCTTCATTACAATATTGAAAGTTCTATATCTTCTATTCAGTAAAATTTATATACACATACTACTGATATTGAGCTGTAATGAAAAGTTCTATCAAATTTATCAATACAAATTGTCTTACTTATTAAATTTGGTACTTGTATAACTTTCATTATTAAAGATAGTGTTTCATTCATTCATTCATTTAAATTAAACACCTCATTCATATCATACGTCTATTTCCTAATTCATCTTATATAAAGTACTAACAATAACAATCTACTTGATAGTTGTGATTTAGTTTATAAGATAAATAAATTTTAAAAGTTTATCATACATTTGTTCATTTATAAAGGAGAAATAAATAGAATCCATCAGTCAGTCATCAGTCAGCTAGAACGTAGGACCACGCACATATATGCATCGGTTCAAGTTGCCACACTCCATTAGCACAACAAGATGAACACCGAATGTCATAGAACTAGTTAATTCAATGGTGATAATATATAAAAGACAGATTGCATATAAGAAGATAGTACAGAAAGAAAGAATCAATACGTAGAAACAAAGATATGAAGCGATTTTAATCTCTTAGTTTAAAGGAAGACAGAGAGTGCATTCACCTACGTACGTCATTGTGATCGATTCTATATCGTGTCACTAAGAGTTTCTAACCTCTAACAGGACTCAAGACCACTGTAAACAAGTAGTATAATAAGTTTCTATTAGATGATAATGCTTTAATGCTGAATAAACGTCAGATATAACTTCACATAGGTAGTTCTGGGAATTGAATTGAAGAGGGAGGTTGATTATGAATACAGTGGTCTTGAGTGCTGTTAGAGGTATGAGGGCACTTATCACTTCCCGATGGTCCACACCGTGGAAGGTTTCTGCTGGAGGTAGCTGAAAAGGAAATTGGATTAGAGGTGGTCATAGTGACCTGAGAGCGTGACCGCAGTGCCCAATGGACAGCTGCTTCAGGTCGGTCACACACGACCTTTTTATGAGTAATTTTTGTGTTAGTTCCGTACTTGTTGAGACTTTACCGCCGGAGGCGGATAAGACGAGGTGTGCATTTTTACAGTTCACCTTTTCTCACCCCACCCCTCCTAGTTGGAAGGCTGCATCGCTGTTATTCTAGTTGTCTAAAGGAAACACCTTACTGCTGTCACACCTCTGTACAATCAGCAGTAAGACTTCGAATTCGGACCTTGGATTTGTTGCTTTTAATCTTACCGTTCTTCAACCGACCTGTTTGGCATGGTAGAACCTTGAAGAACGGTTGTTCCAGCCAGTATAACTCAGTTGCTTCATCACGATAGGCAAGGCCGACCAGCACAACAACGTAGCAACAACGGTCGGGAGGCAGTTCTAAACGAGAGCTTTTATGACGTTGAAATTTAGTTTAACAGCTTAAGAGTATACAACTAGAATATGAAACAAAACTAACTAGTGTTTTAACTATGTTAGGTTGATTGAATCAAATTATTATGTAATAGGTTTGAAGTATATGGCTACTTATGTAAACAAGAAGAGTGTAGTTTACCTACCATGAATATGACCTTCATAATCTGGTATCATACCTTCTTGATGAAATATTCTTGCACTATAATAATTACTCTTTGGTTTATATGGTATTGAACTATGTGGACGGGAAGAGCTGAAATAACAATTACAATTTATATATATATATGAAAATATTATTTACAACAATAAGATCATATTCATTCAACATCAACGATCAAACTACACTTATTATCACAAGGGGTGTTTTATGGAGATATCATGAGTCAACTAAAGCTTGACTACCATGAAAAACTTGAAAACACTGGACGGCCGTTTCGTCCTATTGTAGGACTCCTCAGAAGTGTTTCCAGGTTTTCCATAGTAGTCTAGCTTCAATTCATTCATGATTTCAACTATTGTACATATTTCATTATTACAAATACTGATCTTCTTATAATAACAATCTTATCAAATGACGATCAGGACAAATTCAAATTTGTGCTTCAATCACTTTTCACTTCGTCATGTTACTTATTGTTATTCAGTAAAAAAAATACTACATTTGTTTTGTACTAGTTTGAAATATTTCAGCAATACCCATTCTGTTTTTGGACCTGGATTTTATCTGGTTTTCTATTCTGAACTTATGATGCATTATATAGAGTAAATAGCCATAGATGGAAACCATGAGGCGCGTTTTTTCATATTTCGGACTCATTCACTACATGTATCTGCATCACTGTATTGATTTTCATACTGACACTCTCTCTAAATCTGAAAGCTTTATTCATTGAGTAATTCAGTTTACATTGTCACTAACTTGTTAAACGGGGTTGTAATGTCCCAATTAATAATACCCAAGACTACAGTAGACAATTTTTGATGATTTGCACAAGTCCAATTCAATGCCATTTATCAGTTCATGTATTAACGCGTTATAATTTTAGAAATAATTTACTCTACTTTTGTGTTTATCATTATTTCATACATAACTTTATACTACTTATAAATACTAAGTAGTTTCAGTTTGCATATTGTAATATGTGCTTTAGTCTATTAGTTGATTCCTGTTACTTCTAACATTTTATATTCTTGTTTGTTTGACTCTTTGAAACTCTATTAGTTGCTATCAATTTTCTTAATCTATAAACAAAGAGAATAGTTTACTTTCATTAAACTCTTACGTTTCCCTTTCACATGATTATTCGTTATTTGTTAGTATTTATAGTACATGTCCACATTTTACTCTTGTGAAATTGTTCGCACAGAACAATTTTATATGCCTACATTTTAAAGGTATAACACATGAGATGTATACATACTAAGTGACATGGGTGTTTGCCATAATAAGACTATATTTCTAAACAAATACCATACCATTTTTTGTGGAATTTTATGTATAGCTTGGTCTTTGTGTTCGAGTCTCAGCAAAGAATCTTGATATACCATGTTAATGATGGTTAAAGTCACTCATTGGTCAATCTAATTAGATAAATTGATTTAGATAGGATAATGAGAAAATGGATACAAATATCTATTAAGAACAGATCAATTCCATCGATCCAATAAGAGATGATGAAAACCCATCTTCCGTCATTTGTAACTACTGCTGAAATGGGTTATAAGATAAATCTTAAATCACACACTGAGGTTTTGCATAAAAGTTACTTAATTCGATTATTTAGCCTTCCTGAAACTGTACCAATACAAAATTCAAGTATTCACTGTGTCTTTACCCGGGTAATATTGATTTCATTTCCATATCCAAGACAGTCTTGTCTCTAATCCTTTTCGATTATTGGTTTTTCTATATTCTAAATGGTTTGGTTTAATATTTATTTTGAGAATGGTAATTTTTAGAGATTGTAGTAATTTTAATAGCTGAATTCACACGTTTAAATGAAGGTCTCAGATTGGAGTCCTGCGTGTAGGATCGTAGATGCCCACCATTGGAGAGCTCCATATTAGGACGAAACGGCCGTCCAATGCTTTCAAGTTTTCAGTGGTAATCTAGCTTACATCATGATCTTATCGTAGCAAGTTAATTTATGGCTAAACCATTCGAAATGCGTATTGCTAACATATATGTGTATATAACATTTTCCTGGTTAACCGTATTATTTATATGTATTGAAAGGATGAACTGCTATTAAACTATATCAACTTGAGTAATAGCATTCTTATGAGCAATTTCCTTCTATTCAAATTATAGTCACTTACTCTTTGTATGTTTGAAAAGGAGAAATCTACAACTAATCTAACTTATCATTTTTTACGGTTTCATCTTTGTTATATTTTAAACATAATAATAAATAAACAAATCGTTTATTATGAGAGAAAAGAAACAATTTAACCATTTCAACTTACATATCTAATCTATTCATTGGTATATTCATATGATCAAAATGATTTTGACATTCAGTTCTAAATGTTTCTAAACTACTTTGAGCAGCTTCATGAAAACGTTTCGCTAAACCATTTTCTGTTGTATCCATACAAGGAATAAAACCTTTATAACCTGGTATAGGTGGTTCAATGGAACATTTATTTAAGCTAACATTAGAGTTGTTTTTTACCATATCATCTGACCATATATTTAAATGATTTTTAATGAAAGGATTATATGTTATAGGATATAGATTAGTTAATAAATTAGATGATTCTTTTAATTGATTTTGTTTCATTTCAGTTGATTTATATTCTTTAATGAATTGATCTACACATTCATTAGATAGATTACGATAGGTTTGACCAAATTTATAATTCATTTGAGGTATATTACCTATAATATAATCATGAATATATAATTAAAATATACATACCAGAATAACCTGGAATCATTTCTCCTGTATATTTATTATCTCCTGTTGCTTTTGGTAACATTCTTTCAGTAATATGATCTTTAAAATTAGATCTGAATTCATCAGGATAATAACAATAGGGTTCCTAAAGAAATCAATAATTCCTTATCAAACAAAAGAGAAAAAATTAAAAACTTACTTGATTTCTTGGCCCAAAATAATATGGAAGATCCTATAGGTTTTTGTAAAAAAAAAAAAAACAAACGAAAAAAACAAAACAAAACAAAACAAAAACGTTTACCCAAAAAAAAAACACAATTAAGTTACTTTAGCTATTTCTGATGTTTCTTTACCAAATGTATGACCATATCTATATTTAAATTGTGGACAAAATCCCATATATCTAAATGTAAAATTAAAATAAAATACTATTTTTATATTAGAAATAACATTTTATCTTATTACTATAAATGATTTAGACTATTTGATAATATAAAACAAAATAACATATCGAATTCAATTGATTCAACTTACTTGTATGATTCAAAATGAAGTTTATTTATCATGCTTTCAACGTGGTATGGTCGCCAGCACCCGGGCAGTATCACAGCCCTCACACATATCAAATCAGATATGTCTGGCGCATATGTATTTGGTGCCTTCTTGTACCGATATTTATGTGTTAAAATAAATAAATAAATAAATTATTTATCATAGTTATAATGTCTATAGACATTGGATGATCTACTCTTGTATGAATACATAAATAGTATTCATGATAACCAATTTATTGAGTACATATAAACAACTTTTATTTGTATAAAATTGTGATGATAAGATTTTATAGCTCTCTGCATAGATCTCATATTGAAGTTATTCAATTTATAGTTTCACTTTACAATCCATTAGGAATAGTTATATTCTTCTCATACAATGACATGATGTGACTCAATATCAAATATTTATGTAGTTAAAGTAAAAACATAGAGATCAAGATATGAATATTAAAAAAATGATACACTTCCATAATTTTAAAATTTCTTGTTTATCATATTTACAAACTTTACACATACACAACATGATTACAATTTAAGATGGTAGAGAAGATTAGTAGCTCAAGTGGATGATTTTAGTTTGGTTGACCAAACCATCCAGCTTAGAGAATAAAACTTCATCACTATTACTATTTACCTATTTCATTACAAAAAGTTTCTTCTCATATTAAACACTACTAGTATTGTATACTTTATAAACTCATTCTTATCATTGGCATTATGGAGTAACCTATAAGTTAACCATTTCATATATTTCACATATTTCCCTATAAGCACTTCGAATGTTATCTTATATTGAACATGATTAGCTTTAAAGATATTCAAACTTCATTAAACATAAATAATTTTCGAATTATTTAAATAAAACAAATGTATCATTATTTCATTGCTTTCTATAATGCTTAGTTCAGACTATCCAATAAATAATTGTCAATTTCCGGTGACATCTAAGATACATTCATTTTTTAAGGCTATCTAACAAAATACTTCAGAATTTCACGGATTTTAACGGAAAGAACAAAAGTTAACAGTAATGATAACATCATGGTAAATGGTTATTCATCCGAAACGTCATTAACTAATTGCCATACAACAGAACGATTAACATAAAAAACAATTTTAAGTAATCCTAATTATAGTGCTGAACTAAGTTTATACATACACATAACAGGAAATGGAAGAAAATCTACAAATAACTTATAAAAAATACTGTTGAGGTCAGTTTTCAAAGAAGTAAACTGAAAGATGTGTTTAACATTTACGCACAATACTATTTCTCTAGAACTCAGCTGACTACAGGACTGGATTGACACATAACAAATCCAAAACTACCAGAAAACGATCCTCAGATATATTTAAAAACATTGTTCTGGCTTTAACTGAAACCAATTAACTTCTTTTGATGAATTTATAGCACTGACCATTATTTCGTTATATTTTTGTATTGGATGTATTGATATAAAAATAAATATAGATAACTAGGTAAAGTGCAATAAATTGCAGGAATTAACGCGATTTCAACGTTATTGATACAAATCTAATAATATTATTTTATCGTTTCTCTTTGAATTCTGAATAAAAATATGACACTAAAATCTATAAAATAGAATATTTACCCAAAAACAATAGTTCATTACCTTAAAAAAGATGACACGGACAGATAAAAAGGGTATACACGAAGCATAGTATACACCGTAGATTAAAATATGTCGTTTGTGTTTAAATCCATACGTAGAGGGATTAGAACTAGCAAAACTAACAAGCTAAGAGTTCTTTTCTTAACATCAATCGAACAACCCCTTACTTTCAAAAGCCACACATGTTTATTTGCAAGTACAATATGGCACTACAAATTTGCCAACCGGTTTAAAATGTTCTGGGTTTAGTATTCTTTTAATCTAGATTTAGGCCAACGTCAGCCGTCTAGTAAAGCACGACCCAGGCGATTAAAATTGTAGTTTGTAGTACTAACGTTTTTAATAAATATCATAACGTGCTAGTTTGTTTGCCTCCTCCAGTCTGCTTCTCAGCTTAATTTTTCTTATTGTTTGTCTGGGAGAACGAATGTATGGAATATAGGTATCCAAAACCCATTCCCGTATAAGACATTCTTCATCCTATTATTCTCAAAAGTGAATCAAGTAAAATCAAATTGAAGTTAGAGCAACGAGCCACTAAAATCTAATCTCACAAAGACATGATTATAATGTCTTAAAATACTGAAGACGCTATCTCAAATCAAATCACACTCTCTACGCAGAAGAAACCCGTTAGTCTCTACTCCATTTACATTTGGGAAATACCTTGTGTACACAAGGATAAAAAGTACATTAGTCAGTTGTTTACACGATTGACTACGGAGTTAATTACCAAGGCAACATATAATTCCCTATTCGGTACATATTTAAGCCGACATAAAGATTTGCAATTTTATTCAAAAGTCTTTATTTAAGACAATGCGCGAAATGATAACTATTGATATGCTATCCTAACTAATATTCAACAATTTTTCAATAAAGTCTTGTTACAATAAAATGTGGATCCAATATGGTTGATAAGAACAATTTACCCAGGCACATGTCCACCACTTTCCAGGTTTGCAAACGCACGACGCTGCTCAATTGATGGTCCTCCACCATACTCAATTGTTGTCATGTTGATATACGTTCAACTACCCACGCTTTGTGTTTCTATCCTTATATGTACCTTAACAAGTAAAGCGAATTAAAACAAATTTCTTCAAAATTCATGGAACTTTCTGTATATGTGTCAAATAATTTACTTTAATCATTCATTCGTAAAAAATTTTGATATTTATTTACAATCAGTCTACCACATTCTAACAATGACCTATATGGCTTGTCTAGTCGGATTATTTTGTAGACGCGCTGGAGCTGGAGCTACACTGAATAGTTTAGTTCTTCAACATGTTGTAGAATACTTCATACAGAAACTTCTGAATAACTGGCTACGATGTTGCTAGAATAACCCTCAGATTATGTACATTAACGTTGGACAATGGCTGAATATTGTGAAGGACACTCACATAGTTCATCAATCAATATAGCACACTTTGTCTACAAAAAATTATAATTCATACGGTTTTACTTTAGATTGAAGTTTATTATCCATATACCAATTGAAAACAAGCTCGGAGTTTGACAAAATATTTCTCCGACAATACAGGTAACTTAATACCATATTCAATACCACCCAATAAATTAACAATGGGAATCAAAGTGAACTGCACGAACATTCACTCTTTCTCGCTGATGCCAAGAAAAACCATTAATAAGATCTTGCATGGCTTTGTGAAGAAACCAGTTCGAACCACACCGTGCTCACTAAATCGATATCACTCAGTTAAAATTATCTCCCATTGTGACTACTGGGCTAGTAATAAATTAGTATCTGATTGTCCTACTGCTGTTCAGATAACCCTCTGTCTAACGACAACTATTTCATCATTTTTCACAGTGCTCCGAGGGTTATGGAGTTTGGACCTCCCGAAATCAAAAATATCATGAGGTCTTTAGGACTATGCAAATGTTGAGGATTATGTGAGATCTAAGCCACGGCCTTGAACGAATGTGAGGATCAACTTTATTTTCCTGCCTCCACACTCTTCAAAAGTTGCTTTGTCACGAGTGAACTACCTTCTGTCTGAGAAAATATGCAGTTACGTCGATACATAAACGAGCTACGAATTTTACAGCCTTAAATTCTAGACCATTTTCATTGTTGGTGCATTGGAAAGCCATTAGTTGACGATCAGCTCAAAGCCTGTCTTTTGCAAACCACAACATAGTTTTCTTCTAGGAAGATAGTGTGGTTTAAAACTATGATCGAGTGTAGCATTTGGTTCCTCATATTGGAGCTTGAACAACCTGATTATATAGGCCTTTAAGACTTACAAGTGCTATTGCACTGGAGTGTCTTTTGAGTTTGTGGGATTTATAGTCTACATTTATAGTATACATGCGTTTACGTTTGCTATTAGATCTTACATGAAAGTCGCATCACAGTCTATACTGACTCGTCCTATCGTGTCAGTCAGCGGGGTGCTTTTCGAGACTCGTTGAGGGCATATTTGACTGAGGATTGAATTATGTAGTGAATTCGGAAAGGAAAAGTTAAATTGTGTGACTACAACCCCATGGACGACCCAGGCCATACCGATTGAGTGTTCTACGTTCATCGTTTCCGTCTATGTCCAAGAATAAAATCTTGAATGAAAATCTTCTCAGTTATTATATTTTTAGCTTCATGTATAGTGTGGTTAGGCCACAATATCACCACAAGTTCACGGCTCAAAAGTGAGATCAGTAGACGTCTGATAAAATGGCTTGTAAACCACTTCAAATTTTCTCTTCATGTTTAACTTGTTGGCTTGTTGCCAACTGACTGAATTTGAACCGGAACAATAAACTTTATATTTATGTGTTTAAGAAGCTTAGTTAACTGATTTATATAAACACAATAAACTGACTCGAAGTATAATAGAATTAAATGAAAGTAATTCGACTGAAGTAGTATTACAACTAGTAGTGTTAATTATAATTACAGTGGCTATAGTAATGTTATTAGTGGTATCGGATAAAAACCAGTATCAGACTTCCTGGAAATGGTATAATGGTTAATATTGTCTCTGACAGTAAGATCACCAGAAAGTGAGTTGTGATAAATAATAGCTTATATGTTGCGCAGATTGGATACACGTGGAATAAATTACTACGAGTGTTGGACACATATACTCGTGAACATCTGCAAAAGACTAGGGCAGTTTTGTGTGACATGTTACCTCGAAACCAATGACGAAAGAATGATACATTTGGTTAATCAGATATAAAGCAATATAGTGTCACTTGAACGCACATCCAATCAAGTCTCTTCATTCTCCTTCATTGAATAGACACATTTGTGTTAAACGAATTCCGGAAATATATTTTTTCGTTTAAGGTCGTAGCTTTAAAAAACTCCAACAAAGCGGTACTCGTTGATTTTGATGGATTTTTCCGTATCAGACGTACCTATGACGGCAATAGTAATTGTCCTACCACATTAAAAGAGTCAAATTCAGTAAAAGTGGAAGCTTATTAACTCAAATCTAAATTAACCCTTGTATTCGCTCACCAGGCTCACTAACGTTTCTGCTCGAATTTCTTTGGTGTGCTTATGACTTAGTGATTGGTTCCATTCAATAATAAGATATACTCGGAGCTTCGTTTTGCCCTCTGAAATTCATACACCACTGGGATTTATTTAATAACGTTTTTCATGGCGGTTGATATACGAGGCCTTAAGAATTATCTTGATGATAATCCACTACACTCTTTACCTAATTATGATGATTAGAAGTATTCGGATTAATGTGATAACTAGGGATTTCCGAAATGGTGGAATTTAAGGCAGGTAGATCTAGATGAACACAAATGGACGTACTATATTTGTAATTCGTAATCAGCGAGCAATCAAATACCAAGCTTTTATTAGTTCGTACAAACACCATACCAATGAATCAATAGAAGTCCACCCTCCATGTTGTTGCTTATTGCTGCCTAACATCTGGCATGTTCAAACTATTACTTTTTAATCTCTTTCCGGTTGTTCTTTATAGTAATTCATGTTGAGAATAAGGACAGTGTAAAACTTATGACATAAGAATAGAATTATATCATCAGAATGTGGCTATTTATCCGTCAGCAACTTCTAGTGAAGATTAATTCTTAGAGAGATTAGGTCCATTTATCATCTTATTCTCTCAGTATGAACAATACAAACTTTTCTGCCTCTGAGACTCAAAGTAAAATTTTGTAGTCAGATACTATCATGCTGTAAAGCAACAGAATACAGTTTTCCTTCATAATTTTTTTAGTAAATCATTACTGTCATACGTTTTCTTGTCAAGTAGTAGATCATTAATATATTGCAACTTACTCATACTTCAAAGTAACTATAATTCTTTCATGCCTACATTAGTTAAGACTGACATGAAACTGTCTTATTGGATTATCGACCTACATGCCATAATTTTTTGAATTAACAAAATATACAACATGACCTGATTTTATATTACTTACTGGTAAATCTATGATTTTGTTCTGTTCTTTAACTTTGATATTACAGCTACATTTTATTTTAACAGTTGTGGCCATGTGTCAATTGAAGCTAGATCACTATGAAAAGCCTGAAAGCACTGGATGACCATTTCGTTCTATTGTGGGAATCCTCAGCAGTGCGCATACACGATTCCACCTCGCCAGATTCCAATCCAGCACCTATCAGTCTCGGGCGAGAGCGCTTAACCATTAGATCACTGAGTCAGCAAGCATCTAACGGTGTTAATGTTTAACTTCAACCAATCCATAAAATTGAACGACACTTTCACCATTGTCATCAGTGAGTTGCTATCTCACAATATACCTGGTTGAACTCCACTAGTTATCACTACTTCTCACTAGAACTCCAGGAAATACCTCTTGAAGTCAGTCACTAGTGAGTATGCGTTGATTAATATCAGAAGACGTTTTAGTGAATATTATATTAAATTTATTTATTTTTCCTGGTTAGAGAAACAAGCCTTCATTTGAAATCCTGAAGGCAAAAAGAGAAGAGAAAGACCAAATAACTTATTACGTCGAGAAATAGAGACGAACAGATATGAGAAAAATGAACAACAATTGGATAGAACTAGAAAGGAAGGTCTAGAACAGTATGGGTTACAGAATACTAGTTGGTGGCCTATGCTCCATTGGAAGTAATAGGCTTAAGTAACTAACTAAGTAAGTATAAATAATTTCAATAGTTGAAATCATGAATCCATTCAAGTTAGATTCTCCTTTTATCGTTATTCAATTAAAATCTCCAGCAGTGAAAAGAAACCAATAAAAGAATGAATAGTTCAGGATATTAATTCAATCATCTGATATATTGTTTATTGTATTCAATATACTTTAATTGGTTTTAAAATAAACTGATAGACTTGCATTAAAGTACATCTCTCTTCTTATTTATCTATTGAATACCTCTTATCTAACATATATCTATATCTATATATCTATATATCTATATATCTTTATTGATAATTATCCTATTTGTATTTATATTCTAATTCAATTATGTATAAAAATGGTTATGCCATAGAAAGAGTATTAAGGCAGAAATTATATCAAAATGATTTTGATCATTTATTATTTTGGTCTGATTCTATTTGTTATTTAGATAATTATAATAAACCAGAATATAAATATTTGATTATTGGTCATCAATGGTTATATACAATGAATTATGCAAAAAGACAATTAGATAATCAAATACATTTTAATGTAAGTGAATTATAAATTATAAATTGTATACCATTCCCCCCCCATACACACACACACACCTGTCTCTCCCTCTCTCTCTCTCTCTCATTACCTTTTTTAGTCTATATTAGATATTCAATGTATTGGTGATTTAGCCATGTTTCTTACATGTCAAATTACACGAAATTATAATCATATTTGTGTAACATTTAACCATAAACACAATCAACAACAACAACGACAACAACAACAACAACGACAACGACAACAACGAAAACCAATTCAATCTAGAAAGAATATGAAACAAAAACATAAGGTAAGTGATTTATTAAAGATGATAACAATTCCTATAATGTGTTTTATAATAATAATAATAATGAGAAAGATTTATCGATCAAATGAATGATTTTGATGGTGTTAAAGTTTTGCAGGTAAATAGTTTAACACAGGACTTACTTCATTATGAAATGAACTGTTCAGCTGTTGTACAAACATTAAATCATGTCATTTAAATGACTTGATTTATGATTGCGTCTTTGTGTTTTGCAACATCTTTACCACTTCATGGTGGATTAAATCCCGACCGTGTGGCTAATTGACATCAGTTCTACACTGACGACTGAGTTTAATGTCATACTTCTAGAAGATCTCCATCATTTTGAAGATTCTCTTGATCGAAAATTTTTGAAGTTCTAACAGTTCAATTCATCTCCGTGGTCGGTCATCGATAAAATATTGGCACTGGTATGACCGAGAATAGCAAGAGAAGTCCTACTCACTGCCTTCTTGAGTCACCGGTGTTGTTTACGAAATTCAGAGGACGAAAATTGAATGTCAGGCACTTTAACCGGATTGGTGGATATGGAGAATCCACCTAGGGTAGTTGGAAAACCCTGATTCCCAACCAATGGTGTACATGGGCTCCAGAATCCTGAGGACACAAGTGATGTATGAATTTATTGTTGGTCACCGGCTACCATGGGACAGTATCTCCTAACGTTGCTCCACTGCCTTGTAGATCATACATTTAGGTCGAAGGCTCCGGATATGGTCCCCTTAGAAACCACCTGCCTTGGTTTGGCCACCCAGGCAGTATCACAGCCCTAACACAAATCAAATGAGATTTGTGCGGCGCATATGTACTCAGTGCCTTCTTATACCAATATGTATGTGTTCAAAAAAATAAATGAATACAAATAAAATACCAGGACTTTTAAATCGTCGTTTTTACTCTTATGTACGTAAGCGAATGAGGTTTCTACTTTGTTCACTTTAGTATTTCTCTAGACTTGTTCAGTCTTATTTGTAGTTGAGATTGCATTTGTATTCTTTCACTATGATGTCTTTCAGTTTGTATAAAATGGAATTGAGTAATTATGGTAGTTTGTGAAACATTACTCGGCTTATTGATCCGTAAAAAGGTTTTGAAATCTTTGTGATGATTTCTGAGATGATTTCCACATATGATAGAGTAATGTTTTCCCTTAGATATGAGTTTGATTCTATGTCACAATTAGACCATTGAAATCAGAGAATTGAACTGCATTCAAATGTGTTTAGTTTTTCGTTTAAAGTTCCTCATCACATTTAAACTATTCAATATCTAGGAACATTAAAATGGATGCCTAATTTAAATGATTATAATAACTGACTATATTTATCAAATGTAAATCAATAGTTTTGTTGAAAATTTGTTTAATATCGTTCAGCACCTTTTTATAATTTCATTGTGAATTGAATCTTGGTAAGTCATTATATCTGATGATGAGGTATTTCTAACTGAGTGATAAATGTTTCTTACTTATGCTGCCTGTTACTCCTCGTGAAGGAGCGTTTACCGCCCACCAACACTCTCTATCTAACTTTGTCATGGGCAATCCTTTCCACTTTTTATTCATCCTTTTCATATCTGATTCTATTTGCAGACATAATGAGTTTTTCGCCTTTCCACTTTTCCACTTCCTTTCAGGATTCCAAGTTAGTGTTTTTCCAGTGGTGGTGTTCGCTGATTTCTTTATTGTATATCCCATCCATTTCCATCGTCTTTTCTTAATTTTCTCTTCAGTTGGAAGCTGGTTTGTTCTCTCACACATCCGGTCAACGGATATTGAGTATCCTGCGTAGACAAATATTTATAAATACTTGTACCTTCTTGATCATGGCTGTAGTAGTTCTCCATGTTTCAGCTCCTTACGTGAAGGTAACTAATTGACGATATAACTTAAAAACACAATGAAATGCTCATTCGTTTTTCTTTCAATGGGAATATAGCTATACAAGACACTTAGGTTTCTATAGAAAAATAACATTTGTTATTTCATTAACTAAACAACTAGGTCAATGCTTCATTTTATAATGTTAGGGGACAACTGTTTAATGCTTCCTAGTTTGAATGATTGCCCAGTTATTCCATAATGAAAAACTATAAGATGTTTGTTGTTCAAGGTAAAATTTCAGTTGAATTCATTTGAGAATTTTAATATTCAATATAGTTTACAGATAAGTTAGAAACAGTTGAAAACGAATGGCCTGTCATAGATGATATGAATATCGATCAACAACCTGGGATATTATCCTCTAAAGATACGTAAGTTATGTAAACATCTGTTTAATTTGAAAGTTATTTAGTAGATCATATATTCCAATGATGATTTGTTTTATGACGGCCTCTAAGAGGCATTCGGTAGAGTTCTAGTGAGATGTAGTGATGACTAGTGGAGTTCAACCAGGTATGTTGTAAGATAGTAACTCACTGATGACAATGGTGAAAGTGTCGTTCAATTTCATGGATTGGTTGAAGTTAGACATTAACACCGTTAGATGCTTGCCGACTCAGTGATCTAATGGTTAAGCGCACGCGCCCGAGACTGATAGGTGCTGGATTGGAATCTGGCGAGGTGGAATCGTGTATGCGCACTGCTAAGGATTCACACAATAGGATGAAATGGCCATCCAGTGATTTCAGGCTTTTCATAGTGATTTAGCTTCAATTGACTTATGATCACAACTATTAAAATGACTATAATATTCACAAAAACCTCTTTTGAAAATAAGTATGATTGTCTAATATAGTCGAATTGATTTGTTCACTAAGAATTCCAAGAATAACTCAATTTAAAGAAGGCAGAACTCGATCATCGTTTCCGACACTTGAACAGTATACGCTAATGATCCGCTCATATGTTATGCAGATATAAGGTACAGTGTAAATTGATTTGAAATACCCATTGTATAAAGGTATTTATACCGAAAAGATGATAATGTGGTTATTCACAAAGCGAAATGTGACCAGAGATAAAACTTATGATCGATTTGACATTTTATATGTTACATGTTTTGACCTTATGGCCCTATCAATATATATAATGTAATGATATTGTGAATTAGACAATAACGACTTATCGACCGAATCAATGACTCATAAACCTGTACGAGTAGTATAGAGTCTTTATCGGTCTTCCTGTTAGATCCAGAACACCGATCTGAGTCTCCATAACATAAATGATGTATTGCAAACGTACTGGATTGATATACAAACCAAACAGACCACATCGTACCAATAAAGTAGAAAATAACATTGGTAAAACGTTTAGTCAAAAGTGGCTGTGAATATGGTAGACTGTAATAAATAGACTGGGCATAACTCAGGAACAGTAAATCGTATCATATTAGTCGATGGATTAAAATATAGCTTATAATAAGAGGAACATGAATATGCAGATAGTTTAGTAACTTTATCATTATACAATAAAAATATGTTGGTAGTATTAGTCAGTAAATAGATTCCAATAGTCACCATGCCTAATTCTCATCAGGATATATAACATTATGTAGCCAGATTTTTCGCAAAATACCTTGGATCTGTTGATCGAACACTATTAGCAACAATCTATTGCGGGAGAGAACAAATCAGATCCCAGTGGAAAAATAAATCAGGAAGAAGCGTTGGCAGTGGATAGGACACACATTGAAGAAAGCACCAAACTGTATCACGAGACAAGCCTTCACATAGAATCCTCAAGGTCGAAGGAGGAGAGGAAGACCAAAGAACACATTACGCCGGGAAATGGAGATAGACGTGAGAAGAATGAACAAGAAATGGATGGAACTAGAAAACAAGGCCCAGAACAGAGTGGGTTGAAGAATGCTGGTCAACGGCCTATGCTCCATTAGAAGTAACAGGCGTAAGTAAGTAAGTAAGTAAGTAAGCTAGATTTTTGTTATATACTTATAGTTCATAATCATTTATGCCGTAATGTTGATCGTTTCATGTTTATTTTGTTTGTTTATTTTTTTTTTTTTTAGAGAAGAACATTTTAATCAAGAAGGAATCAATGTAATTCGTAAATTACATATTTATTTAACAGATAAAAATTTTATTGGATTTGATATTTTACAAAAATCAATAAATGATTGGTATTCTACAAATAAACAATTTAAATCTATGATTACAAATTTAATTGATTTAACAAATAATCAATTATTAGAAAAATCAATAAAACAATCCATCACCAGTTCATCAGTAGATGATATTGAAACATTAATTACTAAAGCAACTAGAAAAAATACAATGATCTATTCCATAACAGCTGAAAATGATGATATACAACAATTAATGAATATGTTTAAACCATATTGTAAAAATGTTACCATGGCAACAAATGATACTCCATTCAATAATACTATTCATAATATATTAACTCTATATATAAATAAATTAAATAATTGGATTAATAAAACTAAATTAATTAATGAATTTCTATATAAAAAACCGATTAAATTTAATGTATATAATTTAATAGATAAACAATTAAAACAATTAGATAATGATTATTTCATCATTGTATTTAATCAAAATTCATTGAATGTTTCTATAGAATATTCTGAACAATTCATTACAATTATAGAATTGCTTGTTACTCAGGTAAGATTATTTAAGAAAGAAAAGAATAGAAAATAAAAAAATAAAAAAATAAAAAAACATCTTTCGTTTCTTGAATAAAGTTTATCAAGTATATTCGTTTATTTTTCATAACGGTAAAATATCATCCAGTTGAAAGAAGTTGATCAGATTTCTCTTTTGTTTTTTTGGTTTTAGTTTATCCATGTTAAGATTTATCATTATTTCATTAGAATTCAATATTATTTATAATAAGAATGTGATAGTAGATGTAACTTCAATAGGTTATCATTGATTCAATATAGATCATCTATCCTGATGATCTACGCTGATGAGGTCACTTGTTGATTAATTTCAATGAGCTTATATCAAATAATGTGTATAAGGATATTGAATCATATAGATCAATGATCATATTACAACTTGATTCATTGAATTTTATTAATACAAATAAATCATTTTTTATGAAATGACTTTCTATTCAATAATGAATTTGTGAAGGTAACAAGATATATTTTTTGAAGTATTGACTATTTTATTTTATATACGCCAGGATAAAGACAATCTAAGTATCAATGAATTTCATCTATAAGTTCATATTTATTTACTTACGTATTTACACCTGTTACTCCTCGTGAAAGAGTATACGCCACTCATCAACATTCTTCATCAAACCCTGTCCTGGACAGTCGTTTCCAGCTCATTCCAATTGTTATTCATCTTTTTCATATCTGCTTCTATTTCCCGACGTAATGTGTTCTTTGGCTTTCCTCTTTTCCTCATCCCTTCAAGATTCCAAGTTAGCACTTGTCTCGTAATGCAGTTTGATGATTTCCTCAATGTATGTCCTATGCATTTTCAGTGTCTTTTCCTAATTTCCTCATTAGCTAGAAGCTGGTTGGTTCTCTCCCACAAAAGGCTGTTACTGATGGTATCCAACCAATAAATGTTGAGTATGTTGAGTACACAGCTATTTACAAATACTTGTACCTTCTTGATGATGATTGCAGTAGTTCTCCAAGCTTCATCTCCGTACATTAGAACTAACTGCCTTGACGTTGATATTGAAGATTCTGAATTTGACATTGGTTGACAGATAGATGTTTGAGTTCCATGTGTTCTTTAATTGAAAGAATGTGGGCCTTGTTTTACCAACACTTGCCTTTACGTCTGCATCAAATTCTCCTTCTTCATCGATGATGCTTCGCAAGTATGTGAATGATTCTACATCTTCCACAGTTTCACCATCAAGTGGGATCGGATTACTGTTCTCCGTATTGCATTTGAGGACTTTGGTTTTCCCTTTGTGTATGTTGAGGCCTACTGATAGATCTGTAAGTTAACAGAACAATATTTGGAGAGAAAAACTCAAGAACATTATTCATTCAGTAAAATATTTTCTAATTTGTATCACGTTTATTTTACGAAGAATGCTTATTCATGAACAAATAACCATCCTGGTATAGTATGCACTACTGATGTCGATAGATATATAAGTAGTATGTATCAACAATAGAAAGTGAAATACCTAAAGGTAGAACATTAAGAAGATCTGATAAGTCTTGAGATTTTGAACGCTATACTCGATTCCTAAGCTATTCTTGAAGACCCCCAAGCTAGAACTATACAGCGACCTGAACACGAGTGAAAACGCGCAAAGTATGCGAAAAGTACTTTACTTCAAAGTTCCATTTTTGTACAGAAAAACATGGGTATTTATAGATGTTAACATTTGTTGAATCAACATCATATTTTTGCCAATCCGCTAAAAGACATATTATGCTACTGATCAATAGTAGCACGCCACGTTGGCATTCTAGAAAGCTCCATTGTGCTCTGATTGGCTAAGACTCTTTGGCTCCTACAGGGCCTCCGGAGGCTGTGTTACAGTTCTCAGAAATTCGACTTAACAAGATCATGGGAAAGAGAACAACAACAGAGAAACAAAAAAAAACAATGAAATCTGAGTGAATTGATGGATCATTTACAAATGAATGATTCACTGTATGTAAGTTTATATTCAATTACATTTAATTGTCAGTTCATATATTCTCTTTCACTATATTAATATTATTATGAATCAGTTTATTATAAACTAATACTAAATGAAAATGATTTTTAGAAAAATACTTTCATATTTTAGATCATATTTACATTAACACCGCAATCTATTTCTTTTGGAACCAATGTAACATCAATATGCGTTGATTTAGATGATCATCAGAAATATATTAGAGGAAATCAATCATTAAATCAAATAATAAATTCACGTATGAAATTAATTATTGATTTAATGAAACGAATCAATTTATTATTATCATGTATTTTACCAATATTTACACAATTCAATAAACAATTAAATTTATGGAATAAAGAAACAATGATAATTACTGTAAATGAGAAAGTAATGCGAAACAAACTAAAAACAATTCTATCACATCTTATTGAACATTTAATACAATTACCATGTATTATTGATAATTTCACTTTAGATCTATTCAATAAAAACGGTACTAAACAATCGAATTGTTTTCAAATTGAATTAGAAACATGGATTCAAAGATATGAAATGGAAAGATTAGTGAGTTATTTATAATAATTATGTAAGGGATTTTGTTGAAGATTGTAGTAATTTCAATAAGTTAGTTGAAACTAGACCATGACCATGGAAAACCTGAAATTAGTTGAAGTTACACATGAACACCGTTGGATATTGACTGGCTCAATAGTCTTGTTGGTTAATGTGCTTGCGCGAGAAACCACTAGATCGTGGATTCGAATCTCTCAGGGGATAAGGTTGTGAATGTGCACTGTTGAGGAGTTCCTTAATAGGACAAAACAGCCGTCCAGTGTTTTCAGGTTTTCTATGATGGTCTAGGTTCAATTGACTCATCATCTTAACCATTAAAATATCTTCATTTTGTTTGTCAACATACATAGTTGAACATTCAAAGAGTTTCTGTGGATAAGTTACCTGTTATGACAGATGATTCGTTAGGTTAGGCAATCTTCATGTATTGAAATATTCTCTACAATATAGTAGTGCATTACGGATAACGATGGAATGTTTACAGCTAGTCATCAAATCTGGCAATATATTTTGGCTTTAGATCTAAGTGATGAACATCAAGTGTTGTGTTGGGCAGTGTTCTGTTAGGATACTGATAAACACGTTTTCTGTCCATAAACCCGAATGTTGACCTGAGTGACAGGACAGAGTGAATACAGAATTAAAATGTACACTAACAAATATACGTATGTAGTGAAGAAGAACCCAAGTGGGAACAATCGAATGTATGTGATATGAAATGACAAACTAAATATCAGTCGATTGTGTCAAATTTCATTGTTCATGCATTTCCATATCAAATACGTTCCATTCGCGTTCTTTCCTTGTCGATCTTCCACTCAAATACATTCAATGTCTGACTACCGTTATGTACTACTTATGTGGATATAAGTAACCCACACCAAACTATGTTAATACACTGTCAAAACGTACTATGATGTCATGTTTAAGACATCATTAAAACTTCATATGTTTAATTTACTCTCAATTCCATAGCATTATATAACTCCGACTGTAGCTCTTCTAGAGTTACTGCCGGTCCTAAGCGCGGGTAAAGGAGGAGGGTTGGGCATGGGGTTATCGACCCCATGCCGTAGAAAACCAACTTGCTAAAAAACGCTAACGCTTCAGTCGGGGTTCAATAAGCTTACTGATGCACATGCATAGCATTATAAAGTATTGAAATAATATGAATTACTATTAATCGCAACTGAGGTAAGACTTTAATAAAACACAATCAAGAATTTCAATATGAAGTAGACGGAATGGAATTACATTGTATTATTATAATTAATTACAATATATAGTATAAAACATTTAACTGTATAACAATGGTAAGAATTATTCGCCACACATTACGAGTGTATCCTTATAATAATTGCTTGCTTGTTTACGCATGTTACTCCTAATAGAGCATAGTCCACCGACCAGTATTCTCCAACCCACTCTGTCCTAGGCCTTCCTTTCTAGTTCCATCCAATTTTTCTTCATTCTTGTTATGTCTGTCTCCATTTCTCAGCGTATTGTGTTCTTTAGTCTTTTTCTTCTCCTTTGACATTGAGGATTTCAACTGAGGGCTTGCATTTGACGTAGTTAATTGCTTTCCTCAATTCTCCATACTAACTAGTAATTCACCGAACTGTCCAATTCGTACTCTAGTAGTCACAAACCGAGTAGAAATCAAGTCGAAGAGAAATTCGTAAACACCATGAAAAACATTGTATCTTGTCATTCAAATAACGGGTGAAATAAAACGCAAAGGAATTATCATTTAATAAGAAAACCACAGTTCCTTATAAGGGGGTTTGTTATAATATTCAAAGGTACTAGGATAAACGTAGAAATCGTAGATCCGAGTAATCTCGTTGTATTTTGATAGTTTTGCAACACTCATTCGTTGGCTAAGTTGCCTGGTAGTACGCCCGATATAGTTATCTCCACAGGAGCAGCTGAATTTGTAAATGCACACTGAAGAGGCCATTTCAGGTAACTTATCCTACGTTTGAGTAGATATCGCTGCTCGACTCGAGAAGGTCAACTCAAGATTGGCTACGTAGAATGTCTTGTTAATTACTTTCGTTAATCTATCTTTCAGAGTATCACTATCGACATCCCTGTTAAATTGTATTTTCATGTATAAAGGCTTCTTTGAAACAGTCGAAATGTCCGACGTCTTTTTTATCTTATACATGTACTTCTTAATGAATCCATTGGTGTAGCCGATCTCGGTCAGTGAGTTTTTGATAAATTCCACCTAAAGTAGAAGAGATAAGAACGAAACATTAGTTTTATGGATGAACCAATCAGATTTGAGATAGTAGACCTCAAATTTTGGCACGAAATTTATTCACCCATTTGACTAAATAGAGTTTTGGCATTATAGTTAATGTCAGTTTGGTAATGTAAACTGTAAATCTAATTCTTAATTTTAACTATCAACTATAAATCTTAATTCTAATTCATTAGACTAGTTTATAACCTTCATTTGCCTCTAGTTATTAGATGAACAGTCTCAAGGTCAGTTTAGCCTTATTCAAAGATCCCCTATTAATTTTTAGTCTTACCAAGATAAATAGTTGAGAACTTAGAAAATGTTATCTTTTATCATTTGAATAATCTTAAAACAAAAATAAAAGATTAAATCTTAATTAATATTGATTTGGTCACAATTATAATGAATAGTATGACAATAGATAATATTGTATAATCTAAGACATTAACAATGAATTGTCAGCTGATTGAAACTTATCAGGACAAGGGTAAACTATTTCTGTATTAGTTTATATCCCATTGTAAGTGTAGTTTAGTAAAAGTAAATTCTTATCTTTTAATATAACTTTTATGTTTAGATAATCCCATAGAGATATTATATTATTCGTAAGTATGTACCGTTCCATTAGATATGGGATAAAAAATCACCGATAGAAATAAATGATCATCCCTCAGTATAGGAAGCTGATATAAATGAAAACATGGAACTATTGGATGGTAACTTAATTGTTTACAATATTATATGGTTGTTGTAATCCATAGAGATTTTAAATATTAAACTCTTCTTAGTTTATAAATGTTGAACACGTTACATCACTAGAACTTACTTGAAAAAGTTTTTCATTTTGTTATTTTATGCCAAGAGATGTTTAGTTAATCTACACTTTATATTTCTCACTGGAAAATCTTTGTCTGTTATTGATTATATTATTTTGTAAATCTTTCAACGGTGTTTCTATCATTATATAAAGAAGGTTGATTTGTGTCCTTAGTAACCTTATCTTTTCTAGAGGCTTATTGAATACATTCTCTATACCTCATCAAGACTTCTTGATTTACTTAGTAGGACCAAGAATAATATATTAGAATAACCTATCGTGTCATTGTATCTTTAATCTTCGTTCCGTTTTACCAAATATGGTAAACTGGTAATAACATTTAAGCAATATTAGTAGATCGATATTTATTGTTGTTCTTATTGCAAACAAATTACTTAATAAAGTAAATGATTTTCACATATGATTTTATCATTCAGTTAAGTTTCCTTCATTGAATTCATCCATAAAATCTATTTTATATAAATCAATTATTTATTTATATAGGATATAATGAGTAAAGAATATATTCATGTGGATCAATGGTTACAAGATTCCTATACAACTACATCATCAACTATTAGAAGTATACTTAATCAACATTATGAAATTGGTATATTCATTCATCAATTCAATAATCAATTGAATTGTTTCTTTACTGAACTTCTATTAAATACATCCTATTTATCAACAATATCGACTAGACTAAATAATCTAAATGAAAATGTTGATCAAGAGGATTGGATTAAACAAATTATTCATAATATTATTATACAATCAAATCAATCAATTAGTTATGTATTAAATTGTCTATTAGCTCATGCTACTACAACATTTAATATAATTCATTCAAAAAAAGTAATTCATACTACTACTACTACTACTACTCATACTACTCATACGACTACTCATACTACTCATACTACTGATACTACTGATACTACTGATACTACTAATGCTACACATACTATTCATGCTAACACTAGTACTCATACTACTAATGCTACTGATACTACTCATGCTAACACTAATACTTATACTACTGCTAATATTACTACTAATAGTAATAGTAGTAGTAGTAGTAATATGGAACACAAAGAAGAATCTATTTGTACAATTATTCGATCATTATTTATTATAGATTGGTTTATTGAACACTATCCATATTTAATGAATACCTTAATGAATATAGAATGTAAAGATTTACTTTACATTTTCAATATCAATAGTATTATATTATTAACAAATAAATTAAATGATCAATCTACAATGAATTTAATACAAATTAAATTGATAAAATGTATTCTCATTGCATTAATAAGTCGATTATATAAGAAATTTAATATAACTAGTGATATATCATAAACGATAATACAAATAACAAGTCATGATAATAACAATAATGGATATCATCATAACTTGTAGAGTAATTGAATTGATTAGGTATATCTATCAGTGATACATACTGTATTGTATTGTAATTGTATTCATATATAGCAAAAATATATATTGATTTATCATTGATACTTTAATCGTGTTCAATTCAGTTTCTACAAATCTGTCTATTAACAATCTCTGTATATGTCATCAGGTGTTTGTTTGTTTGTTTTTTAATCTAAAGGACTCGCACTGCTAACATCCAAAGAAGCATGAATTGCTTTTATAAAATGATGGTTTAATGGATTCAGAACTATCCTATTCAGACTATCCTTCACTAAAAATAATAAAGGGTTTACCATGAGTAACATTCATTGTTAAGCGCCCATCAATGTTGCCAATAGGGATGATAAAGATTAGTTCAATAAGAAGTCTGTAGTTTAGGATAGAGAAATACCCACAAAAGGAAATGGTCACCTTGATCAGTGATAACACCGCTTGTGTTCATGTTATGTGAGGATGTAGAGTAGAAAAGAGGGAAGACAGGACAGTTATAAGCGAAACGATTTTCCTTCACAAACTCATACACGAGCTACACGGATTTCGTCAGATACTTTAGAGAACCAGATGCAACCCATTTACGTCCATAAGACAATTAGAAGGTTCACAGGGAAGGCGATATAAATATGGAGAACAACTGGAAAGAGATCAAAGAAGAAGCAAATTCGGCATATCACGAGGTACTGAACCATGGGGAAGTTTCACAAGCGTAAAGTAAAACTACTTTTACTAACAAGCGGTATAACTGCTCTTTTACAGGTTGATTAACCCCACGAAGAAACCAAGAATAACTCACCTCGCCATAGACCCCTCCAGCCTGCACCATACGTAGATTGGTCTCATCAGGCACACCACCATCAGCACTTAAACAGCCACTCAGTTAAAAAAACTTCTCCACCACTTCTTACTGACCGATGCTAGGAGTGATTGTAGGTACGGGCTTTTGCTAGTCCTGTAAAATTTACTTACACGTGGACCGATGTAGAGAGGTATATGTATGTCTTCATTCTGATAAGGTGTTCGTATATAGAAACATCACAGGAAAACCGCAGCTGGTTAGCAAGTCATTGGAAGAGACGGTATCAGAAACAAGAATTCCACTGAGTGTCAAGACAGATCGCTCTGAGAGGTCAGTCATTTTTCATAAGTTAAGAGAATCTTCTGATAAGGAACCAAAGGCTAGATTTGAACACGACTTCAGTCACATTAAGTCCTTAATAAGCAAACTACTCCCAGATACCGTTTCAGGAGTTAGCATTTATAAGCTATATAGAATAGGACGAAAGGTGGATTCTGAAAGCCCTCAGAAAAACCGCCTCTTGAAGGTAACATTTGCCACGGTTGAAGAAAGGAACCTGATTTTAGGTAACTCACGCAAACTGATTGGATCCGGAATATATGTCCGGGAGGATCTCAGCCTGGCTGATCGTATTAAGAGACGAGCTGCAGAAGTGGAAATAAGTGAGCGCCGCCGAAACGGCGAAAGAAACCTCATTCTTAAGGGTTTTCAAATTGTAAAGGTTCGGAGCAAAACGATCCTCAAACCACTCTGGGTGGTAAGGGAAAGTTCTCCACAGACTTAAAGGTATGCTACACAAATGCTCGCAGCCTACTAAATAAAATGGCGGAGCTTAAGTCAATGGTGGATAAAGAGAAACCGGATGTTATTGCTGTCTCAGAAACTTGGTTAACTCCGGAAATATTAGATAATGAAATTCAATTAGCTAGTTTTTTATCCAGTACGGCTGATAGATTAAATCGTAGGGGAGGCTTGGTTATCCTGTACACGAAAAGTACCCTAACTGGAAGAGTAGCTGAGACAGTCGCACATGTTTCAGGAACATGTGAATTGATGCGATGTAGGCTGAAATGTAGACGGCAAGATATTGAATTAGTTGTAGTATATCGCAGTTCAGAATGCGTGGTAGATGATTTTCTCCTAAGTAAACTTAATTCCTGGTGTACAAGAGTAAAAGCCTTGTAGTAGGCGACTTTAACTCACCGTATATAAACTGGGTTAACTTGGAAGTCGGGTCATCGATAACGTCGTTCGATTGCAAACTGTTAGAAACCTCGATCGCCTTAGCTTTGTTCCAACACATTAGAACTCCCACAAGATATGACTTAAGAAACTACTCTCTTTTAGATTTAATCTTCACACACGGTGATGACGTTGGTCAAATGACTTTCCTCCCACCGCTAGAGAAAAGTGACCACGCAGTCATCTTATTCAAATTAGTGGCTGAGATTGTCCGTCAAACAGTTGCGCCGGCCCGTCCTAACATATGGAAGACAGATATGGAGGCCATCAACTCCGAAGCATCGGCTAAAAACTGGAAAATCGACTCAAGGGCATCAGTACAAGAGGCATGGATGCACTTCAGGCAGTTATACAACCGGGTAACTCAACCATACATAAACTGAACAGTCCCTAAGAAGAAGAAACACGGACATCCATGTATAGACAGGGATATTCAACGTTTACTGAGACAAAAGAAGAAATGTTGGGATGTCGCCATCCGCCTTGGCACAGCAGGTACAATGGAACGCTACAAATCGGTAAGAAACAAGCCCAAAGAAAATATGAAATGCAGTTGGCACAATCAACACTCAAGCAGCCCAAGAGAATATTCTCGTACATAAACTACAGAACAAAGATGCATCATTGAAATCCAAATCTAATTAAAGAACGGAGTGAATCTGAAATGATAGAGGAAGATCATGACAAAGCAGAGGCTATAGCTGACTATTTTGGGGCAGTTTTCACTCAGGAACCTCCTTTGGACAAAAAACCAGACCAAAATAAAGAGTCAATAAACCACCTGCTCACCGAAGACTTCAACCAAGACGATGTGCTTAGGGATCTTAGAAACTTAAACATGGAAAAGTCAACAGGACCAGATAAACTACTCCCTAAAATCTTGAGATATATTGCACAATATATAGCGGCCCCACTGACTGTGATATTCAATATGTCATTTAATCAAGGTGTTTTACCTATGGACTGGAAGGGCCCAATTGTCACGCCCACACATGAAATAGGACCAAGACAAGTTCCATCGAACTACAGACCTGTAAGCCTCACCAGTTTTGTGGTTAAAATGTTGGAAAGAATAGTCAAACGGACAATAATGGAATTTTTTGAAACAAATAACTTGTTAAATACAGAACAACATGGCTTTAGAAAGGGTCTATCCTGTACAACAAACCTCCTTTTAGCAAGGGAATTCTGGATAAAGGCGCTAGACCACGGAAACTCAGTGGATGTTGTCTACATAAATTTTAGTAAGGCTTTTGACAAGGTGCCAACAAATAGACTGCAATTGAAGTTGGAAAACCTTGGTATTGTTGGACCTCACTTAAAATGGATTAAGAATTTCCTAGTAGGTCTTAGACAGAAATTAAGAATAAATTCCAAGTGCTCCATCTGGAGACCAGTACTTAGTGGACTACCTCAAGGTTACGTCCTAGTTCCTTTATTTTTTATAATGTATGTTGATGATCTTCTAAGTATAGTACAGTCACCAAGATTATTATACGCTGACGATGTAAAGATCTGGCGAGTATTAATTGGAGACACAGACTCGCGTGCTCTTCAGGCAGACTTAAGTAATATGATTAACTAGTCTAGAGAATGGCTGATGCCTATCAACACTGCCAAATGTGTCTACATTCAGGAATACAAAGATCAATAGGTACAGCATGGGAGAAGTGCCACTACCCATGGTCTAGTCTCATAAGGATCTAAGAGTGACAGTGAGTCATGATCTTAAAACGACGGCCCATTGCCGGGAGGTCACAGCTAAGGGGTTTCGAACCCTCTGGGCATTAAAGCAGACATTGAATAAGTCAGATACTACCATGTTCATCACACTATACACAACCTCAGTGAGATCTAAGCTTGAGAACTGCGTTCAGGCTGCGAGCCTCTGTTTAAAAGGCTACTAGGATATCATAGATAAAGCACAGAGGGCAGCTACCCATGCAGTTCCAGAACTCCTGGGTTTACCATACAAAGAGAGGCTTGTGTAACGTGCGGTCGAGTCACGATTGACTATGAACACCACTACAAGAAGACTACGTGCCAATTAACCAATAAGATCCTCGTAGGCCAATATCAGAAGGCAGATGATGGCTGTAGTCGAGATGTATTTGTTGGCGATCTCGTGGTATCGAAAGAATACCGAGATCGTGCCAAAGGAGTACAAGCGTGGTTACTAAGCGTAACCGAATTCGTACAAGTTCAAAGTCAACGGGAGAATAATTGTAATGGCTGTCATTAGCATAGTCAAACAAACGAGCACAGTAAAACAGTCACTGATACAATTGGTTATAACAATAATTGTTTTCATTAAACCAATCGCGTTCTTTTGACAGAAGTAGGTCACTACACTTGAAAAGCTAGATCTCTTCACACTGTCCTATCGCAGATTAAGGGGAGATCTAATTTTGATGTACAGAATATCGAGAAATGATTTTGGACCTAACTTACTCTCTCTTTTTGTTCCCACTAAATCGGGACATCTCAGAGGACATAGCAGGCGAGTAGAAAAGCCAAGAACGAACAAAATACCCATGGCATACAGGTTCTTACACCTAGTCATCAATACTTGGAACCCGCTGCCCGAAGCAGTGGTGTCCGCACCTTCAATTGATCCTTTCAAGAGAAGGCTGGACACTCACAGAAGCATACCAGAAAAGCAATAACATAGGCCGTGTGCCTTCTGTCCTTACTATACCATTCTGAATCTGAATCTAAAATTCTTCCCTAGGCACCTTATAGTATGACGCGAAGCATTTGAAAAACTGTGCAAAATTACTCATCCGCTGATAAGAGCCACGGCAAAGCTTTCGATAGATAGGTTTGCATAGATGAACATAAAGATGCTTAAAAATGTGCATGACAATGCACCCAATAATCAGACGTCCGGAGACGCATCATATCACCTACAGGAGTTTTACATTGAGCTGACTACAGGTTTGACTTCAGTCATATGAGAATCGTTAAATCACTACTAGTTTCCAATGCGTATACGCATTTATTAATTCATGTAAACTAATCGACGAAATGGTCCATGACACTTTCACTGAAACATACGACAGCTTCGATTATGCAAGGAAATCGTTGAACGCTGGATTGCAAAATTTGGTGTCCTAGCAACAATTACAACCGACCTTGGAGTTTACTTGAAAAGCATTCTGTTTGAACAAGTTACAGGAACCTTTGGGGGGAGTTCGAACTGCAGCTTATCATCCGACGGCCAACTATATAAAAGAAATGTCCTATGACGACTAAAAGCCTGTAACAGACACCGAAACAGAATACAAGTGGGATATCAGGCTTCCTTTGATATTACTAAAAATCTGCTCAACTCCCAAACAAGATGCTCTTTGTTGTGTTGCTGATTTGGTTCATAGAACAACTCTGCGTTCTTCAGGTGGATTTTTGACCACCAACTACGTACAACAATTAAGACAGCAAGTGAAATTCATTAGGTCCCTCGATCAACGAACCCAGAAAGCATGTCCATTCGTGCACATCGAATCAGACAAATGCTTATCTGTATTCATCAGAAGTGATAGAGTACGACATTCATTACAGAATCCTCACTAGAGTTCTTTGAAGATCATCTGGAAAAACAATAAGCAGTAACTGTAGGAAGAACAGGTAAATATAGCACTGTTGTCGATGATCGAGTGAACTCAGAATATTTAGAGAGCACTGAAAACCAGACGAGGATGAAATACTCCAAATCTATGGCAGAACAAGACTCAAACTGGCTACCTGCAACAAACAAAACTCAAAGTTCAACAACAACGTCGAGAAACGTTCATTGGCCAGATAGATATGTGACAACCACCATATTTATCTGGCCGGAATTCTAGCATTATTCATGTAACTTTTGTGTAGAAAGATCTCTTTTTTATCATTATGATCGTTTCCATCACTATTCTTATTCGGTCCCACGGACTTTCATTATACTTACATCTTGACGTTATGAAGTTCACTGATGTTAATTATCTCCATGGTTCTGATATTCAGCTTATCATTACATGATTCAATAGTTTTTGTCCAGAGCATTGACATCATTAGCATCATGTATATAATCTTAAAATAATTTTTATTTTCTGATGGCCAAATATAGATACTAAAAGATCATCTATGTTTTAGATGGGTGATAATAAAATCAGTCCTTTATATTTTTCATAACCTTCTTAATGTAATTTGGATATTTGTGTCCGTCTGACTGAACACATGTCTGATCCTAATTTTTGTCGATCCCCTGATTAGTTGTAAGCAAAGACAATCATTAACGTAGCCCATGTATCTATTGGCATGCATAAAACACACATACATGTTTACAGTTTTGGTAACTTCGATAATTCAAGTTCCGGTTTGCCTGCCTATTGCGGGTGTAGTGTATTTTGTTGTTTGATAACAATGCACACTTTCCAAACACTGGTGTTCTGAATTTTAAACATTGTAGAGTATGTTTGTAGTGTAGCGGTAAATTACACCCAAATAAAGTTTCGCAGGTCTTCGACATTTGATTACGTACTGATCAGTTTTAATGAACACATCTGGATGAAGACGCTTGGTCACAAATCCACATCAGGTCATGGGTGGGTACACCGTGCTACTTATCTTACATCCGTTAGCCAGCCTAAATTAAGCGTTTCCCGATACATCGATAGTCTTTCAAATATGTCATAAAACCTCTTCGCTTCTGACTTCTGATTTGACTGGGTTGTCATACTTTTCTTATAAATTTGCTACGTGTAAAAACATTGTCAAACTCCCAATAATAATAATTTAATAATAATTTATTCTCAAATAACAGTTTGTTACACAAGGCATGCCAGTTTACAGCATAGCCCGCCCACCATCAGTCTCCATCCAACCCTGTTTTGGACAATGCTTTGCAGCCCTTTCCAGTTGTTGCTCATCCTTTTCATGTCCAATTCTATTTCACAACGTAATGTGTTCTTTGGCCTTCCTTTCTTCCACTTAGTCTTTCCCTAATCTCGTACTCAGCTGGAAGTTGGTTTGTTCTCACCCACAAAAGGCTGTTACTGATGGTATCCGACCAATTGATGTTGAGTATCTTGCGTAGACAACTATTTATAAATACTTGTATCTTCCTGATGATGGCTGTAGTATTTTTCCAAGTTTCAGCTCCGTACATTAGGATTAACCGTCTTGACGTCCTTATTGAAGATTCTGAATTTGACATCGGTTGAAAGTTGTTTTGAGTTCCATATTTTTTTATACTTGCAGCGACACATATTTTCATTATTCTCTCTCCGTTTTCTGCTAGCTAATGCTAAAATTTAGTGAGTAGATTTGAAAGTCTTGGGATTGACGCCATGAGGATTGGTGGGTGGACGTTGTTAGCTTGTCCGAGAGTTTGACAAAATAACTCCCAAACATTCCTAATTTTCAGTAGTTTCCTACAACGCGTCAGTTCATCATAAAAATACTTTCATGCACTATCAAACTAGCTCTCTATGTAACATACAACCGTAAAATTAATAACGTTTCAATATATCAGTATTCGAAAAATTTACTAAGCACACTCAATCTTAGCTCGTTGAGTACAAACAAACCAAACACTTAATATGATACAATAATTCACAATGATAAATCGCGTTAGCGAAAATCCGCCCAAATCTGTCAGACTGAGGATATTTCTGACAACTGGAGCAATAGCTATTCGGATCAAAAAGGCGGATATTTGTGTCCAGAAGAAGTATGTTCAACCATTCCCTTCATAGACCATTCCATTTACCTTGACCAACTTTTGGCCTAATTTGTTGATAATCATATTTATGACCAGGTGATGTAGTCAGAATGATGCAAATTTTCTTAGCTTAATCTAATCTCGTTTAGGCATCTTGTCATTATTACTGTTACTATCTTTATTAGTGTTTTCATTGTTATTCTAACGCCTGTAAATTTTTTCAGAATCCACAGCTACAGCCATCAATAAAAATGTACAGTTGGTTATACGTAATCGTCTCTGCAAAATACTTCACATCCGTTGGTCCGATATGATCAGCAATAACATTTTATTAAAGGGAACAAAACAAATCCCAGCTGAAGAGAAGATTGAGATTTGTATAGTAAGGACAGAAGGCACACGGCCTATGTTATTGCTTTTCTGGTATGCTTCTGTGAGTGTCCAGCCTTCTCTTGAAAGGATCAATTGAAGGTGCGGACACCACTGCTTCGGGCAGCGGGTTCCAAGTATTGATGACTAGGTGTAAGAACCTGTATGCCATGGGTATTTTGTTCGTTCTTGGCTTTTCTACTCGCCTGCTATGTCCTCTGAGATGTCCCGATTTAGTGGGAACAAAAAGAGAGAGTAAGTTAGGTCCAAAATCATTTCTCGATATTCTGTACATCAAAATTAGATCTCCCCTTAATCTGCGATAGGACAGTGTGAAGAGATCTAGCTTTTCAAGTGTAGTGACCTACTTCTGTCAAAAGAACGCGATTGGTTTAATGAAAACAATTATTGTTATAACCAATTGTATCAGTGACTGTTTTACTGTGCTCGTTTGTTTGACTATGCTAATGACAGCCATTACAATTATTCTCCCGTTGACTTTGAACTTGTACGAATTCGGTTACGCTTAGTAACCACGCTTGTACTCCTTTGGCACGATCTCGGTATTCTTTCGATACCACGAGATCGCCAACAAATACATCTCGACTACAGCCATCATCTGCCTTCTGATATTGGCCTACGAGGATCTTATTGGTTAATTGGCACGTAGTCTTCTTGTAGTGGTGTTCATAGTCAATCGTGACTCGACCGCACGTTACACAAGCCTCTCTTTGTATGGTAAACCCAGGAGTTCTGGAACTGCATGGGTAGCTGCCCTCTGTGCTTTATCTATGATATCCTAGTAGCCTTTTAAACAGAGGCTCGCAGCCTGAACGCAGTTCTCAAGCTTAGATCTCACTGAGGTTGTGTATAGTGTGATGAACATGGTAGTATCTGACTTATTCAATGTCTGCTTTAATGCCCAGAGGGTTCGAAACCCCTTAGCTGTGACCTCCCGGCAATGGGCCGTCGTTTTAAGATCATGACTCACTGTCACTCTTAGATCCTTATGAGACTAGACCATGGGTAGTGGCACTTCTCCCATGCTGTACCTATTGATCTTTGTATTCCTGAATGTAGACACATTTGGCAGTGTTGATAGGCATCAGCCATTCTCTAGACTAGTTAATCATATTACTTAAGTCTGCCTGAAGAGCACGCGAGTCTGTGTCTCCAATTAATACTCGCCAGATCTTTACATCGTCAGCGTATAATAATCTTGGTGACTGTACTATACTTAGAAGATCATCAACATACATTATAAAAAGTATAAAACGTAAGAAAAGATACTGTAGGTGGATGAATGCACACGAAGACACTCATGAAACTACGCCAAAAGTTTAGTCTTAACTCAGAATCACAAAGTGAAGGGGAAGAAAGCAAACCAATGGATACACTACATCTGGGACTGAAGGCAGACATTAACAGAATGAATAGCACTTGTCAAGAATTGGAAAGGAGGGCTAATAACAGAGTCGATTGGCATCTCACCAACAAAAGAAGGCAGAATACTTCAGTTAGATATAAACGGTCTCACGCAACACGATATGGTATCAGAAAAGGCAAGTACAAACAAAATACTAATAATAATATACAGGTTTTTCAACCATTATTCAAACCTTGAAACCTACTTTCGGGAGAATCGGTACTCACAATTTCCATTTACACATTAAGGAGACTCTCAAATCACCAAAATAGTTTTCTAGTAAAGGTTTACCACAAGCTGTTCACTTTCTGGTTTTAAAATGAGAATCTGAAAATTAAATTCCCGTTATTCTGGATTTTAATACATATAATCGGTAAGAACTACTTCGATTTGTATCTTAAAGCAGTGTATCACTCGTAGTGTCAAAAAGCTACTAAAATATATTTGATCTTGTCTCGCAAACGCCAATTATAAGATATGTTTATTGGACGTTGAACTACTTGTTTAAGTTCATTTAGAGCGGTAAACATTCGGTAGTGAAGTCCGTGCTCTTATCGAGTCATTCTTGGTATCTGCTCATTCATTATCAATAAACAGCTTTCTCATCCGTTGCCCGAATATACTTGTCTATACACACATCTTCATCATCAAGTTAAGATGTCGGGTCAGTCACAACGTGGGAAGACAAAGTCTTTGAGGTAAGTTCTTTTTCTCCGACAACGAAATGTAGAGCTCGAAATCAACGTATGTCAATGCCCCCCATTAATCCTTTGCGTGTGGCGCATGCTCAGGTATGGCAATGTTTATCAGGTCCTTAGCTCCTTTAGAATGCCTCAAATGACAACCTGGGGATATACGCGAACCCCAGACTAACGTATATTCTTGGACGTCATGTTATCGTAAGCATAACTTACCTCATTTATGTGTAGGGAAATGTGGGAGAAATCATTACTATTGGAGACGATCATGTTCATGGTGTGATAAAGGCTGTTTCTCCTTCCGTAAGTGCCAATTTTAATATATTGCAAGGCTGATCTCGGTATAACATATGCTCAAGTTGCACAAAAAAATGACAAGGGTAATCGTAAGAACGTGGCTGACAAAACCATTCTCTGGACAGAAATTAAAATGGTTCAGATATCTAACGTTAAAAGGTTGGACTGTCTAGTTGGTGAGTAGGAAACATATTAATAAACTCTTTCAGATGATATAAAAACGGACAGTGAAATCGCCAAAGACTGTTCAACTAACAACTTTGTGGAAGACAAGGAGCTGGTACCATTCTTTGCCTCGTCTGATGTTGTTAAAGACTGTTTACTTGATCAGGGCAGCTTCTCTGCGATGGAAATGTTTGAAACAAATGAAAAAATGTTTTCTGTCGTTTCCACATACAATGACGATCTCAGAGAGTATACGTAAGTTGGATTTAAGTTCTATCTTATTTTCCAGGACACCTGTGGACAGGTCTGCTCCAAATTTCTCTGAAACCGAGGCGCGGTGTGCAAAACTCGCGCAAGACATCACAGAAAATTCTTCATGTATTAGTCTAATTGAAAATGAAGATATTGGGATGGAAAATGAGGAGGAGAAGTATAGTGCTGTTAGGCGCAATGGGACAGTCCAGAATTCAATGCGGAATGCGAAAAACATATCCCGACCAAATCTAGCTATTGTAGAAACTCCAGTCAATTGCCTTGGCAGTCAACTGTCCCAGGTATGTATTCAGTCAAGTAAGCCCAGTCACACCGAGGCTGTTCGTGTGAGCATATCTGTCGGGGATGCACTAAAGTCAGATGTTGTTCCACAAGTTAATGGAATATCAAAAACCAGCACTCAAGCCGATAAAGATAAGGTCAAATTATGTCAAGACCAACCTACTAAAGTGTCTACACCTACTTGCGTGTGCACATCAGCACCTCTTGTAAAAACCAATGTTGTAGATGCACCTGTGTCATCTGTTAGTAAGTCAAGCAGTACTGAAGAGCGTGTTAAAAAATCAACACTCGATCCCAACGCTCCTGAGTTCCAGCCAATGGGTTTGTCTTATACTTCTCATTCTGTTGCTACTATGCCTCCTAATCTTCAACCCAGTTTACCTGCTCTAAACATGCCTATTCCACATTACGTATCAACTGTAAACGTTATTTCTCAAGCCTCTCAATTGCCCGCACAAGCTACGTTTATTGCTGCAGGTCAGCACATGTATGCGCCTTACTCCTATAGTCACCAGACACATATTCAACAACTCCTACCTACTCCAGTTTGTTCCAGTGGACCTGGCACAAACCCTCCGCATGTCCGAGGTAACGCCTTGCCCCCGTCTGTCAATCAACAAAGCTATGCCACTCATGGTAGTAATATGATACACCAGCTGGGACAGAATGTTACATTAGGGCAGATTATTACAGCTCCTCAGGTGATTACAGGTCATAACTCAACAGGTCGCCTTCCAGTTTGTCCTTCGTCTTCCGTCAACTTCACACGCCAACGTTCCAATGACTCCCCTTCTTCGGTAACCCACTGTACATCATATCCTGTCCAGCAGTCAACTATGTCTATTCCCACCTTCCAGTCACAAGCAGTATACCAGTTACCTCAACCAAATGGTACGTTCCCTTTCTTGGTTTCCAGTCATCCTCCAGTGGGACTGCAGTTCCTTCCTGGTCTGCCTACTGTTAGTTCTGGTTTGATGATGGGAGGTGTTCACGTGTCACAACCTAGTCAACAAATATGCCCGACTCATACAATCATGCAGATGCAACCTGCGCATCTACAAATCCCTGTTGGACAACCAGATCAGATTACTCAAACAACTACACCTCAACAAACCTCCCAATCTCAGCAAATATTCTCTCAACACTTTCAGGATCAACCCCACTCCATCCAGATCCCTTCATACGCAAATCTCCAAGCTCCATATCACCACAATCTAATGTTCGCTCAACAGAATTCCCCTGGGTTTTACCCCGGGGCATCTGCAATGATAGCGACACCAGGAGTTAATCATATTGCATCTGGTTTGTCCCCCATTGTTGGCCAACCGAATCCTCATCCATTGGGTGCCAGCGTAGCAAATCAGTCAAATCAATCCGACTCTTCTTCAACCGCCTCCCAGCAGTTACAGCAGACTCATATTATGTCTCAACCGAATTGCCAACCACAACAATTATTACAACACTACCCAGCAATCCCTCAACCTCATTTGCTACAAACACAGCAACTGTCCGCAGCTCAACACATAGCCGGTCACCATCTCCCTGGCAACCACACATACCATGCGCTGATGGCAGCAATGGCGGCCGGTGGTGGAGTGGGAGCTACACAAGCTCATTAGTTGTTGGGTGCTTTGTAATGCCGTTGAGTGACAAGTAATATATTCGAAGACAAATTCAAGTGCTTTGTAAACTACCCGATGCCTTTCATTCTTGACACTAATATCTTAAGGTGTCTCAAGTAGTACTTTGTCGAATTGATCTCCAAAAATATGCAGGTGTAATCTGGAATCATCGCGGTTTTTCCTGTTTCTGCAGGGTGTTGTCAATAAGTCCTAAATTGTAGATGATTCTGCTCAAATTGTAAAGATCGCTTGTATGCAAAGTTTAGTAAAATATATTATCGCTAAGCAAGCAGCATTTTATTACTGGGTTCGTAGCGTATCTTACTTTACCTAGGGCTGTGGACTGCACTACAGTTTAGACGCGTCACTAAAGTCCGTTGTGTGATATAAATCCTGTGACCACTGGGCGTTAGTAACAACTCTCGGTTTGCGGTAGTGTGAACGCCAATCGATCACCATGACACTTGGGTTCGATACTCACCTGGTAAGTTATGGACTGCTTTGTTCTTATCGTATGCTGACGCATTTCCCAGTGTGCCTTATGCCATCTAGACTCGCAGTGCTACCGTGTACTGAAGTGGTTCATATTTACCAGCAGTTGGATGGCGATACACGGCGTGAGTACGTTCTACCGGTAGGTATAACATCAGCTTCTCGCATTAAGAAACGGGGAAGAGACCGGCTTAAAGTTCCGATTTCAGGATAATTCGAGTAAGCAAATTGTTTCAATGTTTACTAAAAGCGAGATCATTGTAAATTCACACGTGGCAACTTCCTTATGTGGTAATTGCTTCGGTGCGGTGTATGTCCGTAACAATTTCCGAGATCGCGGTTGTTGAGGTGAGAGCATAGCTAGTGTAGTCGCGCGTCCTTCTCTTGCGTGTTATTGTTTTATATACTTTTCGCGCAGATTCCTTCCTTATCTGGACTTAAATATTCATGTTCAGTCTTCGAAGCAATTGTTAGGGTGTCTGATTCTCGCCTTACACGTTTATCAAACGTGGACCGTGTAATGTCATCAACTCAATATGAGTATGCCTAAGCGAACTAATGAAAGGGGATATAAGTGGAAGGCATACCCAAAGGTCTTGTCTGTCGTTTGGGAAGTCAGACAATCCTCCAGTTCTTACCGCCCTAAGATTGAGTCGACGTCGATTTATCTTATTTCCGGGTAAGTTCGCTCCAAACTCGCCTCGATCGAAGTACAATTATATCCTTTTAACTCGGAAGTCTCCTATACTTTCCTTATTCTTCAAACACAAAATATACATTTAGATACAGTCGACTGGATTTAAAAGGTTTGAGACATTTATTTACTGGTGATGAAACCGTCGTTTAATATAGATTAATGGTGAACAGACATTCGTCATGCATCTTAAGCACAGTCCTACTGTCACCGACGAAGATTTGCAGTAGGCAGGTACTAGTAATGCCTTACTTTTAGGAAAGTGTCTTAAATGTCAACACTATATGAAATCATAAACGCACTCCCTACCTGAACCCAAATTAGCATAAGTAAATGAGGAAGCAAATGCATAGCTAGATAAGTTTATTAAGAAATTATGGCTAAAATAAGGTTTTAAAAACTAACGCCCACCTGGAACTTTATTATTACTATTCAGAATCGCAAAAAGCGTCCTGTGAAACCTGATCAATCTTTACAGCAGTATTAAACTCCTTTCTTTTTAACCAACTGACAAAATAATTGAGCAATTTTCGTCGACACTGACCTCAGCACCTACAGAACGGCAATCAAGAACTGCCATTTGAAGTCACTACTGCATTGTCTGTGTCAACGAAATTTTACAAAAACCCTGGTTCCGTCTCATTACTTCCCTACAAAATACTAATAGGATTACTGTAGTTACCTCGTGGGCTTCTTTGTTTTTTGGGGAATGTATTTTAATCCGCCAAACTATTAACATGGTAACCGGCCAGTTTGCTGAACAAAACTAACAAATTCTTCTCAGTCTGTAAATTGTCTGTATGGAATATCTGTATATGTAACTCATCACGGTAAAGGATAATCTTTCTCGCCTTATGTCTGACCAATTTCCACCTGGTTGAGAACTGTCCAGGTGTATATCCACAAAGGTTTCAGGATACGTACAAAGTTCTCCCACAAGTCACTTGCTTTCTTTAATTAGTGTCTGCTTCTTACTTAGTTCATTGATAACTTCAAACTGCCTAGTAGTACACTAAATGATATTTAAGAGTTAGAAATTAATTTTGAATAACAACATGAGTAAGGAATACAAAAATATATTGACAAAAACGTATGTATCAACAGAACTGTCACTGCATTATTAACAAAAATGCGCTTACAGTATACATCACTAATAGAAATCAGCGTATGCTCATGAATAACTCATGGAACATATGACTAAACCCATATCACTAGGAGGCAACGGTTTCTTAAAATAATCTCACGTCAGTGAAAACTCTAAATCTACACCGTGTACTACTATGCACATCATCCGGCTTAAATAATGGTTTCCCAGTATTCTTAAAGGTACCTATCAGTTTCTTGACTGACGTGCCTATAGTAGTTGCTAAAATACTAGCTTAAAGCCTGCTACAAAAAATGTCTTCTGTAGACAACGCTGAGCTACTTGCTCCACCATAGGGTAACGGCTAAGCACTGAATTCCTAATGTTTCATATGACACTCAAATGGAGAAGTGGGTCGCAAATCGAAAGTCCTTTGCGAACAAACGTCATCAGCAACAATTTTTTGGTGGATGTACATTATAGGCTAAGTGTTGAAGTAGATAGCACCACTCATATTTCTCAAAAAAGTTAACTGAATCGGTTGCACTGCTGTGCAATTTAAGATGCGCTAACCAATATGTCCCTAATCTTAAATGTTTGAAATTTAAGTACAGAGGTAATAGTAAGGAGTTTTTAATAGCCATGGACCCTAAATAAAAGAACAATTGACATTCTGTTGCTTTCCAGATGGAAGTGAAGTCCAATGTTCGAGATTTACATTGAAAGTTAGAAGGAGCACTCCCAACGAGAGGTGAATTTATTTATGCCTGTGATAATAGATTTTTTTATACCTCCAAGTCTTCTGTAAGAGAAATCTAGCCACAGATTGATTAGTTTTATAACAACTTCAGTATACCGTGTGCATTGGATCTAAAGAGAACGTTGAAAATACCAATTGGAAATGTCTGAAAATTGAAACGTTCTTAATGGTAATTAGGTTGACTGTTGACGAAAACTGTAATCAGTTTCCAAAGCACATTTATTATCTGGAAATGTCATACTTCCTTCAAGGAGACGAACCATGCATAGAAACATATCGCAACCTGCTTTCCGTTGTGATTCACTGTTTATCTAACATCCAAACAAACAGGAGCGTCACAGATGACGGCAACTAGTTTGATAGCTATACATTTGTTGAATCTGACACTATTCAGGCTCGAGTCAGCCATTTCTTTTATCTCAGGAAGTGTCAGCAGATACTTAATTAATTTCCACAAGCTTCATGTCCCCTCCATAGGCATTACTAAACCTAGGGGAAACGATGAGACATAATACTGAGCATAATTACTTATTCGAACTGATTGAAATGGATAGTCCGACTATATTAATCACCAACCGTCCTACATGAAGTGCTCGGACATAGAAGATCAAGTGTTTCAAACGATACAGCTCGCCTTGATCATCATAGTAGGCTGGGTCAAGTACCACTAAGATATAATTGTTACGGCACGTTTTTAGTAACTTATGGATATGGACCGTCCAGCCAATGCCGACTAAATGTTGTTGTATGAGCCCTCCATCATTCTAAAATAAATCTTTAGCATGTACCTGTAGAGGTTGAGGTGAGTGTTGATATCAAAAGACGACTCTTCCATGTTTCATTTAGAGAGCAATTGTTCCGTATGAAGTGAATAGTCGTTCATATTTTCAGTTGTTATATTTATTGTGATTAATTATGTCAGTGATTTTATCCCTTTAAGGCCAGGGTGTATGAAAGAGACTTCTCATTTGTATCATTTTTCATACGTCTGTTTTATGTTAACATACTTACCGATGAACTCCTTTGGGTAATAAACAACTTAGCAAAAAAACATGATTTCCACTTTATACGAATATTTGTCAAGATTAGAATAAATAGTTTAACAGAAATTGGGCTCAGAGTATAAAGAAGTCATTATATGTGAAAATTATTATATTTGAAATAATCTCAGCGATTGATATTTAAAATAGTTCCGACGTTTCGTCCAGCTAAGTTGTCTGAACTTCTGATTATTACCCTGAAGAAGTCCAGACAACTTAGCTAAATGAAACGTTGGAATGATTTAAATTTCAATCGCTGAGATTATTTTAAATATAATAGTTTCCACTGTTTTGAGTCTCATTTAGTCTAAGCTCCTCTTGTGAAATCATCGCTTATTAATCTAGATACTGTTGATTTCCCCATGACAGGATATTTATCTCCATTTTTTAAACTTTGCAAGTAGAGATAATTTCTTCACAATTTGTGATATAATGGTTTGAATAATTTTTTCTGGTTAGCGTTTTTTTAGCTTGTTAGTTTTCTACGGGATGGGGTCGCTAACCCCATAGCCAGCCCTCCTCCTTTACCCGGGCTTGGGACCGGCAGTAGCCCTCGGAGGGACTCCAGGCGGAGTTTGTGATATAATGGATAAATTAAAATATCTCTCCTTGAGGTATAATCATATTAACTAATACAATAATATGATAATGAGATTGAGCCTGGGTGGTTGAGTTTATAATACCGCTAGATTGAATATTTCAACGATCCTCTAGACACACAGATCAGATCATGTTGTACTAGATATACGATTCATGACCAAGAATAGAGAATCAAAGTAACGCCAGAACATTACTGAATACAATTACAAATAGTCACCTTTAAAATGAGTTTAGAATAAAATCAATAAGAGGAAAAGAAATCACCTTTGTATTGATTAAATTGAGTGTATATGTTTATCCGCTGCAGCCTCAGCAGCAATAGGTCTCAATATACACAAAGGGAAAAGCAAGATTCTTCGATACAACACAGCATGTAGCAATCCAATCACAATTGACGGAGAAGCTTTGCAAGATGTAAAAACCTTCACATATCTGGCCAGCATCATCGATGAACACGGTGGATCTGATGCAGATGTGAAGGCACGGATTGGCAAAGCAAGAGCAGCATATTTACAACTGAAGAATATCTGGAACTCAAAACAATTGGCAACCAACACCAAAGTCAGAATTTTCAATACAAATGTCAAAACAGTTCTACTGTATGGGGCGGAAACCTGGAAAACTACGAAATCCATCGTCCAAAAGATGCAGGTGTTTATTAACAGTTGTCTACGCAAAATACTTCAGATCCGCTGGCCGGACACTATAAGCAACAACCTACTGTGGGAGAGAACAAATCAGATCCCAGTGGAGGAAGAAATCAGGAAGAAGCGCTGGAAGTGGATAGGACACACATTGAGGAAAGCACCGAACTGCGTCACAAGACAAGCCCTCATATGGAATCCTCAAGGTCGAAGGAGGAGAGGAAGACCAAAGAATACATTACGCCGAGAAATGGAGATAGATATGAGAAAAATGAACAAGAATTGGATGGAACTAGAAAAGAAGGCCCAGGACAGAGTGGGTTGGAGAATGCTGGTCGGCGGCCTATGCTCCATTGGGAGTAACAGGCGTAAAAAAAAAAATATGTTTATCCACATTCAATGACCAATCATATTTGGAAGAGATTAGAATTAATAAACGAACCAATCAGATTTAAGAAGAACAAGTCTTGGATTTTGGCAAGAAATTTTAGTCATCTGTTTGGCTTATTTTATTTATTTGAACACATAAATATTGATACAACAGGGAACCAAATATAAATGCACCACACAAATTTTCATTCTATTTGTGTGTGGGCTGTGATACTACCCAGGTGCCCAAACCAAAGCATGTGGTTTTCTTAGGAAGCCACACCCCAAGCCTTTAACTCAAAGGTCTGACCCACAAAGCAGTGGAGCATCGTAAGGAGATACAGTGCCATGGTAGCCGGTGACTAACAATAGATTTATACGCTATTTGTTTCTTCAGGATACTGGGGCCAGCCCATATGCACCATTGGTTTGGAATCAAGGTTTTCCAACTCCCCTAGGTGGACTCTCCGTATCCACTAGACCGGTTAAAGTGCCGGACATTCGCTTTTTGTTTACCATTGGTTTAGGATCCGGTTAAAGCGCCGGACATTCGCTTTTCTTCCTCTCATTTTCGTAGACCACACCCCCGCCACAAGAAGGCAGTGAGTAGGACTTCGCTGGCAGAGGCTGTCTACACGTGGCCATGTGAGAGCATTTCGAGAGGAAGGGCGGGCACACATCGTGTATAAATGAATCATTAGTTCACATAAATATTACAGTCTTGTGATTCTTTGATTTTTTAAATTTTTTTTTTGGGGGGGGGAGAGGGTGTCTTAGTTATCTTGCAAACTAGTTGTACACTCAAAGAGATCAAATCAGATTTATTTCGCTATAGAGTTGATACGTTGTATGCGAATGCATTCGTCTTTTAAACTTTCCGAGTAATTGGTATATAACTTGAACTATTTGCTTAATACTTTACGTCCGTCTGTCCTGAAATAAGTTACGTTATATACCTTCCCTTGTAAGGACTACCGAAGTGTCCGTCTCTGAGAAAAGATCTAAAACTAGTAATGCATTACAATCCGCTTGTAGTGTTGGAAAACATAATGATTTTGAGAGGATGGAGAAGATTTTTAGCTAAGTTGGTTGATTTTGATAGAGTTTTGTTCGTTGAGCTGGATGGTTATATGTGGAGAGGTTCGAACTCTTCACTTCTACCTGAAGTTTGTGCTATTGATGTCCTTCAGAACAACGATGAAAGCTCCACGACCAAACCATCCAGCTGAGAGAACGAAACTCCATCAAAAACACTATGATTTGTTCCAGATGGATTTTTAAATAGTCTTGATTTTATAGCTAACTGGTATCTGATGAAGTAGTGTAGTATTTTGTCTAGTGAAACTTGACTATCATCACAAAATATATTGGGAAGAATAGCTTTTCTATTACAACCGATTATTTGCATTTTGTAACCCATAACTCAATATTATTCACAAAGTTTCCATAACACGATATCTATAGTCTAACTGGAATTCTGTATATAATGAACAATGATAGCAAATATAACTTTGTTACGGTCTCTGTTTAATCTATTTGCCAAGAATATGTTTATGTACTTGACCTGTTCAAACAGAAGCGAGGTTTGGAAATGCGATCTAGTGATGGAGATTTCAACACATAATAACTAATCGGTCTCTCCATTTACTGACTAACTGAAAACGGAGTATAAAAAGTTTTGTCGACATTCTTCACGTTAACTCATCTAGTTTATCGTATAACATAAGTGCACCTGGTTGCTAAAATCCTAAAATTACCCTCAGATTTCCCGTATGTTGTATCAGCTTAAACGTTTAAAAGGTATTATTAATTAATACATAGTGAATATGTCCAAGTTAACGATAATTGTCAAGACATCTAACCAGAAATAGATTTACTGGAAAGAACGTCGATGATTCTTAACCATGTCAACAATCTGAAACCTTATTTATATGTTCAGAAGGAAATAGTTTCTAACTCTATTTCGTTGAATACATCATTAAGGCATTTCTTGAAAGTTTCATCATCCTATTTTCAACTACCTTTATTCATGACACTTTTACTTATTATTAGTAACTGTTCATTACGTAACTACTTATCCCTAGACCTCTGAAGTTTTGTTATTATCAATGTTATAGAATGTTCTACTTATTCTACATCTTTGCAACATTCTTATCTATTTGCATTTTAACCATACTATTCTAAGATGTAACTCCGCCTGTAGCACTTTCAGAGTTACTGCCCGTCCCAAGCCCGGGTAAAGGAGGAGGGTTGGGCATGGGGTTAGCGTCCCCATCCTGTAGAAACCTAACTCGCTAAAAAAACGCTAACCAGAAAAAATAACTCAAACCATTTAAACTCTGCCCTGGGAGTTAGAGGTAATATGACGCTTCATGGTGAAAGTAAGAACACAAGACTGGTCATCGGATTTCTTGAGAATCTCATTAGTAGATAGTCGATCACTAGAATAATCAGTATCTATCAAAATTTTGTTAGGATCTTGATCATTGTTTGATGCATCCGATAAATTTTTCTCATTTTTGTAAGAAACTTGATCAAAAGCATATGAGCCTTTAAGATAACTCCTATTTGATAAAACAACTAGAGAACTCCAATAAGCAGATTCGTCAGGAACTTTTGTTTTGGAATGATGAGCTCCATTTGATGTAACTATCTTCATTATGTTGTTTGATTCATTTTCTGTCTCTTCGTGGGCGGGTACTGAAATAATTTCATGAGCATTTAATAGGACATCGTCTTTCTGTGAGCTGGACAAGTCAGTGTTTGAACATGGTGCTTCGGGGGCAATAGGATTCGAACCCACGACAGGGCATGTCTCTGAAATGGACATTTCTGGATCACTGGGCGGATCATGAATGACTGCCATGGCTTCGCTTACATTACTGCTCGTCAAGGATTCATAGAGTCTTTTGTTGAAACATTTATACGTTCTGCAGTCGTTTTCCAGCTCGGTATGCAAATTAGAAATTAATTTATCAACTTCTGTTACATATCCAAAACATGGATGATTTAGCAGAAGTGTGAGTAAATTGTCTAAAACATTCAACTGGCTCTTTTTAAAACGCTGCTGTTGTCTCTCAAACATCAACTGTCACTGATCGGAAGAGATAGCCATTTTCTGAATCAGCATGGTAATGAGAAATACTGTATGATTTATTAACAATCAATGTCGATGAAGGACACCGGCGAAAATTCCGTATGCTGATTGTCTTGGCTCTTTTTTTTCACCCCGTCGCCAATTGTTATATCTTGTTAAGGATTTCCGAAATCCCCGTTGTCAGGCGAATAACTCACGTAATAATTAGCCGAACTTAAAGTTACAACAATCATAAAAAGTCAAGGTTGATAAGCAAACAGTTGACAAGGTCAAAATGTGACTCAAGAAGAGTGAATACGTTGATCTGTTCAGAATCTAAAATAAGTTATTTGGGCTTAACATAGTAACCGACACTAGAAGCTAACATAGCTTCAGATGACCACGTGTTTGTGACCAAGATCAAACTGAGACTAAACAAGAACTGGACAACTGGAGAAACAGAAGTACAAAGGTTCAAATACAGCCTCCCTACGATGTGCTAACCAACTCAACGAATCGAAGATGACTCTCAGCAAATGGTTCCGAGCCTTACAGGATCTACTGAAAGAAGGGACTACGATGAAGGACAACTGAAAAGGTATCAAAGAAGCATTAACTTCAATGTGCCAGAAGGTGCTGGGCCACAAGTAGCATCATCATGAGGGCTGGATCGCCATCGAAACCCTGGACAAGATCCAAGAAAGGAGGAACAAGAAAACGGTAATCAACAGCAGCCGAACGAGTGTAGCGAAAGTCAAGGCAAAAGCTAAATACACAGAAACAAACAAGCAAGTGAAGATCATTAGAGCCGACAAGTAGAAATACGTGGAAGGGCTTGCAACGACAACGTAAAAAGCTGCAACAGAAGGAAATATAAGACAAATATATGACCAACGAAGAAATTGGTGGGGAAATATAGTGGTAGTAGGTGCCGGTCAAGGACAAAGAAGGCAAGCCAATAAGTGAGATTCAAGAACAGAGGAACAGGTTTGTAGAACACTCTGAAGAACTCTTGAATAGACAATCCACACTGAACCCACCAGACATCAAAGTAGCACACAGACCTTCCTATAGCTGTCACTCTACGGAGGAAATCAGGATAGCCATCAGACAAGTCAAAATTCCAAAGGCAGAAAGACACAGCAACATACCGGCCGAAGCTCTAAAGTCTGATATAGAATTAACTGCAAAAATGCTTCACACACTATGTAGGAGGATTTTGGAAGAAGAACAATTGTCGACAGACTGCAAAGAAGGACACCTCATCAGGACACCAGAGAACGGAGATTCGAGCGAATGTGAGAACTGCAGCGGCATCACACTGCAGTCAGTACCAGAAAGCGTTTTCAACAGCGTTGCTGAACGGGATGAAAGATCCAGTAGACACCCAACTTTGAAATCAACAAGCTGGATTCCATATGGATCGGTCATGCACAGACTAAATTTTGACACTACGGATCATCGTTGAACAATCAGTTGAGTGATACTCGTCACTATGCATCAACTTCATTGACTATGAGAAAGTATTTGACAGTATGGACAGGAGGACTCAATGGATACTTCTTCGAAACTACGGTGTACCTGAGAAGATCGTCAACATTATACGCAATACATACGATGGACTACATTGCATAGTCGTGCATAGGGGACCGTCGACAGATATATCCCGAGTGAGGATCGAATCCAGAGAAGGCTGCTCATTCTCTCTCTCTATCTCTTTCTTCCGATGGTCTACTGGATTATGAATACCTGGACATCTGACGAGAAGCACAATGGACAGCTCAGAATCAATTAGAATATTTGAACTTCGCAGATGACCTGACTCTCCTATCCCATACACACAAACAAATGCAGATGAAGACAACTAGTTTAGCAGCAGCCTCTGAAGCAGTAGGCCTCAATATACACAAAGAATAAAGCAAGATTCTTAAATACGACACAGTGAACATTAGACCAATCACATTTGATAGAGAAGTTCTGGAATATGTGGAAACTTTTAGGTGCCTGGACAGCATCATCGATGAACAAGGAAGATCTGATGTAGATGTAAAGGCGAGGATTGGCAAAGCAAGAGGCGCATTCTCACAGTTGAAGAACTTATGGAACTCAAAACAACTTTCAACCAATATCAGTGTGAGAATCTTCAATATGAACGTCAAGACAGTCCTACTGTCCGGATCTGAATCTTGGAGAACTACTACAGTCATCATCAGAAAGGTACAAGTTTTCTACGTCACAGCCTATTGTAGGAGATGACAAACTAGCTTCCAGCCGAGGAGGAAATTAGGAAAAGAAGTTGCAAGTGGATAGGACATACATTATGGAAATCACCAAACTGTATCACGAGGCAAGAGCTAACTTGGAATCCTGAAATGAAGCAGAAAGGAGGAAAACCGAAGAACAAACTGAGTGGCAAATCAGAAGTAGACATATGATGAAATAGATCACATAGACCCACATAGTGATAGCGGATAGCATGAAAGTGTATTGTAATATCAATTAGAATAGATTGGAGATCTAGATATTGTTTACCTATCCAAAGAGTTCATTTGATATATCACATTTCATAATCGTACTTTACTCAAAAGCAACATTTAAATGTGTTTTATCAAAGTGATTATTTCAAATACAATTTTTATAACCATTATCCATTCATATCGAAGATTATATTGTCATATGATTAAAATATTTCAATCTTGTAAACTGTAACTAGATGTAACTTTATTAATTAACGATAAAAAGGTATTAGGGATTAATATCAGAAGGGGTTTTGTGGAGATTTTAGAAATTTAATAGTTGAGTTCATGGGTCAATTGAACCTAGACCACGAGCACGGAAAATCTGGAAGCGCTGGACGGCCGTTTCGGCCTAGTGAGGGACATTTCAGCAGTGTGCATCCACGATCCCGCCCCCCGCGAGACCCGAAACCAAGACCAATCAGTCTCGGGCGCGACCGCTTAACTATTAGACCACTGAGCCAGTCGGCATCCAACGGTGTCAATGTCTAACTTTAACCAATCCATGAAGTTAAGTCACCGTACGCCATTGTCTTCAGTGATTTGATATCTCTCAACAGACTTGGTTGAACTCCACTGGTAACCGCTTCTCACTAGAACTCCAGGAGTGTCTCTTGAAGTCAATCACTAGTGAGCAGATGATTACTATCAGAAGGGGTTTTGTAGAGATTTTAGAAATTTCACTGGTTGAAATCATGAGTCCATTGAAACTAGACCACCATGGAAAACCTAGAAGCACTGGAAGGCTGTTTCGTCCTAGTATCGGACTTCTCAGCAGTGTGCATCCACGATCCCGACCCCGCGAGACCCGAACCCAAGACCAATCAGTCTTGAGCGCGAGCGCTTAATTTCATTGTAAATTTAATATACAATTCTCATCATGTTACCACGCGGAACGGATTATTTAATCTTGTAATGTAATGTAATCACGTAATGAATTATGTAATATATGCGTTCACTTGTATGCATATAGTACAATAATGTCTCTAGTTTGGATCCAGCTGTCAAATCGGATATCAACACTTGATGAATGAAAATATAAAAGTCATGTCAAGCAGAGCATTGATACATTAGAAATTGTTTCACATGTAGAATAGTTCATATTTACTGTCTGTTATAGGTCAACTGCTCAGTCTTAAATAGATCAATCTATCTAGGAATCTTACTGATCACAAATAAGACGATGCATAATGTAGACGTCATTAATGCAGAAATTCATACTTATTATAAGGCAGTTATACTTTTTTATGCTATAGGTGATGAGTGTTTAGTAGAAAGATTATTACATAGCTATTTATTTCGACTGACAGGTCTACTGTTAACACATTGAGTGAACTTAGACTGGAATATTAAATCAGTTTGTTGAGGAGGAACTAAAAACGGTCATGTTGCGTTCTTATTGAATTCTCCTTGATGTCTACAATGAAAAGTATTATTAACTGTGGTATTCACTTACAGAGCTCATGACTACATATTATAACCGTAACACTAAATACATATGAGTTCACCGACAGCTGTCCTTGCAGAGAAGAAAAGATGACTGAATGTGCTACATCTCAAACATTTGACTCATTCACCATGACCGTATTCGACGCTTGGAGGTTGTGACAAATAACATCCAGCACAAATATCAAGATTATCATCGTCATATTTTTCTCTAGACTCAGTGATTTCATTATTCACTTGCATACTCACATTCGCTTCATCCTTGTCATCATTGTCATAACTAGATATAGTAGCATCCAGGTCTACATTTCTGAAATCATTTCTATCATTGATTTCTTCTGTTCTTTGGTTTACGGTTGACGTCTCCGCCAGTAGCTCTTCTAGGAATACGGCTAGTCTCAAACCTGGGTAAAGGAGGATGGTTGAACGTGGATTCGGCAACCTCATTCCGTAAAAAACAACCTTGCCAAAAAACACTAAATAGAATTGAAGGTGATAGAGGGGTAAAAATGTATTGAAATGGTATTAGAAACAATTATGAATAAAATTATATAAGTATAGGGAGAGGGGGATAATTTCAAATACAAAATGGAATAATAATAACAATAATAATAACAATCATAATAATAGTTTAAGGCCAATGTAATGATACCGATATGACACACTTCATTTGTTCGCACGGTTCTGGCTTCAAATCATGAATGGCAAGAGCTTCTGCTGTTTTAAGGAGTTGGATACGAGAAAATCTGGGTAGATTTGGACGAATTGTATAAACAATCTTAAAATTAACCTGTGTACTATATATTGGATATTGCCGAACCAAATTTGCTAGATTTTTGGGTCCGATCATAGGTATTTAATTGGTCAACTAAAATAACAATTTTGACTAGTAGGAATACCGTACGGATGATTAGTGGGGGATAAGGGGATTCAAGATAAGTTTCTTACTTTTAAAAAACAATCCCATTTTCAAAAATATCACCTTGCTGACGAGTGCATTTAGCTCTTCCAGAGTTACTGACGGACCCAAGCCCGGGTAAAGGAGGAAGGTTGGGCATGGGGTTAGCGGCATACGATGGACATCTCAGAACCAATTAGACGACTTGGACTTCGCAGATGACCTAGCCCTCCTATCACATACACACGAACAAATGCAGATAAAGACAGCCAGCATGGCAGCAGTCTCTGCATCACTAGGCCTCAACATACACAAAGGGAAAACCAAGGTCCTCAAACACAACACGGAGAACAGCAATCCAATCACTCTTGATGGCGAAACTCTGGAAGATGTAGAATCATTCACATACCTGAGAAGTATCGTCGATAAACAAGGAGGCTCAGATGCAGACTTAAAGGCGAGGATTGACAAAGCAAGAGCCATATTCCTTCAATTGAAGAACATGTGAAACTCAAAACAACTGTCTGTCAACCGATATCAAAGTCACAGTTTTCAATATGAACGACAAAGCAGTTCTACTGTACGGAGCTGAAACCTGGAGAACTACAACAACCATCATCAAGAAGGTACAAGTATTTATCAATAGTTGTCTACGCATGATACTCAATATCCATTGGCCGGATACCATCAGCAACAGCCTTTTGTGGGAGAGAACCAACCAGCTCCCAGCTGAAGAGGAAATTAGGAAAAGACGATGGAAATGGATAGGACATACATTGAGGAAATCATCAAACTGCATTACGAGACAAGCGCTAACTTGGAATCCTGAATGGAAGCGGAAAATAGGAAGGCGAAAGAACACATTACGTCGGGAAATAGAAGCGGATATGAAAAGGATGAATAAGAACTGGAAAGGATTACCCAGGATAGGGTTGGAAAGAGAATGCTGGTGAGCGGTCTATGCTCCTTCACGAGGAGTAACAGGCGTAAGTAAGTGACGAGTGCCAAGTAGCACGAAACCCGTGTCCAGGGTTTCCTGTCGACTACCTCCCACCACCATCTAATCTCACAATAGTGCCCACAGTGTCGAGTCACCTAGACTGGTGACCACATTGCAATTTGATCGATAGCATTTGACCTACACTAATAATGACTTGGACACACATGTCATTGATCACCATCCAGTGATCAATCAATTGTGAAGTTTATAGGTGGATAGAAACCCATGTAAACCACTCTCCTATAGATACATTCAATTGTGAATTAGAACTATCAAAACATTTCCATCTTAAAGCCTTACAGTCTTAGTTATCATCAATCTATTTTTATAACTGTAATTGTTCACAACACATGTAACCAGTTTAAATTTTGATACCATAGTTATATAGTTGCGTAACAACATTGAAATGATTATTTCGAATGACCTTGAGACTACATTTCAATACAAATGTTGATCGAATCTTGATTAACCGTGTTTTGTTTTTTTTTTTTTATATTTTTTTGATAAAGTAGAGATTTTTTAGAAAGTAGTATATTTAGTTAAATCAAACAATTACATTAATCTATTAATTGGACATTTATGCAATTGGTGTATTACCAATAACTATGATACAATATTATTTAGTTGTTATGATTATCGATCTATCTTATTGTCTTAACAATCTATCTTAATGGATAGATATTATTTTATTGTAATACACAATAATTAGCTGAAACATTTAAAAAATCTTAAAAGAAATCCATTGAACCATTCAGCTGAAGTAAAACAATAAAACGAAGGAATATTTTTCGAAGATGTATTCATTATAAATGTTCAAAAGATATGATGGTTCATAGAAAAGTAGACAGACAGACAAACACAGAGAGAGAGAGAGAGAGAGAGAGAGAGAGAGAATACATCACAAACCGTTCAGACATTTTGAGTACCATAAAGGAAGTTACATAATGATCCTAAAGTTCAAGAAATATACTATGATGAAAATAGTGTCTGGAACAAAAATATGATAGCTCATTTCTTATGTCATATGAAGAAGGCATGGAAAAAATGGTTATGGTAACAACTAAATAAATTGAAAGAGGATACTAACAACTGGTTACTAATTATAAGAAATTGGAACTATAGTTTTACGTTCTTGATCTGTCTACCCACTTTTTGTGTTAAGGATAATTTATCTAATTTAGATTAAGACCTGCATATGATAGGTTGACCAGCTTAACCTTGAAGTTAGTACACGTGAGTTGGAAGTCGAGTAGACAGATGAAAAATATTCTATCAGCTGATTGACTGACAAACACGCAAACGATCCGATCTGGTTCCCGATATCCCGGTTTCAGATCACTGTAAAAAAAAAAGTACATGAACAAACAGATGACTAATTCGACCACAATGTACAATAATTAGGAAAATACAATTATGTCCAAAACTAGAAATTATCGTAGAAAAGGGATAATGACAGTGAATGATAAATGAAATGAAAGCTTATGATCTGTAGAATAGACTAGGGATAAAAATAAATGTTAATGTTTTACAAACTTTGAATAAAATGAAATAACGTGTTATCATGGTATTTTTAAAGGAATCACAAGTCTCAATTGATTGATCACTGGGTGGTGATCAATGTCATGCATATCTTGTCCTTATTAGTGCAGATCGAATGCTATTAAATCAAGTTGCAATGTGGCCATCAGTCTAGGTGACTCGACACTGCCTGCACTATCGTGATATTAGATGATGGTTTGAGATAGTCGACAGGAAACCCTGAACCCGGGTTTCGTGCTACTTGACAATCGTCAGCAAGGTGTACCTGTAATCTTGAGGGAACTGGTTCTCCCTGACGGATTCGATCCCGTATCACCCAGCTTAACCGTCAGAGACGTTACCACTGAGCTATCCGGGCCGCGACCGACCTCCTGTTGGACTGAGATGTGATCACAATTGATTAATCACGGGGTGGTGATCAATGTCATGAGTGTCCAAGTCCTTATTAGTGCAGATCGAATGCTATCGATCATGTTGCAATATGGCCACCAGTCTAGGTGACTCGACATTGAGGGTTTTAAGTGTTATCATAGTATTTTTAAAGGAATCACAAGTCTGTTAAAACCGTTTCTATGACAAATTACTGAACTAAATGATAGAATGACAGTATTAATAGAGAGATAATTTCTTGATGAATAACAACTGGGATCTAGTTTGTTATGTCAAAATCTATTGTCTTTGAAGTTTCGTAAAATAACATGGTTGAATAAGATCGGTTTTAGTAACCAGATCAACCATGAATTTTGCTATATGAAACAAAAATTCAATGTTGATCTAATTCTCACTATCTTCATATATTCATTTCTAGTAATTAGAAATATAATGGTTCCTGTTTACAAGTAGAGGCAGTACAAACGTGGAATTACTTAATTACGCCTGTTACTCCTCGTGAAGGAGCATAGACCGCTCACCAGCATTCTCTATCCAACCCTGTCCTGGGCAATCCTTTCCACTTGATATTCATCCTTTTCATATCTGCTTCCGATTTCCAACATAGTGTGTTCTTTGGCCTTCCTTTTTTATATTTCCCTTCAAGATTCTAAGTTAATGCTCGCCTCGTGATACACTTTGATGATTTCCACTTCTATTAGTGTTTAGTCTTATTTCGTGTGAGAGAATGTAAAGTGTAGACACCATTTTTTCAGGTTATAAGTTCCACTTGATGATTTCGTTTAGAAGCCTGTATGCCACAGTTATTTTATTTGTTCTTGGTTTTTTGAACTCGCCTGATCCATCCTCGGAGTTGTCCTGATCTAGTATGAAGAAACAAATACAGATCAGGTCCGAAGTCATGTTTAAATACTCTCTACATCAGAACCAAATCATGTCTTAATCCGGTGTAGGACAAGGTTAAGTGGATTAACATTTCCAAGAGTATTGTGTATGATAAACCGCAGAATTCTGGAATTACACACATAGCTGTCCTCTGTACTTTTTCCAAAATATCCTACTCACCCTTTTGACAAGGGCTTGCAGCTTGAACAAGGTTTTAATTTCGATAAGGATTTGTATACTGTAGTTAACATATTTTTATCAAACTATATAAAGATCTCAAAACTAATGGAGTTCTAAGCCACTAAACTGCAACTGCACATCTTTTAAATTGGAGTGAGAATTAAATCCATCCAGTCCATAGGTAACTAACCTTAGCCTAGTGAAATCTTGATTGTTGTAGTCAGCGGGGTGGTTATATTGTTTGAAGTTTTTCTTAGGATTTCAGAGAGTACCTCAGCCGATCCTGTTGGTTTTCCGGTTTTTAAAATGCTTAGGGCCTTAAGTACTTCATCTCGATCAAAGTTCACGACAAGTTGTCAATTTAGTGTTTTTGATCTCATGTCTAGCTATTTGTCGGGAGAAAGAATCGATGTGAAAAACTTACCAATGAAAAAACCTTTATATTTGTCTTGCTGAATCGTTTGAGGTGCATTCCCGTTCGTAATTAACTTAGGGATGCAAAGGTGTGTGTTTGGTTTTCGATTGACGTATTCAAACAATGGCTTTGGTTGCTTGATTGTATATTGTGCCAGTTGCATTTCATATTTTCGCTGACCTACCCGGATTGTACTTATACACTTATTTGCGATCAACCTATCACGTTCCATAGTAATTGTTGTTACAAGGCTGATGGAGACCTTCCAAAATTTGTTTTCTTGTCTTAGTAAACGTTAAATATATCAGTGTATCTAGGAATGGTTGTGCTTTTTCTCCTTTGAGACTATCCAGGATACAAATGGTTGAGTTAATTGATTGCGAAATTGGCGTAAGCATTTACATGTCTCTTCTACAGATGCATCTGAGTCCGTTTTTAGGTTTTCAGCTGAGGATGAATAGTTGATTACCTTCATGTCTGCCTTCTATATGACAATATGGGCCGGCGCATCTGCTTGGCAGATCACATCATTAATAAACTTGAATAAGAGGACCTTATGATCACCTTTCTCTATAAATAGCGAGTAATTTTTGACCAATATTATCATTTTGAGTGAAGACTAGTTCTAAAGCTTCTGAGCTTGACCACATTATTTGTTACACTGAGAGCATTAGTATAGCACACCTTCATTTCTGTGAAATGCCTTTCCGTACCACCCACAGTGGTTTAAGAACTACTTTTCTCCTAGTGTTCACGATGTAAAAACCATTGGACATAAGGCTTTCCTCATCATTTAAACGCTGCTTATTTATTTCTGTCGTCTTTTGATACGATCAGCCAAGCTGATATCAACGAGAATATACTTTCCAAATCTAGTCAGTTCTAGTGAATTTTCCAGTATAATATGTCGTTCCGCAATGGAAGCAAAAGCGACTTGTCTCAAGCCTTTTTGAATTCACTTTCTGTCCTATTCTTATGAATACTAACTCCTGTTACTGTTTCTAGGACTAGCTTCCTTAATATAGGTTAGGTCGTGTTTAAACTTAGCCTTTAATTTTGTTACGGAAGACTCTTTTAACCTATGAAAAATAAATAACTAAATCTTTTACAATGTACAAATTTTGCGCTGGAGTAGTCTGTGTTGATTCGATATGTGATTCAGTGGGTGATTCCTTCGAGTTATATATTTTTAAAGCTCCCTATAATTTTTCTCCTTGTTTCAAGCTTATTATGTTTGCTTGTAACAGCTCAATCGCTTTGAGAATTACCAACGACTTGTTTAGAGCAGCATGGTTTGTATAGCCAATATGATAATGGCTTGTAATGCTTCATTTCATCAGAATTAGTTTTTTGTTGTTGATGGTCTTTTCTTTTCATCTTACTCTTTCCTTAGTAATAATAATGATAATAATATTCATCTAGGTAATATTGTAATGAACGAGAACAACAATGGGTACAACTGAATGTATTCGAACGCATAATTACAGAACATCATAGTAAAATCTAAGAACCATACAGTAAATACTTCATTTGCAAAATGTCAGTCAATCATCTCGGACTTAATTATTCTTTCGTTTCCACACTAATCATTCTTTGTTCTTGTTCTCTTTTCTTTGATCTTCTTAACCTTCTACCTCCAGGCATTTCAATTTCGATTGATGATATATACTACTTATATCTGTCGACATCAGTAGTACACACCACAGTATTATTGTTATTCGTATTAATAGTTATTGTAATAGATAATTTGAAAGAGATTTTGATGTTTACCGAATAAGGAGTAAAAGAAGATTTATTTTTTAATTAATCCAACTTGAAATGTCCATTATCCATTCACAAATGGATCAATTTAATTCTGGTATGATGGTTGATACCAATTCATGATGAAAACTCTAACTCATAATCCTATTTTGAACCATGATTATGGGTAAAGTTTCTCCAGTTCCTTTATGATTTACTTATATGTAGTTCATAAATAATAGTCTTGACAACCAATGTTATTATCCTTTCTGTCTTTAGTGCTAATAGAAATGTATTGATAAGGTAACAGTGTGTTTATTAGACTAAATGACTTAACATCTAATGAAGTATATTTGGATGTTAGGTCATTTTAAATAGTCTGGATGAAACTCTTGACTTAAATCTCTTAACAGTTGACAACCATCGGCAACCAGTACGCATTATTTGGGGGGGGAGGAATGTATAGGTTATAATCTTACTAGAAACACCGATTCCATAAAAATGGCAAAAGAGACTACTTGAAGGACATCAACTATTATGGAACCAAGGCGGAGCAATGTTTCCTTACGATCACTTCTAATCACCTTTGGAGATTTTCGTGTTAGTTTAGAATATTTTTCACCTTGAAATCGAATCAACTGATAAGCTATTTGAAAATTAAGAAGAATATTATCCTTAGTCCATAATAAAATTTGATTTCAATTTTGTCATATACGTCTACGAAATCATCTAAGTAAACACCAACCATGTACTTGGTAACAGGGAATCCTTAAATGAGTTTCCTTAAATATAGTCAACATCAGTTGGCAGTTATGAACACAATTACTGCACTAAATGAACATCACATCATTTCAAAAACTGACCGACTTTGAACATGACGACAATGTAGTTCAAAGATAATGAGTTTGCTCTGAGGAGTAAACATCTTAGATTGAAAAACTTTCATGATTATCAGTGTTCTTTTGAGGTATCTCAAATCAAGTCGAAACAACTTTATTGTCATCTCCCCTCCATCCAACTAATTTTAATCGATTCTCTTACAGATCTCATTTCATTTTTAAATTAACTACATTTCTGTAACTAATCAGTCGAAATAAATCATACAAATTTCATTTGTTATTATTATTGTTATCATCGTTAATCAAATTGTATTGTCATTTTCAATAATCTTAACTTATTGATTAAGATCATGAATCGATTGATGTTAGATCACCATTGAAAACCTGGAAGCACTGGATGGCTGTTTCCTCCTATTGTGGGACTCGTCAGCAGTGCGCATCCATGATCCCGCTCATGGGATTCGAACCCAGGTCCTTCAGTATCGCGCGTGAACATTTAACCTACTGGACCACCCACCGAGCTGGCATCCAATGGTAATCTCCACAACTCCTATATTGATAATCTTAACTTAACCTATGTGAAAGCAATACACCATAATTTTTCACCACATAGTTATTACTATTACCTATTTAGTCTGACATAGTTTTCACAATGTCATGTTAGTTATTTGTTATTATATTTTATTGATTTATAATTAACTGTTATCCATGAACTCCACTTGTTATGAATACATATGCATACAAATAACCATACTTATTACCATATGAATTATTTCGTACGTATATTCATTTCAGGAGATGGTTATGTATTTGTTTGTTTGATTGTTATTTTCATGTTCGATTTGTATGTGATATCAAGAGTTTTAGGACACATTTCTGTTCATTCAATGAGGTGAATGCTGTATATAATAGTGGTACAACTCCGCTTGGAGTCCCTTTCCGGGGGCTACTGCCGGTCCCAAGCCCGGATAAAGGAGGAGGGTTGGGCATGGGGTTAGCGACCCCATCCCGTAGAAAACTAACTCGCTAAAAAAACGCTAACCAGAAAAAATTATTCAAACCATTTAAACTCTGCCCTGGGAGTCAGAAAATCTTCGTTTAGAAGAATTATGACGCCTCATGATGAAAGCCGAGTTTCTTCGAAAGTCACGAGGTCGATGCCCTTTCTGACAACTAGAGAAACCATTTATTTAGGTACATGGAATGCATGCACAATGTGGGAGACTGGGAGAGTTCTCCAAATTGCTGCAGAAATGAGGAGATACAATTTAGAGGTGCTTGGGATCAGTGAAACACATTGGACGCAAGTTGGACAACAACGACTAGCTTCAGGGGAGCTGCTGTTATACTCCGGACATGAACAAGAAAATGCTCCACATACACAAGGAGTTGCATTGATGCTGTCCAAACAAGCACAAAATGCACTTATAGGATGGGAATCTCATGGACCAAGGATCATCAAAGCCTCCTTCAAAACAAAGAAAACGGGGATTACAATGAACGTCATCCAATGCTACGCGCCCACCAATGACTACAATGAAGACGCTAAAGATCAATTCTACGATAGGCTGCAGTCAATCGTCGAGAAGTGCCCAACAAAAGACCTGACCATTCTGATGGGAGACCTAAATGCCAAGGTTGGAACTGACAACACCGGATATGAAGAGATCATGGGACGACACGGACTGGGAGAAAGGAACGAAAATGGTGAGAGATTTGCAAATCTATGTGCCTTCAATAAACTGGTCATAGGCGGGACTATATTCCCACATAAACGCATACACAAAACCACATGGACATCACCGGATCACAGCACACAAAACCAAATCGACCATATCTGCATCAACAAAAGGTTCAGGAGGACGATGGAGGACGTGAGAACAAAGAGAGGAGCTGATATAGCATCAGATCATCACTTGCTGGTCACCAAGATGAACTTGAAACTCAAGAGGCACTGGACAACGGGGAGGACAATATCACAAAAATTTAATACGGGATAATGACAAACTCAATAAATTCAAGATAACCCTCAGCAATAAGTTCCAAGCCTTTCATGATCTACTCAATGGAGAAGGAACTACTATGGAGAGCAACTGGAAAGAGGTAAAAGAAGCAATCACTTCAACATGTCATGAGGTTCTGGGCCAAAAGAAGCACCATCACAAGGACTGGATCACGGTCGATACACTGGATAAGATTCAAGAAAGGAGGAACAAGAAAACAGCAATCAATACCAGTAGAACAAGAGCAGAAAAAGTCAAGGCACAGGCTGAATACACAGAAGTAAACAAGCAAGCTAAAAGGAGCATCAGAACTGACAAACGTAAATATGTGGAAGATTTGGCATTGACGGCGGAAAAGGCTGCCAGAGAAGGAAACATGAGACAACTGTATGACACAACAAAGAAACTCTCCGGAAATCACCGTAAATCAGAACGACCAGTGAAAAGCAAGGAAGGCAAGATAATCACCAGCATTGAAGAACAACGAAACAGGTGGGTAGAACACTTCAAAGTACTCTTGAATCGACCAGCCCCACTGAACCCACCCAACATCGAAGCAGCACTCACGGACCTCCCAATTGATGTTGGCGCACCGACAATTAAGAAATCAGTATGGCTATCAGACAAATCAAGAGTGGCAAAGCAGCAGGACTAGACAGCATTCCAGCAGAGGCACTGAAAGCAGACGTAGCGGTAACTGCAAGGATACTCCAAACTCTCTTCACAAAGATCTGGGATGAGGAACAGGGACCAAAAGACTGGAAAGAAGGACTTCTAGTCAAAATACCAAAGAAAGGCGATCTCAGCAACTGTGAAAACTACAGGGGAATCACTCTTCTCTCAATACCGGGAAAAGTCTTCAACAGGGTATTGTTAAACAGGATGAAGGACTCCGTAGACGCCCAACTCCGAGACCAACAGGCAGGATTCCGTAAGGATAGATCGTGCACAGACCAAATCGCAACTCTACGGATCATTGTGGAACAATCAATTGAATGGAATTCATCACTCTATATCAACTTCATCGACTACGAAAAAGCATTTGATAGCGTGGACAGAACAACCCTATGGAAGCTTCTTCGACACTACAGCGTGCCTCAGAAGATAGTCAATATCATACAGAATTCCTATGATGGATTAAACTGCAAAATCGTGCATGGAGGACAGTTGACAAAGTCGTTCGAAGTAAAGACCGGTGTTAGGCAAGGTTGCTTACTCTCACCCTTTCTCTTTCTCCTGGTGATCGACTGGATCATGAAGACATCAACATCTGAAGGGAAGCACGGGATACGGTGGATAGCTAGGATGCAATTGGATGATCTAGACTTCGCAGATGATCTGGCTCTTCTATCGCATACGCAACAACAAATGCAGGAGAAGACAACCAGTGTAGCTGCAGCCTCAGCAGCAGTAGGTCTCAATATACACAAAGGGAAAAGCAAGATTCTTCGATACAACACAGCATGTACCAATCCAATCACAATTGACGGAGAACCTTTGGAATATGTAAAAACCTTCACATATCTGGCCAGCATCATCGATGAACACGGTGGATCTGATGCAGATGTGAAAGCGTGGATCGGCAAAGCAAGAGCAGCATATTTACAACCGAACAACATCTGGAAGTCAAAACAATTGGCAACCAACACCAAGGTCTGAATTTTCAATACAAATGTCAAAACAGTTCTACTGTATGAAGCGGAAACCTGAAAAACTACGAAATCCATCGTCCAAAAGATACAGGTATTTATTAACAGTTGTCTACGCAAAATACTTCAGATCCGCTGGCCGGACACTATTGGCAACAACCTACAGTGGGAGAGAACAAGCCAGATCCCAGTAGAGGGAGAAATCAGGAAGAAGCGCTGGAAGTGGATAGGACACACATTGAAGAAAGCACCGAACTGTGTCACAATGCAAGAACTCACATGGAATACTCAAGGTCGAAGGAGGAGAGGAAGACCAAAGAACACATTACACCGAGAAATGGAGATATGAGAAAAATGAACAAAAATTGGATGGAACTAGAAAAGAAGGCCTAGGACAGAGTGGGTTGGAGAATGCTGGTCGGCTGCCTATGCTCCATTGGGAATAACAGGCGTAAGTAAGTAAGTAAGTAACAATGTTCACTAAAGATTTGATTTCAAGCACGAAATGACACTTTATTTACTTTTTATATCCGGTATGTTACGATGTTCTGTAGTGGATTGTTCATACCAGACCAAAAGGATAACCTCAAGTTCTTTAAATCAGTTCCTCATGGTAAAGTAAGTTCTTGTAGGCATCAATCACCTATTAAATAAATAGAATAATGATTGATGACACACACACACAAAGATTGAACATAGAAAAAATGGATACATAAACTCTTCCCTATTCTTTAGTTTTAGAAAAAGAATTTGTCACAAGAAACCTTCTTTATGATGTCGATTTGCGAGGACTCCTTATCGTACTAAACATACAACACTTAATAAAGCCATTTTTGTGATTATACGAAAGAGTCTGTCAATAATCAAATCTGACGCATGATAAGTTTGGTATATTTCAGTAAGCGTTTTTCGTAACTGAATCGGATCGCACAGACTGAAATTGGTTACTGCTGTAGTGTAGTTCATAAGTCAATTTTATCAACTTTAATCAAGTTTTAATATTATTTATTTACCACTACAAGTGAAAATTTCCATTCCGTCCAGAACAATCTGAGCAAAGTTTAGAGTGTGAGTATATTCTGATAGATTACTCTTAAAGCTGGAAAATCTGGAATTGTCGAACCTCTCCTAGATTGGATCAAGGATTTCTTGGTAGGTCGTAGACAGAAAGTAAGAATAAATTCCAAGTGCTCCTCCTGGAAATTAGTACTTGGTGGAGTACCGCAAGATTCTGTTCTGGGTCCTTTACTATTTATACTGTATGTAAATGAACTTCCGGGTATTATCGAGTTTCTGATGCTACTATACGGTGATGATGTAAATATTTCATATTATTCTCTCTGTGAGTTCACCTCACAGCTTTAATGGCTCAAGGAAAACATCATTGTGCTAGACACACATGCTTCTTCTCGGTCAAGGTTAGAATGAAATACGGCAATTGCAACAAGTGGTATTACAAGACTGTAGCCTCAGGCGCATCAGTAAAGAGCTAGGTACCCACTTACGGCAATTTCGTAATCAATTAACTCAACTATTTGTATCCTGGATAGTCTCAAAGAAGAAAAATCACAACCATTCCTAGATACACTGATATATTCAACGTTTACCAAGACAAGAAAACAAATTTTGGAAGGTTGCCGTCAGTCTTGTCACAAAAAATACGATGGAACGTCATAGATTGATCGGAAATAAGTGTATAAGTACAATCCGGGTATATCAGCGAAAATATGCAATGCAATTGGCCCAATCTGTAACCAATCAGATGAAAAGACTACCTATCCGTATTGGGGTTGTGGAGATTATTAAGCTTTTGATTGAGATCATGAATCGACTGATGTTAGACCACCGTTGTAAACCTGGAAGCACTGGACGGCCGTTTCGTCCTAGTACGGTACTCCTCAGCAGTGCGCATCCACGATCCCGCTCGCGGGATTCGAACCCAGGGCCTTCAGTCTCGCCCGCGAACGCTTAACCTACTCGACCACTGAGCTGGCATCCAATGGTGTTAATGTCTAACATCAACCAATCCACGAAATTGCGCGACCATCTTCCATTGTACTGAGGTAGATACCTGTCTCTACCCGACACGGATTAGCTCCACTGGTCACGGCTTCTCACTAGAACTCCGAGAATTCCCTCACGAAGCTAGTCACTAGTGAGCACATGTTAATTATCAGTATTGGGGTTGTGGAGATTATTAAGCTGAGGAGTCCCATACTAGGACGAAACGGTCGTCCAGTGCTTCCAGGTTTCCAACGGTAGTCTAACATCAGTCGATTCATGATCTCAATGAAAAGACTACCTATCATCCATAAACTTTCTTTTACTCCAACAGCAACTTTTTATGAAGGCTCACTCTTGTTTAAACAACTCGCTGACCACGGAGGACAGACAGACAGACAGACAACAATACTTAATCACAAGAGAAAAGTTGATGTGATACACATTGACTTTTCAAAAGCTTTTGATTTGGTCAGTCATATATATATATATATATATATATATTTCACCGGGGTGTGGCCCCCTAAGAAAACCACCTGCTTCGGTTTGGGCACCCGGTCAGTATCACAGCCCTCACACAAATCAATTGAGATTCGTGTGGCGCATATGTATTTGGTGCCTCCTTGTACCAAATATCTATGTGTTAAAATAAATAAATAATAAATATATTTCACCAAAAAGTTTAACCGTTTAGCTATCAGATCATCTTTAATTCATTGAATTAATTCATATCTAAATAATCGATTTTGTAGAGTCAAGGTCAACTTCAATATTTTCTTCAATTACAGAACATCCTAGTGTTGTCCTTTAGGATCCAGTATTAAGACCTTTTAGTTTCTTAATGATGTGTAATAGTGAAAGTGAAATATAGTTGGTTATTAAGTGTGAACAAACATGTATTTAATCTGCAGATTATTCAATATGTGATTTCTTTTTCTATTATGGATTTGTAATCTTCACTCATTGAGTATGATTGAAGTAGGATTCAATGTCAGTCTGGTTCTCTATTCTTGGTTGTAAATTCTAGTTCTGGTATTACTTGACTAGTTTTATTATAGTAGTATAATTTGAGTGAGAAAAAATATTTTTTTTTAGAAAAAAAAATCCGTTATATCACTTTATTTATAGAAATAACCATCTACTGATTTATTACATCTTGGAGACGATGTGTAATATTAAAGAGAATTGTGTAACCAACATGATAAACTGGCATTCCAAGAAGATCTAACTCAACTTCAATGTTACATGGAGAACAACGGACTTACCTTTAATACTTCAACGTGTAAAGAAGTTCATCTGAGACATGTTGCGGACTAAGCACACAATTAAGGTAACTTCCTATTAGAGGCATTTCGAATTGAAAAAGATCTATAAGTGTTGGTACTCTATCATATGAAGTCTTACGCTAACTGTAATAAAAATCTCTTTTGAGAAAAGCTTGTATTAGTAATGTTGAAATGTATTTTTGGTCAGTTCGATGGTACAACTTTCAACTTAATCTTCAACAGTTTTATTCGATCACACTTAGACTATGAAAATGTAGTGTTACCTCCTTCTCTCTAAAAAGATAAGAATACACTAGGAGGTATCTAACGGCAAGCCATGAAATAAGTTCGTGAACTCAAATCCAGACCTTATGAATAGCCTCTCAAATCAATGAGTCCTTGCCTATTAGAGTAAAGGCGTCTCAGAGATGACCTAATGACTTACAGCAACCTAAATACCCTTGGATATCCCCCTTATTCTTTACAAATGGTCGGATTGCGGGACTGTCTACTGACTGAGTTAGTGCGAATGACTTCTCAGGGATCCTTTGAGAGAAAACTTCACAATTTCTTAAGGACTGAGTATAGTATTTCACTATAATTTACTAATTTTTCTCTTTTCGTCGTTAAATATACCAAGGTTCCTATGTGGAGGCATCGGTGATGCGCTGCTTCTAGATACAGAAGTCCACCAAGCGAAAACTTCTATCTCGTTCAAAACCTTTTTAACCAATTGAAGTTTTTTAACACACAATCTGCATTAAGAGCAGATATTTCGAGTATTTCAGCTAAAGCATAATTTCATATTCATTGTTTAGTTGCATGGTAACTACTTTTTAATCATTTTCAAGCATTTCAAGAACCATATATAGCTAATTTTCGATGGTGGTTGGAGGTAGTCGACAGGAAACCCTGGACCCGGGTTTTGTGCTACTTGGCAGTCGTCAGCAAGGTGTACCTGTAATCTTTGAAGGAACGGGTGCTCCCTGGCGGATTCAATCCCGTGTCACCCAGGGTTTCCTATCGACTACCTCCAAACACCATCTAATCTTACAATAGTGCCCGCAGTGTCGAGTCACCTAAACTGGTGGCCTCATTGCAACATGGTATCCGGCCAATGGATGTTGAGTATCATGCGTAGACAGCTATTCATAAGTAATTGTACCATCTTGGTGGTGGTTGTTGTAGTTCTCCAAGTTTCAGCTCCGTACAGTAGAACTGCCTTGACGTTCGTATTGAAGATTCTGAATTTGATATTGGTTGAAAGTTGTTTTGAGTTCCATATGTTCTTCAATTGAAGGAATATGGCTCTTGCTTTGTCAATCCTCGCCTTTAAGTGTGCATCTGAGCCTCCTTGTTCATTGATGATGCTTCCCAGGTATGTGAAGGATCCTACATCTTTCAGGGTTTCGCCATCAAGAATAATTGGATTGCTGTTCTCCGTATTGTATTTAAGTACTTTTGTTTTCCCTTTGTATATGTTGAGGCCTACTGATGCAGAGACTGCTGCTATGCTGGCTGTCTTTATCTGCATTTGTTCGTGTGTATGTGATAGGTGGGCTAGGTCATCTGCAAAGTTCAAATCGTCAATATGCTCATTGAAATTATTTAACTAACAAGTAGTTTGATATGAGACAACAGTTCTAATTATTTTGGTATAACCAGTTCAATGAGACTAATAGTTCTCATCAGGAGTTGACGGCATTTATGAAAGAACTGTTGATAGTAATGAATCATATGAAAAATATTTTGTTAACTTAGCAATTTGTGGCCTTGGGTTCTGTGGAAGATAAAGTTCAGAATGTTTATGTTACATTAAGACAAGATTATAATATTAGCACTCACCTACACAAAATCCCCTCTAATCAATATACAACTTCTTTTTTAAGGCCCAACCTTCAAATAAAAATAATGTACTATTGATCAGTCACAATGCAAACGAAGTATGTAACAATGTGGATATAATAATTATGTTGAGTTCTGACCAATCCAAATGAAGGTTTCACCTATAAAGGAAGTAATGACGAGAAAAAAAAGCTTCATTGAGATCATAAACCAATCGATGTTAGATCACCATTGAAAACCAAGAAGCACTGGATGGCTGTTTCATCCTATTGTGGAAGTTCTCATCAGTGCACATCCATGATCCCTCACGAATAGTTAACAGTCTGTAACTCACAAATATACCTTATATCATTCAGACAAAAACTTAAGCATGTTATTGCAGAGTATTTGTTTTCTTCATATCTGTTCGTGTTTGTTTTACATTGAATCTTTCTTTTCTATTTTCATCTCTTAATATTTTATTATCTCCTCTGTGGGTGTTTTGCATTTTCATTGTATGTATACTTGTGATAATTAAAATTAATCCAACCGATTTTGTAACTGATGTGAACCGGGAAACAAGAAACCCTGACAAACTACGAAGGCTATTTTTTCGGGACGTTATTTCAGTTTATTCAAAGCTTGTAAAACACAGTAACATTTATTTTTGTCCCTAATCTATTCTACAGAACATAAGCTTTCGTTCGATGTATCATTCACTGCCATACCTTTTTCTGTTCCGAAGCTATTGTCATTTAAACATATTATTTTGCACCCTATTTTCTACTCTAATTCCCAGCTTTGGACATAATTGTATTTTTCCTAATTATTGTACGTTGCGGTCGGGTTATTCACTTATTTATTCATGTACCTTTTTACACTAATCTAAATTCAGTGAATCCAGTGAGTTCAGTGGTCAGGGAAATAGATCGAGTAGTGTTCCAATAGTCTTGTCTTCTCTCATTCGTGTGCTTGCCCACCAATCAGGTGACAGAATAGTTTTCTTCTCTCTACCCCATCTCGAACTCACGCGTACTAGTCTTAAGGTTAAGCCGATCAGCCTATCGCATCAAGGTCGAAATCTAGATTAGACAAGTATCCTCGGCACCAAAAAGTGGGTAGACAAATCAAGGTCATAACAGTAACTAAGACTTCCTGAAATTGTGCCATATAAGTCAGATAGAACCAGATGATCATACCTGGATCTATTACATTTGAAATTTCTAATAACTGTTCAATCAGTGAAAAAGGATTCATCAGTTTGTGAATTTAACGGATCACTTCTCAAATAATTGATTTTATGCTCATTCCTTAAAACTTCCTATTCAATGGATTCGACAAATTAACATATTTGATCAAATAACATATTATTTAGAAATTTATATTTCATTAACTAAGCAAAAGATGTATTGTAGTGTATGCCAATAATGTCGATAGATATAAGTAGTATGTATCACCGGTTGAAAATGGAATGTCTGTCGGTAGAAGGTTAAGAAAATCCATGAAAAGAGAACGAGAACAGGGAGTGATTGGTATAAAAACGAAGGAATAAACAATTTTCAGACAATTGATAGATATTCTACAAATGAAGTATTTACTATATGGTTTTCAGATTTTACAAAGATATTTGGTCGTCTCCATTTATGATCTCGTTTACTACAGTACAATTAAAGCACTAAAACTTACATTAGATGATACAGTGAAAGTACCATATTATAACTATGAAAACTATTTGACAAATATACATCTGAAAGTATATCTCCCTGAAAGCGTGTAGGATGCTTAATGATTCATGGTTCTGTTTCTGAAATCAGTTGTTAATGTTCATGGTTTAGTACTATATTAGATTATTCAAATACCGGTTTTATTTATATTTATAGCTACTCAACAGTATTCACTCATGAAACCTCTTAGATTACAGCTTTGGTTCCTAGGTTCCAATAATATTTCCGAAGTTGGAGCCATAATAATATACTGAAGAATAACTAGAAATATATAAAGTTTAATAGAAATCTCACGTATCAGTAATCTATACGGAGCAAAGACACATCATACAATACTTTAAAGTCATATTTCAAACCAAAGGTAAATCAGTCAGTCAGTCAGTCAGTCAGCTATAATGTAGGTCCAGGCACATATATGCATCGATCCAAGTTGCCATACTGCATTAGCACAACAAGATGAACACCAGATTCATAGAAGTAGTTAACTCAATGGTAGTAATATACAAAAGGAAAATAATATATATAAGGACACCAGAGGTTAGTAAATGAATATAAACATTATTCATCTAATCAAACTGATCAGATACTTGTGAATTACTTCTGTGTACCAAAATATCTTACAGAATAGGAAGAAATAACTGATCACGAATAGATAACTTACATTCTTAGTTATAAAGGTGTTAAGTATCATGATTGATTAATTTGAAATTACTCCGAACATAAATGTAACCTGAATTTTAATCATTCAGCAATCACATATTGATGTCAGTCAGTCACACAGTAACAACGTAGAACTTCGTACGTACGTACATCAGTTCGAGTTGCCATACCACATGAGCACAAAGACACGATTGTCTATTCGAATCCCATAGTGATAAGTAGAGGTAATAAACGTATAAGCAGTAATCGGAAAGATTAGGGTTTGAAGATGTTATTCAAGGAGTATAATACAGTGAAATAGATTCGGAAAGAAAATAAAGAACATGAAGAATTCAGAGTTTAAGATAACACAAAGATTGGATGCATCTGCGCCATTGCAAACGATTTTGAGCCATGTCATTCAAGGTCTCTAACCATCTCGCCGATCCCAACCAGGTAGTCTACATCTACCAACATGGCTCACTCAGTCCACTTGTCAGTGACTTCATGGACTTGTGTAATGTTTTGGTCTAGCTGCCCCTAGCTTTCTTCTAACCTACTCCTACACCATAAAACATCGCACGTCGGGGCAGTCGGTGATCGGACATACGTAACACATGTCCCATCCATCTCAAATGATAAAGTTTCACTATTTCGTCAATTGATTTACCATCATTACTTAGTAACCGTTTCTTAACAACTGCGTTACTTACTCGATGGTACATATTTATGTAGTTGTAATCTCTTTAATAAAATCATTTTACATTTTTCCTATTGAGTTCAGTATTTTTTATCTCTCAATAAGAATAAAGAATAGAAGAGTTAGACGTAATTTAATAATCCACATATATATATCACCTTTATCATTGTATATTATTGTCAAATGAATTATATTTATAAGCAAAGATAGATCATGGCTAATAGTGGAATTCAGTAAGCAAGTTTTGTCTCATTTCTGACTTATCCATTGCATGTACCTGTATATTTTCTTTTCTATACATTCATGTATATTATAAGTTAAATGTCATTTAGACTAGACTATATAATAAAGAAAGATCATATGATCAATGTGTACTTGATGTATCTTGTTCATTTAGTAGTAGTAGTAGTAGTAGTAGTAGTAGTAGTAGTAGTAGTAGTAGTAGTAGTAGTAGTAGTAGTAGTAGTGGTAGTGGTAGTAGTGGTTAAATGTGCAATTATAACAGGAAACATCATTCTTCTTGTTCTTGTTCTTCTTCTTGCTCTCGTTCTTCTTCTTGTTCTCCTTGTTCTTGTTCTTCTTCTTGTTCTTGTTCTTCTTCTTGTTCTCGTTCTTCTTCTTGTTCTTCTTCTTCTTCTTCTTCTTGTTCTTCTTCTTGTTCTCGTTCTTCTTCTTGTTCTCGTTCTTCTTCTTGTTCTTCTTCTTCTTCTTCTTGTTCTTTTATTCAATCATATGATTCAGTTTACTTATTCTAATGCTATACAATTTGTAAATCTTTGATATAATGGATTATCTTTAATATTAACTCACATGCTTTAATCATTTATCATCATTTGATATTGAGTGTATAGTTGATTGATCTTATACTTAGACAAGTTGATTTCATAGAAATTCAATCGTTTTTTTTTCTTGTATCATTTTACATCAATTGAATAATGTTGAATATATAGTAGCATATTCAACTAGATATTAACATATTCAATTATTAAAACCAACAACAACAACAACAACAACAACAACAACAACAACAACAACAACAAAGAAGGAATCTAGATATAAGTTCAAGTAAATTGTAATTACAATATAACGGTACTCGATTCGAATCCCACAGTGAACATCAACTCTGATATACAGGTACATCTAGTTGATGAGTCCGAAATAAAACGAAACACGCATCCTGGATTCCACTGCTAGTCACTATAGATCTATGCTTAGAAATAGAATTCAGTTGACAATATGCATAGTTATAAAGGTGATAGGTAGATTATAACATTCTGTCTAACTAATCTAATTAATAATAATAATAATAATAATGTGTTTGTTACTTAACTATGTATTATACTATGAATACAGTTTTATTTCATGAATACAAGGTGAAGGTATTCAAATGACTAAGTGAAATTGCACCAGAAACAACTAAACGTAGAAGCGCTAAGAGTGACAAATATTAATTTAGAAATCGATAATAATAATAATAATAATAAATATGTAGCTAAAGTAAATGTTTTATCGTCGTGTTCTTCAAGATGTGTGATGGAATTGAGAAGCTTACACTCTAGTCCTGGACAGCATCAACAGAGCTTAATTCACATGGAAGTAAGCTGCATAATGAATCTACAAGCACAAAATCAGCCTATCCTAACGATTTTATTCGTAAATGATCGCTTTAGAGATAATCGCAACTTTATGGTAAGTATAAGATGAATATAATTAAAGGATTTTTTAGGCTTCCCCCATTCATTTTTTTAAGTAACATACAAAGAAAATGATAACAGCAAACTCTGCAAGTCCAGACTAGGAGATTCACTTGTTAACTTAGAATACAGAGATGATATAGTTCTATTTGTGAAAGACGCTGACAAAATACAGGGTCTTCTGACCACCATAAGTAACAGTCCAAACATATTTGGAATGCAGTCCTCTCCCTGTAAATGTAATATGTTAATTCAAGACCGGCTTCCGTTATCACCTGAATAGGTAGTTAAGTAGCAGAACGTATCGACCGCTTCATTTATATTAGGAGTCTCATCAGTACTGATCGTCTAGTGTCTGACGTAATCTCGGCACGGACTCCGAAGACTCGACTGGCCTTTGCCAATTTGCGTCACTTGTAGCGTAAGCAAGATATCCGTCTTCCAACCAAAGGGCGAGATTACTAAGAAGCAACTTGCTCTGTTCTACTTTATCGATATGAAACATGATAAGGAGTAAAGAATATTCGTAGGTTACTAGTATTTGATAATAAATGTCCACAAAGCATTGTCCGTGCATTTCGCGACCACGGAGTTGGCAATGTCCGCGTTACGAATAGAGTACCAGATAAGGATGGAAAACCGATTGATAAGATAGTAAATCTTCACCAACTGAGGTGGTAGGGACGTGTGTTGCGTATGCCCAACCACCACCTACCTAGACCGGTGATCTTTTCCGGTGCAACAGCAAGCTAAAAACTGAGGCGGCAAACCAAAACATGACATCAGTACATAAAGTCACTGATAATTTGACTGAACCATGTTAATAGGTATAGATTACCTGGTTGTGGTCCATGTGATTATCGTAATCAACGGTCAAACTCTAAATGATATGGCTCAAAATCGTTTGAAATGACGCAGGTGCATCAATTCTTTGTCTTCCCCCAAATCCCGAGATTCTAAATTCCTCATAACCTTTTTCGTTTTATTCACTAATTTCTATATTCCTTCTGAGCCGTATCATCGATGCCTAATCTTTCCTATTATTACAGTTTCCAGAGATCACATGTTAGGCTAGATATACACAATGACTAATAACATTTCGAACCAATTCGAGAATGTACGCCGTATAAACCAATCATAATCAGAGTGAAGTCACGGACAAGTATGCATTAGCTTATGTTCGTTTACAATGTCGGTACAACGATATGAGACTAATAAAATGAATGATAAGAAAGTGAAAATAATCCTACTAGCAATGATGAACATTGAGTATTGTGCGAAAACGAATGAGAATATACAGACCAAAGGACACCGAAGCTTAAAACTCAGGCAAGACGAAGTGTATTCACAGTAAACATTTTCAACGATCGATCGCAAGTCGTGTATCCAAATACTCAGATCGCAATACGGAAAAACACTAATCTTGATTGCCACAATTCGCACTGAGTATGTAATATTAAACGACATGATGATGCCGTTCAGAAAAACGATGAAAGCTCCATGAGCAAACCACCCACGTCAGAGAACAAAACTTCATAAAAATAATCCACCTGAGCTACAAATCTCCACCAATTACTGCCCTTTCACTCAAGATTAATGACTACAATTATATTTTGATAATTCCAAACAAAGTAAGCATTGGGTAGATCGTCATATCTGTAATATCCCAGAGTAGAACTTGAAAGATTCCAAATTATATCGAGAATAGCAGTGCATTATATCTGCAATAATCACAAAGCCAATATTAGAAAAATATTGAGATAATGTGGAAAGGTTTCGCCAAATCCAAAGACAGGAGAGTAACCGGAGCTCCCCAAATATCGATACGTCCCACCGTCTTGATTGATCGTACTAAGTACCTTTGCTTTGCTTCTGTGTACTTCTCAACTTGTCTACTCACTCTCTGAAGAAACGACTTCTTAGTCACGGACGTCAAGACTCAATTTCCCTACTCTTTAGGACACTACAAAAATGTTATTCCTATTTGATCAAAGAATCACTTCGTTACTATACCGAGATTTAGGACACGAGACAGTAGTAAATGCATGCTAGTGACCATGAAATACTGTTACCAGGGCTTGGAATGCTATTTAATAACCCGGAAGAACTTTAACACAGGCCTAACCACAGGCGTGAAATGGATCAAAACCACACACATGTGATAAGTCGACTGCGTCGCAGTGACGCACAAACACAGTACTGTACTCATGGAAAATGCCAAACCGAACCCCTTCCAGCGCTGATGTCTAACTCACCTTAACGCTGCAGCTAACACACTAAGAGTACCCCAACTTAGCGAGGAAGGTATTTTTACGACCAGAAGGCCATGTTGCGTGGCCGGACAACGCGAAAAGCTCCACACATAGAAAAAACATTACAAAACGCACCACAATCGAAAGTACACACCTCTCAAACCAAATTCTGCAACCCACCTAGTGAACGATAATACCTTACTTATTGAACCACACTGAACATTCGAGCAATCTAACAGGCTCCTGACGGTAACAACCCACAAACCGAAGAACTCGTCTATTAAATTACCAGGCAGGAATATATTTATTAGAAAATGACAATATAAATGAGGAATCGGAGACGGGTTAAAGCTTGGTAGCTCAGTAATGCAACACGTGTTGGTGGAACGTTTTATATGGCGTCTATATCCACATCGTCATCTTCATCATCCGTCACATTAGTGGCAGGAACCTTGGCACTGTCTGACCCATTAACAGGTTGAGTAATCTAAGAGCGAGTCAGTTAATAAAAAAACTTACTGTATGGTTATTAACTTCAGACTCTTCTTCAGAACTTTCTGACTCTTCCTCTTCAGCTTGTCGTAACCATGTCACCATAGGAGAGCAGCGAGCCAGTATTTTCGCACTTAGCTCGCGAGATACAAATTTTTTTGAAGGCTATAATTTAATGTGGTTTAAATAAAGTACTTACTCCTTTGTCGTACCAATCTAAAATAACGTCTTCCTCAATAACGTCGCAATCGTACAGCGTCTTAAGAAGATGACAAGCCTTATCTATTAGATTTTGGTCCGAATGTCTCTCGATAAGCTTCGCCATGGCGCCCCATGTGTACATTTGGGCGCGCTTCTGATCTTCACCCGATCTAGTGAACAAAAGTAATAATGGGGAGTATTTCTTTATATCAATCAGAATGGTGGAGGGGTTATTAAATAACACCTCTGCGATAACCAATACGGCACGTGGACCAAGACTTAGACGGTCGGCTTCCAGTCTCACCTCCTTACGGTTTGCCAGAACCTTGTCATTTTGATGCATTTGTGACAAGTGTTTGTAGAAAATATCCGCTCTCTCAGTTTCAGAGCGCTCCACGTCATCGCACAAAGCAAGGGACTTTGCCATGGCTGATAAAGTGTTGATCCTCTGACGTCGCGCTTCCTCAGTAGTGTCCTCTAGCCAGTCGTCATCCTCATTATCTTCATCAGCATTAACAGGACTGTTGCGACTATTTTCGTCTCCATTAGGGTTTGCTTCGTTATCGTCATCTAACAGTAACGGCTTATTAGTTATCTTACCTTCATTTTCACCTTTCGTCTTCTTCCCTTTCTTTTGCTTAGATTTAGCTGGAGTAGCTTCTGGTTCTGGAGGGTTTTTGACTATGTACTGGGTCAGCCTGTGAGTAACGTCCAGTTGTCCCTGACTGCCACATGCTTTACATGTTGTAGCAACTGTGCCTCCTCGTTTGTTGACGTGCTATTAAAAAGAATAATTTTTAAAAGAACTAACCATGGTAGTCTCCGGATTCCCGCAGCTCTGGCACAACACAAACTTTTTAATGAAACCATCTAATAGTTCCTGCAATTTCTCTGCTTGATGAGCACCATTAACGATATAGCGTTCATTCTTCTCGTCTACATGGATTTGAGCTCCTAGCTCACACCCGAAAAACTTAGTGAGATCTAAAGCCGTTCACGGAGTGAAAAAAAAAACATACAAATGGGTTTTCGATACAATGCTTTGGCGATATCTGACACATTTACGATGACTGTTTTAATACCATTCCCTTTGCCCTCTACCTACACAAATCTCAGTAGAAAGTCAAAACCATACCTTGGCAGTAAGTTTCGGCATTTTATACCTGTAAAAGGTATCTTCAACCTCTCGATTGATGTTGATAGCCATTTTCGATGACACCAACTACCATCTGCCTGTGGATGATTACAGCCTTCAACCATGAAACAGGATGGGCACCCAGTCTATCCACGTTAATTAGTACGCAAGTCGACTTTAGACAGACTTACAATCTAACTTGGAATTAGAATCCAAAGAAAGACAACGCCAAGAGTGTAGGTCTGACGCAACGGATGACTGCACATTAAAACAATGAAAGTGGGACGACAATATTCAATAACTTTTAAACAAGAGTATAGAAATAGAATCCTAGTTGTTCAGAAACCGAATGTTTTTAATTTATACATTATTAAGCACTTTTGTTTGAAATAACTACATTTCTCTTTTTACTTTAATACAAAATAATAGCCATGGGTAATCAAAATAACTGACTAGGAGCTGTCCATACTCAGAACTCTTGATTCCACAATGACTGAAAAATCGTAATGGATGTGACTACTCAACGAGTGTGCCTCTTCAATGATACACTTAAGGCCACTTTCTTGATTGGTCATTATTATACAGAAACATTTTCTAAAAGTGAATGATATATGCTCAGAATATATATTGATATGCATAATCAAAGCCCATGAAAATAAATGAGTATACCATGGTGAATACAATTGTTTGATCGAAGCTTACCGCAGACATTCAGTAAATCAGTCGAATGTTGAAAGATTTAGAATTCCAATAAGCAATAAAAAGATTTTCAAAATAACACACACGCAAGTCCTCGAAAATCATACAAGACTAATTAGTTTTACATCACGACACTAGCTTAAGGCTCTCAGTCACACAACCTTACCACATCACGAGTGGGTACGACGTACTAATCATTCGTTATAACTGCCAGCCAGCTTAAATCCAATGCTTCAGGATATATCGACCGTATTCCAAATATATCTTCGAAACCCTTCACTTCTGACTTCTGATTTGACTGGATTGTTATGCTTTGATTATAAAGGTGTTCAGTGTAATGGCGTTGTCAAATTCCAACTACTTGTGGCATCTTTAGTAGTGTGCCCGGCGTGATCTGATACATCAAACAATAAGTTCTGAATCTGCTCTCTGTTTTAACATTACATGCAACCAATTAACTATTGTTGTGTTTATATTTCCGGATATTTTTTCGCCTATTTGTATATCTTATATTCATTATGACGAAACAAGTACCTAAGCTGCTCAATATTAAGACTCTTTCAACTATCACCTCTCGACGCATGATATTCTGGCCCGATAATCTCGAAGCCTGGTCCTGTGACACAGAAGCTAACTTCCACATGCGCAACTTCTCTCAGTAGTGAAGGCACTGTCGTGAGATTTTAACAAGCACCTCACATCGAGTATGTGTACTAGTGGTGTTTCTAAACCCTACGATACTTTAAGGAAGATTATTCTTAAAATTGGAAACCATTTTATATTTCTAAACACAAAATCTTTTTCATGGTTAACCATCTCTCAGTGTTAACAGTTGAATATAAGTCTTTTTGGCAATTATATGCTCGGCTTCAAAGGTCGTGTTGCTAGAGTCAAATGCCACTACAACCTAGCCCACTGACAAAGATTATACCAGACTTTCCACAACATCGAGTCGCAGCAAGACATAGCATCAATCGACACAAAATGATGTTGCAGACCCCTGTCATACTCTCATACATTGCCTCAACGTTCATCGTAATATTAGACGCTCTCGGAATACCCGAAGAAGCCTGTCTTGAAAAAACATCTGTCTCTAGATCCCGAGAGGCAGATAATTCTGAGTAGTGCTGGTACCACAATACCACTGCAGGAAGCCCTACAGACACGAAAAACCTTTCGAGAAGATTTCTCATCGACACTCGTTAACAACAACCGTAGCCGATGTAGATAGCCATCTGTTGTACGTTGCTGATGTGGTGACGAGAGTTGTCTCGTCAACCAACTGCCATATACCGTAAGAGATATGTTTATCTGAATGTGAAGCTACGCAAACCCGCTCACTAAATCTCCGTTGTTGCAGATGTTGCTACGCCAATCATTGGTACAGACTTGTCATGACACTATAATTTACTCACCAAACCGCGCAAATGAAGGTGAGTAGAGGGAGATACCAAACTGTATGGTTGTATAACTTCTTTCTCGGTTGTAGATTATTCCCAGCCACAGCAAGGCACACGATCGGTCCATAAAATCAACAAATACTCGGTAAGCACCCTGAGGTATACCATATGCGACGAAAACTGTCATGTGTCATCAACAATATCACATCATGACTACAGGACCATCTGTGTTCTCGAAAGCGCGCCGACTAGTTCATGAACGAATTCAACCATATGATAGACTTGAGAATCGTCAGGTCATTAAACAGCCCACGAGCATCTCCCTTGCCCATAATCCCTAAAAAGGACAGCAATGACTGGCGCCCAACTGGTGACTATTGGTGACCAAATGTGAAACCATTTCTAACCGTTACCCGTCGCCTCACATTCACGATTTGACAGCTATCTTAAAAAGTACAACTGTGTTCTCGAAAATCAATCTAGTCAAAGCAGATTTAAGAAATGCTGCACAAATATTTCACTGATTAATTTGTGACGTTTTTGAGGTCTGAACTTCGTACATGTGTGTGTTGAGGACTGATCGATCGCAAGTCTGGACAGAGAATCTCATCCCCGTCATCTGGACCCTGCTTTCGAACAACTCCAAAAACATGGCATTGCTGTAAAAATTCAGGAATGTCAAATCGGAATCGACTACTAACGCTTACGGCATCCGTCCACTGAAAAGCAAAGTGGTGGCCATTCTAGATCATCCTGAATCAACCACAATCAAGCAATTACGCACGTTCAACGGCTTACTCCGGAGTTTCTCCATCAAGTGTGGTTAGGTTAGTGTTCTCCGTGTTGTATGTTGAGGCCTATTGATTCGGGAACTAGTGCAACACTGGTTGACCTTCATTTGTTCGTATGTCTGAGAAAGAAGAGCTAGGTCACCTCCGGAATTTATCTGGGATCACTATCGAGAAGCACAAACTGCTGTGTTCAATTTGAAGTCTTCGACTGACTGCTATGAAAGTCAATTCTATTCATTCTCGACAACCAACCACTCGTCACAACGCAGCCCACAAAGCACTTCAACTCTAGAGTCATACTGGCATTAATATTCTAATGTGTGAAAACTAATATCCCGTTTATATTGCCCATATGTCCTATCACACATCAACATAGTTGATAAATCCAGTAAAGTAAAGCCTGTAGTAATTGTAGCAACTTGATCTTGACTGTAAACTGGCATGCCTCATGTAACACATTGTTGTCTGAGAATGTATTATTATTGCTACAATTATTAGGAAATAAAATTCCTGTACAAAGTAGGGAAGTGAACGAATAATTAGGCTATAATGCTCCGACATTTACTTAGATGTTTGCGGTCAACTCTTGAACAACCATTTCAAGCTCTTATAAAGTCTCCAGAACGCTTAAACGACTACTGCGCTTAGGATACTGCACAACTTTGTGCTTTATCTCTTTTGTTTATATTGTTGTATCAAAAAACATTTTTTCTAATATGCTCATTTGTGCGCATAACGTTTTCCTTTAAAAATATCGAAAATCATTGTACATATTTTTTCGCGTTACTGTACTTCATTAATACGCAATTATAACATTTTTCTTTTTCTGTACATTTTGGGTCCTTCCTCACGTACTAGTGTATTTAGACACGCATTTACAGTAACTTTCTTTTCTTTTCTAGGACGGCTGGAAAAGATGAAAACCGACGAAAAATAAGATGCATAGAGACGTTCATTGTACATTTTTATTGTTGTTATGAAGTACCAAATGGTCGCCTATATCAGGGAATGACATCCATGCTTTGATTATAAAGGAGTTTAGTGTAATAGAGTTGTCGAAGTCCAACAACGTGTGGAATCTTTATCTTGAACTGATATACTTATGTCTCAATCTTAAAAGACTTGTAGTGACTATAGGATAACATTGAAACACAGTCACATGATTCTCAAAGACGAACCTATACTATCTTAAAAGATACATCTCTGAATGTTGAACGGTCTACGCGAAATAGTGATGGTCAGCAAAGACTTGTATGTGGATATTATCAAATCTACCTGCCCCAGCCATGCACTTATGTTCATTTTATTTGCCTTCGTTGTCTTTATATGAAACCTACCACTCCGTAGATGAGTTTGTATTTTGTCTGAAGGTTCTTAAGAAGAACGAAACCTTAAATGAAACGAAAGGGCCAGGGTAGACAAAGGCGTAACTTTGATGTTATATCTGATAAAATAAACAGTTACATTATGACCAGTTAAATATATTATATTAATTTTGTTATTCGAGTAACATAATAAGTTCATTAAAACTGACAGTGGTTCTGAGTTTACCTTGGTGAGTCCGATGTGACTATAGTCCTCCAAAGTCAAATTTGCTAAACAAAGATACAGCGGAATGGATTTCTGCTTAAAATCGATCAGTGATCGGAGAACCAGTTCCTCAGTCGATACATGGAAATGCAGTAATGAACCTTAGGATATACATCTTCGCCTCGTTCTTGAACTTTCAAAAGCAAGGATAACCAAAATATATTGGTGCTAATTTTCAGTGTTAGTTTGAAGAATGAATGTGTTGTGGCAGTAGACTTGACCCTCTTTGATGAGTTATTGCTTCAACGGTGTTGACCTGTCCTATTTACCACTTTCCCTTGCTGTCTGTTTTCACTCTTCAATAAATATAGGTTCCTGCCGCCCTCAACAAACAATCCATTCTTAGCCTACACATCCTATGTTTTTGCAAGTCCATTTACACCGATATGAACATTGTAAATTATGTCAAGAGGTCATTCATTCAAGATTGGTCCTTTGGCGACCAGTATTACATAGTCATTTGGGAAATTCATACAAATTCTCCATTTACGTCGCATCTGAAGGGTAAAGTAACAAAAAGAGCCCTATTTAAATCATTTCAAAGTCTCTTATTTGACAGATTTACATTTCATTAAATACATAAACGATCACATAAAGGTTCACAACAAAAATGCAACAAGAGTTCAGACCCTCAAAATGCCATTACATGCAAAACATGTAAAACAGCAGTGAACCAATTGAGTAAAACTAAAAGTCAGAATGAAGAGGAACGTAGATACTTTTTGAAGCGAGAAGTTCTAGCCTAGAGTTCTGTAACTCGGCTCAGTGTCTTGCAACCATCTCGAGAAGGATGCTAATGGTTGTCAGGTGTGGTCTACCCATTGTTGTAAGTCTCCTCCGAATTCCGTGTCGGATGAGTCTGCTGCGACACTAATAGGTGATTCCGTGACCTGGTGTGTGAGCATTGTTGTCTTGGCGATAGCTGTAGAGAATGCGTCATTCACTTTGTCGTCCAAATAGATGAGTTCCACATTTCCACCAAGTTAAAATGTTAATGGTATCATGAGAGAAAGTAAAGTCGATAGACAGTTAATGGGCCGCTAAACGTGCGTAATTGCTTGATTGTGGTTGATTCAGGATGATCTAGAATGGCCACCACTTTGCTTTTCAGTGGACGGATGCCGTAAGCGTTAGTAGTCCATTCCGATTTGACATTCCTGAATTTTTACAGCAATGCCATGTTTTTGGAGTTGTTCGAAAGCAGGGTCCAGATGACGGGGATGAGATTCTCTGTCCAGACTTGCGATCGATCAGTCCTCAACACACACATGTACGAAGTTGAGACCTCAAAAACGTCACAAATTAATCAGTGAAATATTTGTGCAGCATTTCTTAAATCTGCTTTGACTAGATTGATTTTCGAGAACACAGTTGTACTTTTTAAGATAGCTGTCAAATCGTGAATGTGAGGCGACGGGTAACGGTTAGAAATGGTTTCACATTTGGTCACCAATAGTCACCAGTTGTGCGCCAGTCATTGCTGTCCTTTTTAGGGATTATGGGCAAGGGAGATGCTCGTGGGCTGTTTAATGACCTGACGATTCTCAAGTCTATCATATGGTTGAATTCGTCCATGAACTAGTCGGCGCGCTTTCGAGAACACAGATGGTCCTGTAGTCATGATGTGATATTGTTGATGACACATGACAGTTTTCGTCGCATATGGTATACCTCAGGGTGCTTACCGAGTATTTGTTGATTTTATGGACCGATCGTGTGCCTTGCTGTGGCTGGGAATAATCTACAACCGAGAAAGAAGTTATACAACCATACAGTTTGGTATCTCCCTCTACTCACCTTCATTTGCGCGGTTTGGTGAGTAAATTATAGTGTCATGACAAGTCTGTACCAATGATTGACGTAGCAACATCTGCAACAACGGAGATTCAGTGAGCGGGTTTGCGTAGCTTCACATTCAGATAAACATATCCCTTACGGTATATGGCAGTTGGTTGACGAGACAACTCTCGTCACCACATCAGCAACGTACAACAGATGGCTATCTACATCGGCTACGGTTGTTGTTAACGAGTGTCGATGAGAAATCTTCTCGAAAGGTTTTTCGTGTCTGTAGGGCTTCCTGCAGTGGTATTGTGGTACCAGCACTACTCAGAATTATCTGCCTCTCGGGATCTAGAGACAGATGTTTTTTCAAGACAGGCTTCTTCGGGTATTCCGAGAGCGTCTAATATTACGATGAACGTTGAGGCAATGTATGAGAGTATGACAGGGGTCTGCAACATCATTTTGTGTCGATTGATGCTATGTCTTGCTGCGACTCGATGTTGTGGAAAGTCTGGTATAATCTTTGTCAGTGGGCTAGGTTGTAGTGGCATTTGACTCTAGCAACACGACCTTTGAAGCCGAGCATATAATTGCCAAAAAGACTTATATTCAACTGTTAACACTGAGAGATGGTTAACCATGAAAAAGATTTTGTGTTTAGAAATATAAAATGGTTTCCAATTTTAAGAATAATCTTCCTTAAAGTATCGTAGGGTTTAGAAACACCACTAGTACACATACTCGGTGTGAGGTGCTTGTTAAAATCTCACGACAGTGCCTTCACTACTGAGAGAAGTTGCGCATGTGGAAGTTAGCTTCTGTGTCACAGGACCAGGCTTCGAGATTATCGGGCCAGAATATCATGCGTCGAGAGGTGATAGTTGAAAGAGTCTTAATATTGAGCAGCTTAGGTACTTGTTTCGTCATAATGAATATAAGATATACAAATAGGCGAAAAAATATCCGGAAATATAAACACAACAATAGTTAATTGGTTGCATGTAATGTTAAAACAGAGAGCAGATTCAGAACTTATTGTTTGATGTATCAGATCACGCCGGGCACACTAATAAAGATGCCACAAGTAGTTGGAATTTGACAACGCCATTACACTGAACACCTTTATAATCAAAGCATAACAATCCAGTCAAATCAGAAGTCAGAAGTGAAGGGTTTCGAAGATATATTTGGAATACGGTCGATATATCCTGAAGCATTGGATTTAAGCTGGCTGGCAGTTATAACGAATGATTAGTACGTCGTACCCACTCGTGATGTGGTACGGTTGTGTGACTGAGCGCCTTTATCTATGCTTTGTCTTGTTAACTAATGTTGCCAGCATCCATGTTTTAAGACGTTCGGTGCTGTTTTTTTATTGTTTTATTTTCTTCCTCACAACATTCGCTTTCTACTATTCCGCTTTTACTGCCTTTAACGATGCGGTCGTGTTAAAATAAACACGAGGCTATGGTGCGGTGTGGTTGATAATTCTGTACATATGACTCTGCTGTATACGGGTACTTTAATTCTTATTTTAACCATTATTTCGCTGTTTGCCGATTTATTTTCTGTCTGTATGGCACAGTCAGTGCATTTTGAGGCGTTTTGTTTAGGTGTTATAATTTGTTATCTTCAACTAGAATCGTGTAAACTAAGCGAAAATTTCGGATTTTGACGTACCTAAATACGAGCTTCTCAAAACTCTTTGTTCACTGTACAGAAGAAAGTATTTGACCTAATCAGATAAACGTTGTTTTGTTAACTCTGTATTCAGATTAAAAATGAGATTTTTTGTCAAGCTACCCGTACGGACGTCTGTAATGTAACCAGTCGTTCTACTTTAAATGTGAGGTTATTCACAGTATGTTGAATAAATGTAGTATATAAAAGTGTATATTATTTCATTCATTCAGATATAATGAGAAGTTTTCAAAATATTTTCCAATGTGGCATCTCGTCCACGTCACACACCAGATCCAATCTTGTCATAATTGTTTTAGGATTTCGTTCGTGCTAAGTATTTATGCAATGCAATTTTTAAGTTTATGTTTGTTATAAAGTAGACGTGTAGAGTGCTTGGTGTGAACTAAGGCCTTAAGAAAACGCGTACGCCAGGTTTGTTCCAGATGCTAGAAGTTCCATAGCTGTGCCCTCAGAGCAAGATTCTGAAAAAAAGAGAAACCGAGTAGCAGCAAGGCAATTGAATATGAAGGATAAACAATACTTAACATTTTGTAGTGGGACATACAGAGGTATGATTAATTATTACATTAAAATCATGATAGCTCTTGTTGCTAGAGTGAGACGTGGTCATAGGCTCCAGATGAGAGAATGCAGTAATAGAGAACAGTGAGTTATGATATTTACCGAGGTGGAATAAGTTCAAACGAACGAACGGAAGTCAGGGTTGGAATAAGGAAGGCTGTTTATTATATTTTCATGGAGTTAAGTACTATGTCTATCACGATAATACTTGAACATAATAGCACGTTTTCGGGTAATAAGTATCAAAGTATAAGTAAACGTGCAGAAACACCGTCTCTGCTTGATCTGGATTTTCCAGAAGTGGTTGTTGGTGCTTAGTTACGTACCGATTAGATGCTGACCTCTTCGTCATTCACTAGATATGAACGAATGGTTGAACGCTGGACAGGGTCTCAATAATTATTTATTCTCAAATAGCGATGTTACGCAAAGCATGCCAATATATAGGCAAGGTCTGGAGGTTACAAACGCCACATGAAGAGAACTTTTACGACTAAGTTGACTGTAAGAGCCATTTTATTCAGCCTGATATATATGTAGATTTTCTGTGATGTGTATTTCCAATGGAAAGTGGTTTCGAATATGAAGGTCTATCGCATATAAAATTCGGCAGCTGTCTTCTCATGAAAGGACAACTTGTAGTGGTATTGGTTCCCAACTACATGATCTTTAAAGCCGAGCATATAATAACAATAATGGTGATACTTTCGTGCCTTTTGGTAACCCTCGCGTTATTAATAGAAGAAACCAGACTCGTAGGAAAATAGGTCTTTATTTTGATCTTCGCGCAGTCACAGTGGAGCGTGGGATTCCTTACTCAGACAAACAAAACCTCTCAACAAGCAATATAAGATAGATAGAAATATAACGCCTAAACAAAATAAAGAAGTGAATAAATATCTGAACTATGCTGTTTTGATATATGCTTAGTTGCTTGAGATTAACTCTTGACAACCAACCTAAGCTGTTACATTAGCTTCCCCGTAGAATCGACTTCCGTAGGAACGTCGGTTGGATAAACTATTTATCAAAAGCATTTAAGTTCTGTTTCCACAGTCCAAGGGAGGATTATCAACTCGCTCACTATGACTTCAGATCAATGACAACTCCATCGGTGATCGACGATAGTCCGTGGATGTCTCTTCATTTGCCATCTTATTTTGTAGCATGCAATTTTTACTACACTATAGCTGACGGTTTGCTACGTGCTCGCAAGAGAAAGAGTTTGAGTAAATGGAACAAGAATGTCTGAGGAAGTGCCGCGAGCGGGCTACCCAACACCGTGTTGTTGAAGTACGACTTTTCCATGCTCTGTCCGGCTATCAGGTGTTTACTCAGCTGCCTCTTGAGTCGCCCTCAAGTAAAAAGTAAAGAAGAGTCTACTTCAAAGGTACTGATGAAAATCAATAAAACCTGAAGAACTACTCCACTGCCTGCATAAAATAATAAGGTACGAAATGTAAATACATAAATATAGTTGATAACTATTCGGTTTTTCACGTGTTTTGCCTCGAGAAAAGATTGGTCGTCTGGAAGGAAATAGAAATAGTGTAGACATCTTGTGTACGAAGAAGTATAAACACAGAACAAGAAAAATACTCTTTTTGAATGCATATATGTAAATGTGTGAACTTGTCAGGAGTTGGATTCCTTATTAAACCTAACCCAACGTATGACCTTGAGTCTATGGTGACCTCCTATTATAACCCGGTACGTAACCAAGGATGCTAAGAGTATTCCACAAAACGGAAAATATACTGTGAAAGAGGGAAAACAATTATGAAGAGTACGAGAACCAGATACATTTGTGTCAAATACCCTTTGCGGGTTTGATGTAGGCATGCATGATATATTGAAGCTGTATTTCGTCAATTCATCTAAGCAACGAATTGGTCTGCACCTTAGAAGTGTGCAAGTCTTATTATTCATAAGTATTATGATTAATTAATCAGTGTAAAGGAATATTGAAGTCTTTTTAATAATAATAATAATAATAATTTATTCTCAAATAACATTTTGTTACATGAGGCATGCCAGTTTACAGGCAAGATCAAATTGTTACAAATGATACAATTTCCAACTGAAGTAAATTAATCAGCTGGGTCTATAATTTATAAGATATGAATGTAGAATGGTTTTAGTCAGTATCACAGTTGGCGCGCTTCATGAGAGTTGCGTTGCGACGTGCAACTGACGGTCGATACTAGACTCATGTGCAGTTGAGGGCTTCTAGAAAGCGCAATCTTATATCCCTTTGGAATATTTGAGTCTTTAAAGATGGTGCAGGACGGGGTCACTCGTTCCGTATCTCAAGGGGGCTGAAAAACGGTTCAAGAAAACAAAAAAAAAAGGACGAGAAGCAGAGAAGACAATGTTCATGAAGAAGTGGTTGAGGTATGACTACTCAGTCTGATTCTCTTTCCCCCACGGTCTGGTTTATTGGCTAAACTCGTGGTCTAGCATTCAGGAGGGCAGAAGTACGACTGCATATGGTGTCGGTGTTTTGTTCCCAAAACCGTCCTTACATACGATGTTTGTTGACCGTTAGTCGCTCAGATATTAAGAAAACTGACAAGAGAACAGATTGATATGTCAAAGTGCAAGTTTTTTGTTCATCCCAAGCTCCCAATTTTGGGGAAAATTTTAAGTATTTTGAGGAAGCCGCTATAGTAAACTGTGGGAAAATTTTGGGGAAATGGCACAAAAACCCCAAAATTTCTCCAGGTCTGGGAAATTCCCCAAACGTTGGGGTTTTTCCCCAAAATTTCCCCAAACGTAGGGGTTTTCTTCCCCAAAACTTGGACTTTTTCACCTACATTTCCCCAAACGTTTTAGGGTTTCCACAAACTTTAGCTTTTTCTCCACTTAGGGGTATCTCTACAGAACTGTTTTAACGCAAAAGTTATACCGAAATCTGCGGATATCACGGAAAACCTAGCGATAATTCATAGGTACATTTCTTACTGGGATATAACATTATGTTTCGTCAACTACGTGTTGCAAAGAAACTGAACGTCAATCGATTTATCGGTTTCATTAAAAGACCGATTTTTATGTTTATTATAGTTAATAAAATTACACATTATTCATTTATACGACGTTTTTCATTGGTTCGTTCCTGTAACACGTTACGCAGAAGTTGAACTATCATTTGGTAGGTTCTGAAAAAAAAATAATAAGACTTTTCAGTTTACAACAACATATGAAGATATGTGAAACGTCAATGACGTACTAACAGAATGACCATGCTTTCAATAATCCGAACAAATAACTTACATTTACGTCAGATAAAGCCTGTGAAGCCAGCTGAAAACAAGAGGAATATGACAAAAGTTTTATCACTATAAACATTGATCACAAAGTAATAATCGAAGTGCAATATGTATTATTGATTTGGCTAACCTTTTCTTTGGATCGCCATCCGCGTTTATTAACTTTATCTCTTGCGTCATGCAAGAAAGCCTGGCTTGCTGTAACCATGGCGTGTATCAAATCCTTTTCCAGACAGGTCGCACTTCGGAAATGGGAACAGAGAACACCTATCAATGTGTTAATGCAATAATGTGTACTTACTTTGAACGGTTGAGTAAAATTTGTACTTACTAATACCAAATTTACTGTGCGTTCCGTGCAAAGTGTAATTGTTGGCCAGTTCCGGCGAAAGCACGTAACTCAGACAAGCTTTCGCTGATTTCCGAGGATCGTCACACAGGAACCCGTTCAATCTTCCCTCCTAAAATTTGTTCAAATACCTGTAACAACTTACGAATTAATCCCGGAACTGTATGTTATCTAAAGCAGCTTCGAAGGAACGCAAGTCCTCATGCGTTCTTAATGGTAATGCGATAGCTGCAGTGTCTACGGGCTCCGTACGACTGTCAGTTACACCCATGGATAAGCGTTCGTGGTAGGTTATCAATTTATCTATCTTCCTAGAGAGTTCACCTACCGCCTTCAGCAGCGTTCTGAACATTTTAGGGATGTCGTCGCCCAACCTTTGGTTTTAAGGAAAACAGTAAATGCAACTTACGATTTATCAACCGTCTTTGATGTACATGGAATGGGCAGTGATGAAACATTTGTTTTTGATGAACTACTTTATGAGTATAGATTAAATAGGTACATACTTGGCTATAGGCGAAAATCTTCCTGTCAAAATGTTTACAACTGGAAATTCGACCGGGGCAAATCCAGCTTCCACCTCAGCAACCTCTAGTTCTTCCGAGGTGCATAGATAGTCACAAAGTTTGCGTTTGGCAGCCTTAACACTTAAATTGTTAAGTAAGCTGAACAAATAACCTCTTTGGCTTTTCTGCTTCACACGGCAGAGTTTCATCATCTGTTGTACCTCGGTTAATGTAACCGAGTACAGAGGTTAAGCACTTCTTCATTTCCTGGGCTACATGGTAGTCCTCTAAAAACAATGAATTAAAAATAATTACAACTTACCACAATTATGCAGTACGGTGCCTTTTCTCAATGTGAACTGACTATCAAAATCCACACCATCAGTGATGTCCTTCTCCGTAACATCATCCCGATAAACGTAGTGCTCCTTGTTAAGGAGCCATTTATTAGGAATGCAAATAACTTGTTTCTTCTCCTTATCATTAATCAAGATGTACTTTCCGGATTGATGCTGTATTTCAAAGATCAGGCGTTAAGAATTTATTACTTTCATGAACATTCATTAACACATCCTGATGGAGGAGGTCGAAGCACTAACCAACAGACACCTACTACCTAAAGTACTATTTTTGCGACAGTTATTTAGAAATGATGTCACATTTTGAATTCGAATGTATGCAAAAGGGGTATAATGACCTCATAATTTTGTGTTTGCATACATATACACTTACAAAGTACGTCTGCTATACTAATCCAGTGACACTCGTGGCTTAACGTAGAACCCTTAAACATACCGATAGTGCTAGAGGGGAAAGGGTCGGTAAATAAATCTACAGGATCCTGGAATGCTCCAAACCTTAGTCGGCCTCCATCAGCTATTTGTGTGACGAACCCTGGTCGACCATTGACGATCACAACATTGTCCGGCCTGGTCGTAGATAGCTTTGAGTATTTGTAAGTGATGACTTGCTTTGAAGAATCATCAGTTAACTCAGGCTCATTGAGATTTATAGCCAAATCATTATTAACTACACTGTGTAAGTAAACTTTTTCGGCATATCGCTGTGCGGCTTGTTTAGCCGCAGCGAATCCGCAATGTACTGAACGCCTGATTTTCCTCATGTATGATTCAAAAGGAAACACAGAGAAGGACTCTAAACTGCCATGTTCTAAAACATCCCCTGCAATGTGAAATGTGCACATTGTAGACTAAGTGGTCGCTGCCGTAACACTTTTCGTAACCTAATAAGAAGTTGTTAATGTTAACGCGAACACTTTGCGAAAATAGTGTGCAACTTAGGGTGCGATAACAAATATATTGACAAAGAGAGCGACTGAAAGTTTCTGTACATCGACAGTAGTAACTTATTATGATGAGCTACAGGTCCTAAGTACAGTAAGAATAACCGGCATTCAGTTGCTTTCCATACAGAAACTTCATGTAGTGAACGACATTTGCGTTGAAAGTCGCATGTAGTGTGCTCTCTACATAAGTTGAGTGCTTCATTTATGGATGATATAATAGATTGATCCATTCTATTAAGTCGCTTAATAGCTAGGTCCTTCCATAATGAAATTAATTTTTTAGTGATACCTAAGTAAATCATATGCATGGGTTCAGAGGGGAGACATTTGATCATATCCAATGGCAGAGTTTCAAATGAACTTCCATCACGATGATGGGTAGATTGTGACCTACTACGAAAAGTGGCATCATTTCTCAATTCGTGTTCACCATTGGGGAAAGTCATTCGACCACCAATTAGTATCTTTGAAACATGACATTTGTCACAGCCAGCAGTACCGTTGTGTCCAACAACATACCGAATGTTACTGCGAGCCGGAGCATCACAAATAACAGCAACCAATTTAACTGTTAAATGTACCTGATACTTATCTACATTTAGACCGACTGTCAGCAACTCTTGCAACTCAGTGATAAGTGCTGCTGACATGTCGTTGAAATCACATGGTTTCACTTCACCCCCATATATGCCAACTATAAATACATTGCTAACTATTGGACCCGCTATGCGACCTAGTATCGGCCACAGCAGTTGGTTAGAGCTTTTAAACAAGCTTAGACCATCGTAGTTCAACTGAAGCTTCAGTTCTGTAAAACGGAATTTACGTAGCCAAGTCTCTGTAATCCTCAGCAGACTTGATTTCAACCCCAAATGGTAATAAGTCCCCGTTCCGAGAATCTTAGGCTCCACGTCGTTGCATCTACGTAGAACACTTCGGACGGATGTCGGTAGTTCAGGTACGCGCACGCGAATCAGTTTCAGTTTGGAAAGGACAGGAGGCTTGATGGCCTGTGTTAGTCCTGGCAATTGTGTTCTCTCAGTTGATCAAACTTTCTTTTGAAGGAATCTACGGATGGAGCTTCAACCACGTGTTGAGGTAATGAATTCCACTCGTTGATGATTCGGTGGGAAAGTCGATAATCAGCAGACAAGTAATTTGTTCTGGGCTTGTGAACTTTTTTGGAGTGCCCTCAAAAATTCTCTGTTTTGGAAGACAGGAAAAATGAGGGCATATCAGGTACAAATTTATCACTAAGCTATTTGAAAACTGTAATCAAGTCGCCTCTAGTTCTACGATATGACAAAGGGAATAGGTTTAGCTTGGCCAGTCGAGCATCATACGGAAGCTTCGCTATTCCGGGAATCAGCTTAGTTGCTGTTCTCTGGACCTTTTCCAAAAGCTCACTGTCTTTTTTTAAGCAGGGGCTAGCCGCTTGTATGCAGTACTCAAGTTTAGGACGTACGAACACTGTATACAAAGTCAAAAACGTTTGAGCGTCGATATGAGTAAAAGCCCTACGTATTGATCATAAAGTTCTAAGAGCTTCGGCGGCTATTGCTCGGCAGTGTGCAGTAGTCTTCAGATCTTGGCTAACGATGACTCCTAAGTCATTATGTGTCTGGACAACAGGTAGCTCAGTGTTATTCGTCGTGTATGTATCTGAACCTTGATGACCGATATGCATCACAACACACTTGGAAGTATTTATCGGCAGCTGTCATGTATGAGACCATTCGGATAATTTCTTCAGGTCATTTTGGAGTTCTAATCTATCACCCTTACATCGTATCGTTCTCCATATCTTGACATCGGCAGCATATAGCAAGACCGATGATGATAGTAAGCGAGGAAGGTCATTTACATACAAGAGGAATAGCACTGGCCCCAAAACTGTACCCTGGGGCACTCCACTAAGCACAGTTTCCCAGCTAGATAATTTTGAGTTTACCCGTACTCTTTGTTGGCGCCCAACAAGGAAGTCTTCTATCCACGTCAATAGATTGCCTTCAATTCCGATATTTTTTAGCTTATATAACAGCCGGTTGTGCGGAACCTTGTCAAAAGCTTTGCTGAAATCAATGTAAGCCACGTCTACAGGTAACGTTTGGTCCTTAAAAGCGCACCAGCTTTCTCGAGTGACTAATAAGTTAATGAGACAAGAATAACCTATTCTGAAACCGTGCTGTTTCTCCGAGAGGATTCGGTTTACATCAAGGTTTTTAACTAACTCTTTCCGAATAATCTTTTCTAAGATTTTAACAACCACACTAGTTAGGCTAACTGGTCGGTAATTCTCAGGTTTATGTTTCGTACCTGTTTTGAAGACAGGACTTACTATGGCGTTCTTCCAGTCTTTTGGTAAACGACCCTGCGTAACGGATAGCTTAAAGCATATACTTAAAGGGTTCGCAACGAAGTTAGATAATTCCTTTAGTAGCCTAGGATGCAATTCATCGGGCCCCATCGATTTACCTTTGTCAAGCTTATTTAGCAGATCAAAGACATCGAGTTCATTTATGGTCACGCTATCCAGTGTATGTGTGTGTGGGGGGGTTTGTATGCGCTGACAAGAAGGGTGTTTCTATGGTATATACATTGCTAAAGTAGTTTGAGAACACTTGAGCCTTACCAAAGTCATCTTCCAATAACGATGCGGCAGTACTGTCCCCCCATAGTGCAGGAATAATTCCTCCTCTTTTTGTCCTTTGGTTTATATAGGAATACAGGCGTTTAGGACATTCTATGGATTCCTTTTACAATTTTTTTTTCGTACAGCTTTCTAGACTTACGGAGGGTCGAGACACAGGTATTCCTAGCTTTTCGGTACTGAGATTTTGTCTCATCGGTCACCATCAACCTAAATCTATCCCACATTTTTCTTCTCTTACGGAGAAGGATGCGGACCTTTCTATTGAACCATGGTGGGGAGTTTCTCGGCCCCCTTGGTATAGTTCAAGGAATATGGGGTGCCGTAACTTTTAAGTATAAATTCCGGAATGCATCCAAAGCCGTTTCAATTGAGGACTCTGGGTCCATTGTCCAATCTACCAATGATGCCGAGTGCATGATACCTGGTATGCTTGCTTTCCAGACGTTAGGTCTGGATTGAGTTGACGCTTGCTCGTGATTGACACTTATATGGAAGTCAAAAGTTAAAACTGCATGATCACTTTTACCTAGGAGTGGCATGTAAAGGAGGTTCGCAACGTCATCCTCATAGTGAGTTAATATAAGATCTAGTAAGGATGATTCAGTGTCCGTGTCGTACCTAGTCGCTTCTTTCACATGTTACACTAGGGCACATGTTATAACCGCATCAACTAGTTCCTGCTCGAAGTAATTTTCTGATGATTCGGTTCGCAGATTTCCCCAGTCTACCACAGGTGCATTAAAGTCCCCTAGGATTAGACATCGACTACTTCGCGACCAATTTTTGAGCCTGCTTAACAGGACATCATATACCTCACAGCTTGGACTGCGATTGACCAAACCAATTAGCAGCTCTTGCCCCTTGAATTTCAAGCGGCAACTAACCAATTCACACGTCCCACTATCATGGGATACACTATCAATAATGACAAAAGAGATAGCATTCATAATGAATAGAGCTACTCCCCCTCCTTTACGTTTATGTATTCAGTCGGTCCTTACTAAAGTAAAACCCTCAAAATCGAGTTCCATATTATCTACAGACTGTGTCAGCCAGGTTTCCGTGACTGCGATTATGTCTGGCTCTGCAGAGTCAATCTGTTCACCTAGTTCCGATAGCTTATTGATCAAGCTTTGGGCATTAGTGTAACAGTTCCGTAGCCTATTTAAGTGGCTTCCTGTTTCACCCAGAGTGGCTTCGGCATCATTCTCTGACGAAGCCTCACAACTCGAAAATTTACAATTTTCAGGTCCTTTTCGCCAGCGTCTAACCTCATTTGTAGTTCTTTTTCGGCTTCCCATCTTTTTACACGGTCTGCCAGCGGCAAGTCCTTTCGGATAAAAACACCTGAACCCTTTAATTTATATCCATTCTGTAAAATTAAGTCCCTTTCATTCGAAGATTTGAAAACTACTTTAAGCAGTCTAGACTGATTAGGCTTCAAGTTCGCTAAACTACCTAGTCTATACACCTTTAGCAAGGTGACTCCGGAGATATTTTGAGGCATGAGTTGATTAAGTAGCTGTTTTATCAAGACAATGTCATGCTAAAAACGAGTTTTCGGTTCGGAGCATTCACTCTCCTTGATCCTATGAAAAATGACTGATCTGTTACTGTGATCAGCCTTCGATTTTTTGACTACTTTTGTGGGGGAAGCGTTCCCTTTTATATCGTTTTTCTGTTTCTTCCTCACAACCTGTACCCATTCGTCAACGTTGCTTGGAGAAGCAACCATAGTCGCGTCAAACATGCTGTGGGATTACGGAGGGTTTTCGATGACTTGGGAGGTCAGGTTTGGTGTTCCTTTAGGAACTGATCGAGCCTTGCTGATGCGGCTTCTATGTGTTTCTTTCTGAATACCATTTTGAGGACGTGGGACAGAAGAAACTTTTTTCCTTGAGCTTTTTGTGCTGACAGAACTCTATGGGGACTGTTCTCCATCCTTTGGTCGGTGCAAGTCATCTGATTTCGAACTCACTTTAGTTTGCCTCACGCCGATTCGCGTGTCAACGGAGCGAGTACTTGATGATGTGTCGCGACCACTCTTGCCAAAACACTTTTAAGCAGCACTAACCAATGAGATGGCCTCGGCTAGCAAGCTGTTAGCATCCGAACAGCACTGTTGACAGAGCCATACGCAACCATTCCTACTGAACCGTTTGAAAGCTTCAGGCGTTAAATTTGTTTAAACTTCGTGGTACCATCCTTTGCACTTATCGCACTGCATGCCGCTTTCAACAGGATAACGACAGCTCAGGCGTTGGCAATTACTTTTTTTGCACTGTCCATTCATTTAAACACGGGTTTTTTAGAAAGAAGTAGATGCAAAAATACTGAGGGACAAAAAAATAATCTATGGCCCAAAAAAGTGGAAAACTGTGGATCGTTAGAACCAAAAGTACTAACAGATACTATAAAAAAACAGAGTACTCTAAAGTACTGACAATAAATTACTTTATAAACGATAATCTAATCGAATACTTTAACTGAAAGAAACTCAATTAAAGTGAAAAACAGTAGTTTTGATACGTATAAACGATCAAAACAATAGAATTTACTCAGCGAGGAAAATTACCACTTTCTTTCTTCACCGTTATATCACCACCTTTCATGATGCCTATGACAATTCCGTCTACCTCTTCTTTCATTGAAAGATGACTGGGTGGAGACATTTCTGAAATCACACCATCTATACATAGTTCATTATGGAAGATACACTACCATTGGTTGTACTGCCAGCACATTGTACATAACTACATGAAGCAGTGGCTTTTTCTGAGACAACACTGTTACACTGCTCTGTAGCTAGCGTTTTACCAACTCCTATGATGACAACTGCATTGTTGTCATCTTCGTCACTGCTGCTTAACTGATAATTTCTTATGAATTCATCTCTCAACTTGCGCAACCTTCTGTAATAAGTTGATCTGGGACAGCCCAGCAACCTCAAGTCTCTGGCAGCTTGAGCTCTTCTTTTAGCAATCTTATCAAGCCGTAATTTACTTTCCTGAAAAAGACAATTTACTTAAGTGAGACTGAAGAACTACAGTAATCGAAGTTTCGGATAATCCTAAGAACTCACTTGCATGGCGTTCGAATTTTGAAAAAGTAGTTTAGGGACGACAATGCATTGTCTCGTGTCTGTTTGACGTATTAAAACAAGCCATGAAAGTCGATAGACTATTCCTGAGCAAAAGTCTTTATTGAATCAAAATGAACAAATTGTAATTGTAATTTAATGGTTTAACGTTTAATAATCGATTGCTTAGGAAATGTTATTCTGGAATGATGTGCTACACATGAATTCGGTAATTTCCCCAAAGTTGGGAGCTTGGGATACTAATAATAATAATACAGAAATGCTACAAGTGTGTTATATTTCCGTATTACGTTATAATTACGCAACAATTATATTAGTTATTGGCATTACATGTTTCCTTTTTTTTATAACGCTAGTGTTACGTTCCAGAATTTTGTATGGACCACTAATAATAATTAGTTGAACATGAGCATCGCGGTGATGGTCATATATTTAGCCCAATGTTATGATTACTTAACAGTTCCTTTATAAGTTGCGTTTAAAATTAGGTATGTAGAATCAATGCCACTAATACAGTAACCTAAAAATAAGACTCGCCTGGGTTGCTTTCTGAATTCGTCGTTACTGCCAGGGCTAGTTGTGTGGTTTCATAATACATGCTCACAGGGAATTCGTTCAACGTTTGCCTCCAGCTTTTTAATTGTTTAGTATTATTGGTAAAATCTAAGAAATTGTTTAGTTCAACAGGCGCAGCTTGTTCACACCACTCACCTTATTTGGAGATTCGTCGTTCTCTGGTGTGACTTACCCCTTTTTATGAATTCGACTACTGTCACTCAGCAATTGTTTAGGAATACCTAGCTTATGTATCCAGTATTATTTTAATAAAAATTTTAACACACACTCATATATCAAAAGTAAAAGATCTGGGGAGTTGTGGATAGTATGACATCGAAAAGTAATTTTTTTAGTTAAATCAAATAGGTGGGACGTTATGAGAAAAATTTTTTTTAAATAAACGCAGGATCCTACTAGGTACGTGATTAGATTTTATTCTGCAGCCAAAACTGTCAATATTCTTGACCGACTAATTGGATGTGCCCATCTAACCGTTTTTGTCACTTGTAAAGATTTACCGTTTTTACATGTCGATTCCGCAATTGTTTTGTCAGGTAAGTTGTCTAACAACACGTACGGTGGTTCATGATCGAGATAAGCTGGTTTTAACCTATCAATACTTACGGAGTCCGTGTTTTCATGTCTTTCTATCATGAAATATTTATCTTTTCTTGAGACGAATTTGAAAGGACCTTCAAACGGAGGGCTAAGTGGTGCTTTTTTTGTCACACCTTATCCAGACGTGCGTGCAATTGCTTAGATCTTTAGGTATATATATGGCTCGCAATTGTTCACGAGTATTGTTTGGCTTAAGTTCGGACATGTGGTCCCGTAGTTGATCTACGTAATTTTCTAAATTAAGTTTTTGACTGTTAGTATTAGGGTAAATAAATTCACCTGGTAGTCTCAGAGTTGTTCCGAAAACCATTTCCGCTGCTGAACACTGTGCATCAGTTTTGACAGATGTTCGTATTCCCAACATAACTAACGGTAGGAATTCTGTATATTGATTGGGGTTTGAGTGAGATATAAGAGCGGTATTTAGCTGACGGTGAAAACGTTCTACCATCCCATTAGCCTGAGGATGATATGCAGTACAGCGTATCCTATTGGAGCCTAGAAGTTTAGTCAAGTTATTGAATAGTTCGGATTCAAATTGCGCTCCTCTATCCGTCGTTATAGTTATGGGTGTACCAAAAATGGCTACCCAATTCTTCATGAAAACCTTGGCTACTGTTCTCACTGTGATGTCCGCTATCGGAATGGCTATAGGGAATCTGGTAAATCGATCTATGCATGTAAAAAGATAATTAAAACCGCTCGAACGTGGTAAAGATCCTACCAAGTCGATATGCACATGGGCTAAACGTGCATCTGGTTGCGAGAAAACACCTACGGGTGAATTTTTGTGACGAATAACCTTTGATTGTTGGCATGCCGAACACTCTCTGACCCATTTGTGTACATCCTTCTGTAAATTCGGCCATATATACCTGGCATTGATTAGTTTAGTTGAAGCTTTTGCGCCAGGATGAGACAAAGCATGGAAGTTATATCAATTTTCGCATACTTTTGGGAACGAAAGGTCGAGGCAATACCTTGGTCGTGTCACAGTAAATTAGAATACTGTTTTAATTTAAGAATTGAATTATTTGTTTTAAGCAGATTTTGTAATTTTGCATCCTTTTCTTGTTCGTGCTACTGTAGACTGCTGTAGCACGTTCATTTCTAATCTAGATAAAGCGTCTGCAGCCTGATTGTCCCGACCTTTGATATGTCGGATATCACTTGTGAACTGTGATATATAGTCAAGGTGTCGAACTTCTCGCGGTGAGTGTTTCTCGGCTTTCGCTTTTAATGCATTCGTTAGTGGTTTGTGATCCTTAAAGACTATAAATTCTCTGCCTTCTAACATGTGTCGGAAGTGCTTAATGGTCAGGTAGATTGCCAGAAGCTCTCGCCCGAAGGTAGAATACCTTGTCTCTGCTGGAGCAAGTCTTTTCGAGAAAAAAGCAATTGGTTTCCAGGCGTTTTCAACCAGTTGATTAAGGGTACCACCTACTGCTTTATCTGAAGCATCCACCACTAAAGCAAGTGGGGAAAGAGAATTCGGATACATCAATGTAGATGCCTGAGCCTGTTTATCTTTTAGCTGTTTAATCGCTTCGACGGCGTCAGAAGACAGTTTGTATTCTTTTGGTTTTCCTTTAAGTGAATCTGTCAAGGGTTGCATTAGATGTGCACAACCGGGTATGAATCTGCGATAAAAGTTAATTAGACCTAAAAAACTTCTCAGTTGTGTTAGAGAACTAGGTATAGGGTATTGTTTGATGGTGTCCACTTCTGCTTTGATAGGTGTAATCCCTTCTGGGCTTATTGTGTGCCCAAGAAATTCTAGAGTTCGAACACCGAAAACACACTTACTTTGATGTATGTTCATTCCATTTTCATTCAGTCTTTTTAACACTGCTCGTACGTGCTGTTCGTTTGATTGTAAATCGGGGCTGGCAATTAACAAGTCGTCTATATACCCCTGTGCAAATGGCATATCTCGAAGTAGGTTATCCATGAATCTTTGAAATGTTTGTGCCGAATGGCATGCGTACAAACTCGAATAAACCAAAAGGTGTAGTAATAGCTGTCTTGGGTATATCTTCATCAGCCACCGGAATATTGTGATATGCCCTGACCAAGTCAGTCTTAGTAAATATGTTCATACCATGCAAACCGTTTGTGAAATCTTGGATATGTGGTATCGGGTACCTATCTGGTACGGTTTGACGGTTGAGGGCTCTGTAATCCCCAGACGATCGCCAATCGCCTTCGTTTTTCTTTGGGACCATATGCAAAGGGGATGCCCATTGGCTATCAGAAGGACGGATAATACCCAGTTGTAGTATGTAGTCAAATTCAGCTCTAGCGATTTTGAGCTTATCTGGTGCTAGTCTCTTGGGTCTTGCAAACACAGGCGCACCTTCGGTTTGATATTATGACTTACTTTTAGTTTGTCTTTGGCAGGCTGTGGGTTTGGTCTAGTTAAGTTTGGAAATTCCGCTAGTATATCTTGGAGTTTCTCTGTTGTTACTGGCGGAGTTTGAATCAAGTTAAGGGGTGTGATGTGACTTTCTTTGCCTTTTGTGTAATTCGAAGTTTCTTTCAGTGTTAAGCGTCGTTTCTTAGTGTCAACGAGAAACTCGTATCTCTCTAGAAAGTCCATCCCCAGTATTGCCAGATCTAAATCGGCTACAGTGAAAACCCAGGGGAATCGCCTTCTGAACCCCAAATCTATTGTTAAAGTTTTCTGCCCAAACGTCGCAATTTTAGTTTTATTGGCAGCTTGGAGTGTAACTGGGGATGTTTTTGGCCTCAGCTCAGTTTTGTTTTGAGGTATGATACTGAGAGCAGTGCCTTTATCTACCAAAAAACACAAGCCGGAGTTTCTATCTGTAACATAAAACAAGCGACTATTTAGGCGCCCCTCCCTAGTCGTCGCGACCTGAAGAGAGGTTACTCGTTTCCCGCATTTCTGGGATTTTGTTTTGGCCAGGCGCAGGGTTGCATGCACTTTGTTGAGTTGACACCAAACTTCCAATGATACCAACAGAATTGCCCAGATTGTCTAGACATTTGTAATCTGTTTCGTGACTTGGATCTTGTTCGTTGTGGTGATCTACTCCTGTTTCTCTGATCCATTTGCATATTGACAACAGCCTCAGTGAGACTTTTCACACTCGCCATGAGTCCCTCTATGACTGAGTCTTTTGCTAGTTTTTCTTTTTGTGTGTGGTTTGTCGTGTGTGATTCAGTTAGGGGACTCCTTTCCATTATCCTATCGGCTATACGCGCTAAAAGAGATAAAGAGGTTTCAGGATCTTGTGCATCCAAACAGTGTTGGACGTAGCATGGGAGAGCTTGTATCCATCCTTGCTTTAGGACTGCTTCTCCCACTGTGTTATCACCCACTAAGACTTGAAGGTGACGTAAAATCTGTGACGGCGACCTATCAACTAATGTTTCTCCTTGGAAAAGCCTTTGGATTCTTTGGCCGTCTGATAATGAAAAACGGTTCATGATCTCTCGTCTTAAAATGGTGTAGGGTTGTGGTGATGGTGGGCTTAAAATCAAGTCACGGACTTCTTTGGTAACTGAAGGAGGAAGTATAGAACACAAGTCTCTATAGCGAATTCCTTCGGATTTGATATTATGTCTCGTGAAATAATGCTCTAGTTAAGCAAACCACAACTCAGGATCACTACGATCAAATTCTGGAAGTCGGGATTTCGTAGTCATAACAGTGTCTATCTCCACTGGTGACAAATCCTCCAGGTTTTGGGTTTGTATTGAGTCTTACATGAAGTATATGAACAATATAGCAATAAACTTAGCACGAAAAATGGTTACTACAGCACGAATAACTTAAGATAATAAAAAAACAACTATGTATACATATATATATACCAGACTATGTTTGCCGATAATCAGAAGGTCTACTTTTACGACTAAGTTAAACCAAAAAAAATTATTAATCAAAAATGAAATCAAATTTGTGTTTCACAGGGATCACCAGTTTCGTGCCTTTTGGTAACCCTGGCGTTATTAATAGAAGAAACCAGACTCGTAGGAAAATAGGTCTTTATTTTGATCTTCGCGCAGTCACAGTGGAGCGTGGGATTCCTTACTCAGACAAACAAAACCTCTCAACAAGCAATATAAGATAGATAGAAATATAACGCCTAAACAAAATAAAGAAGTGAATAAATATCTGAACTATGCTGTTTTGATATATGCTTAGTTGCTTGAGATTAACTCTTGACAACCAACCTAAGGTGTTACAATACAAACAGGATATGTTAAAGAATACTAAAACCTTGACTAAATTAATCAAGTAAAAGTCGATCAAGTATGCTTTGATGCAATAAATACACAAAAGCAGAATCGAAACACTCAATACAATATCACTTTAACTGGAGCAGATTCAATTAAAGTGTAAACAGTAGTTTTGATGCGTAAATTACGATCGAAACAGTTAAGTAACAATACCGCTGTCCTTTTAGAAAGCGCGCGTTAAAAAAATCTTGTATGTATCAGGCTCTCTATGAGTGATTTCACTTTAACAAGAGATAATGTGAATTTAATCTAATTCATTATACCTCTGTCTGTTCTACTACGTAATGTTAAGCAACGTTTGGAGTCCATATTCAAGTGCCTTGCTGCTCTGCTGTTTCTCTTTTTTATTTTCTTCAGAATCTTGCTCCGAGGGCACAGCTATGAAACTTCTAACGTCTGGAACAAACTTGATTATGCGTAAACTCAAGGTCATGGTTTATAATAAGCGCTCTACGAGACTACTTTATAACAACTATAAACTTAATAAGTTCGGAAGCATGCTATGCTCCAACAAATATCGTAATTTGTAGATCATGCCTGTAAAAATGGCGTGTACCTGCTCATGCAGAAATATATTATTATTATTATTATTGGTAAGCCCGACTAAAGAAACGCAACCTATTATTATCTTTTCCCTTTTCACTTGATATTTCTCGATCGATATTTACTTATGTAAACCCATTATTCTAACAGTCCTCTGATTAATGCTCATGTGTATTATCGTAATGTTATATTGATTAGTTCTCATAACTTACTAGCTCAATCAATAATAAAAACTGGTCATCTACATTAACTAATTAGCTTTTGATGATTCGTTAACAAGTTTTAGTAGCATTTACTTGCTTCAGCGAAATAAACTTGTTTTAACATCAAGCTCTAGCAAATATAGCCTGCAAATAACCTCAATATACATTGACTAACCATGCAATCAAGGACTAGATAGTTATCTGGATCTAATTCTTAGTGTTCCTTCACTTAACACCTTCTGTCTTAAACTATGTACTATCCTGTAATGTCTTTTTTTCCGACCACTGCCTTCCTAATTTCATATTCTCGAGTTCCATTGCCAAACAACAAGGATGACACTACTACAAAAGCATACGGTGAGTTTCAGCTATAAGTTTTCTGCAGTCGTATGGTCATTTCAGATGGCTCGTTCAATGGCAACCACACAATTATCTGGAATCATTCAGTTGTTCTGATCCGAGCAAGTGACAAAAACGTCAGCGGTACCAAGGGCCCTGGAATTAATTACCGTACTGCATGTTTCATTCTGGATGCTTTTTGATCAACACTACTCACGAATGGCGTTACATATGTCGTCTACTCAATAATCTAATTTTCAAAAATGATTCAGGCGAGTTTAACTATTTTACTGGATGATTTTTTTAAACTTAACATATATATTTTATTGCTTTTGCCACATATTTGTAAGTGTCACTAAGCTAAATGCAGGAACTTCTTGTGGAAAGTTTATAACTCGTCATAATCCTGCCTGAAGTCTTATAAGCAGTCTTAACTTTACAATTATTTTTCTGGTCATGTTTATTATTTTTAAATTGTCATGTAACTCAACAACATGCATGTTAACCTGGCCCGTATGTGCGTTGCATCACATCTCTATGTCTCGTAAATTTAAAAATCATCTAAATCGCCCATCATAGTCATTAGTGCTATATGTATTTAGGTTTATGAATTGGTCTATCATATTAGTAGCCTAAAAACAGGGACATAGTTTAGATAATAATGTCACCGAATTTAAGTGCTATCATAATGCACTAGCATAATAACTAAACTGTCAGGTAGTTGTTGGCCAAACAAATATCTAGAATTAAAACTCCTGAGCCTACTACTAAAATTAATACTGTAAACAAATGTTTTCAACTTGCAATTTATAATATAATTAGGCATCTCGGATTCTTTAACGCTACAAACTTCGGCTATTTCAGAAGCACATAAAACAACAATAACTATTTTCAACTAGTTATTTTCAACTGCCCCCAAATGCCCTGGTACGGCCGAGAGTGGGGAGAGTCCGCTCTCCCTCTCGAAATGCTCTCACATGGCCATGCGTATATAGCCCCTGCCAGGGAAGTCCTACTCACTGCCTTCTCGTGGCGGGGGTGTTGTTTACAAAAATGAGAGGACGAAAAGCGGATGTCCGGCGCTGTAACCGGACCCCAAACCAATGGTGCACATGGGCTCCAGTATCCTGAAGGAACAAATGGCGTATGAACCAATCGTTGGTCACCGGCTACCATGGGACTGCATCTCCTCACGATGCTCCACTGCCTTGTGGGTCAGACGTTCAGGTCAAAGGCTCGGGGTGTGGCCCCCTAAGACAACCACCTGCTTCGGTTTGGGCACCCGTGCAGTTTCACAGCCCTCACACAAATCAATTGAGATTTGTGTGGCGCATATGTATTTTGGTGCCTCCCTGTACCTATACTTATGTGTTAAAATAAATAAATAAATAAATACTATTTTCAACTGGCTACTCCTCAATCAACACTATAACTAGTTAAAAATAATAGTTTCAGGATATCGTCATAAAGCATTCATGACTTGACAATCACGCAATATGACTGGTAAAGTTGGAAACTAACAAAATCAGTCAACAAACTGACCTGTAATTATCATTAGATAGTGTTGTTTTCTCGGTATCTTCACCCATTGCAGATGATTTTCAGTATGTTTCTCTATCAGTTGCTCATTCAATAAATATCTCAAAACCTTGCCAGTCTAATTGGAGGTCTAGCGACACAATCATGCATGCAAATAATCAGTATAAGCAGTCGAGCAAATCTCCTTCAAACTGAAAACATCAATGTCGGATTTACCTCAACACTGAATAAGGTTCAAGCCATTATCATAGATATGAGTTGGGGGTGTACTCCCCTTGGTTACAACTTGTGTTCTTCCTGATAATCACATGAGCATCACTCGCTGTTGATCATCTTGTAAAGACTTATTTAGCCAAAGTCACCTAGCGGCACTACATCACCAACAACTTATAATCACTATATCTCAATCAAATCGTATTCCGCCTCACGCTAAACTGCATACTTGCAAATAACTTGTATGCACCATCAGCCGTTAGGTATATATATAAATAAATAGTCTATGGCAAGTCAGAACACGGAGTCTAGAGCATGACTTTTACGAACACACTCATGTTTAACGAATCGCTCTTAGCTATCTGTCCAAAATCCACATGATTATCACTTCACGTATTAAAAATTTTTTTATAATCATTCATATGTATTAGTATTATTACTAAATTCTACCACAGTCAAGTAAAAATGTGGTCGAGAAAATCTCCCCATATCTAAGCAAACCGTATCAAACTAACTGAAACACTAGTTGGAATTCTTCTCCACGGTTATATTTTTGTTCTTTCAGTTAGCCTACTAATGCAGATGCAAGTGGAAATCAACGCATGGACAAATTTCTGATATAAACGTTATTTTATTTCATAATTTGAACTAAATATAATCCTACTTTTAACATTTTTACAATATTGATTGTTTTTGATATTTCTAAACAGGAAATGTTATTAACCTACGGCTATTACTAACTATCTTACGGTGACTTATTAAAATATCCCTATATGGAGTCATTATATTATAATTATAATCCCGCTTTGTTTAGCTCAAATAAACTCCGCCCAAATTTTCATTCTAAGCGTGCTAAGCATTAAACCAGACACTCTAAAATTATTACGTGTGTTTCCCGACCAGATGCTGCCGCCTTCTTTTTGATTTATCTTTCAGTTCATCAATACCCGGATAATTCTTATCATTCTTGCTAACCTCCGGCGCGCGACAATCCCACACAATTTGGTATCGAACTAACGTCACGTTTATTCTGGTGGAAGAGTAGTGTAGTGGCACTAGGGCCCTACCACGAGACAATATGAGAAATAGACATTAAACATTTAACGCGGAGAAATACAGAAGAATTTTACAGACTCATCTAGCTAAAGGCGCTTGATCAAGCATCCGCACCAGATCACGTGTGGGAACACCGTGCTGAACATCTGTCACAATCGCTAGCCAGATAACGATCCTCGATATATTGATAGCTTATCAAATATATCTTCGATCTCCTCGCTTCTGCCTTTTGATTTAACTTGGTGGGTACGCTTTATATTAGGTGTTACTGGTTAAAGCGTTGTCAAACTCTGAATACCTGTGACATCTTCACAGTCAATACAAGCAATACAATCAAAGGGAGGAACAAACCAATATGGCTGCCACCAATACTAAGTATCAAGTAAAACAACATAAATGCAGTGCAGGAAGAAACATGAAAACTTAGTGAAGGCGTAAGTAAAATAAAAACTATGATAAAATACAAATGTTACCAATTCAAATGGAATCAAAAAGACCAACAAAATATACCTAAAGGAATCAATAGGAACAAACTGCAAGTGTATACATGGAGAGAATTTCACACACAAAACATTCAAAATGGATCCTACACCGGCCCGTAAAATCTCTTCATACGACACAAGCCACCTTGATGCCTTTGGTCATGGTTCATTCTATAACATATTCTACACTAGAGGAACGAGAAAGACTTACAACAGTACGCACACTCGACCTACCTACATTGATAATAACAGAGAACTAATATAAACCTTCAAGGAGACATACCTGACCTGATCAGTTAAAGTCTGTTCTCTCGTGATGAACAATAACAGTCGGCATATATACCTAATCATCCCTTCCCAAACTCCACCCTTGTGGCTGGATGAGGGCGAGCTAAAATCTAATTGAGTCTGTCTCGCTGATTCAACTGTTGCACAAACCTTCTTAGTTCAGAAACTGCACCCACGAAGCTTGACCCACTGTCACTGTAAATTTCTGCAGGTTTTCCTCTTCTAATAAGACGTAATAAGGCCATTACAAATGAATCAGTATTGAAACTATATGTCATTTCAATATATACTGCTCTTGTTTGCAAACAAGTAAATACCCACCCATAACCTTTTTCTAATTACGCCACCAGTTGTCCTGAATTCATCGTCAACCGCTGGCACGTCACAAAGTTTCCTATCACTCTCCTAACCGTGATGGTTCCTTTTACTGTCCAATAACCTATTCGAATTGTGGCCAGTGCTTGAGACGTTTGCGTGTGTCTTTGTTCTTTACGATAATGTCTAATTATCGTTTCTGTCCTTAAGTGTCGACTGGTTAAGGTTATTGGATGTTTAAACGCATTTAGGAAGTCTGAGTAGCTTAGGCAACCTCCAACACAGAGTAACCCTGCAAGCATTATCGATGATAAACCCTTTAGATCATTATGACTAACTACTCTATTGTTGTTTTTGAATTCACTAGGTAATTCTGGACCATTATTAGAATCTTACGCTTGGCGATATCAGAAGCAGACAAAATAAAGAGGAACAGGTGTGACTATAACTTACGAACGAACCAATTAGACTTAGGATAACAGGTTTTCGATTTTCTCGTAAGATTAATTCATCAATTTGACTAAATGGAGTTTTAACATTTTAGATTACATCAGATCTTTCTGAAAACCTTAAATCGGATTCCTAAACCTAATCATCAACTATAAATCATAATCTTAATTCTACCAACAGGTTTATAGCCCTAATTTAACTCTAGCAAGTGGTTGGACATTCTCAAGGTCACTCTGATGTTGCTCAAGCGTCGTCCATAAATTACAGTTTCACTGAGAAGCATTTGAGTCAACATGTAAAAATACGTGCAAGACCAAGCATTGTAAGCGGAAGAGGTTGTGAGGGAAAAAAATACAACACAACTACATGACGCAAAGAAGAAATTTGCAGAAGAATATGGTAAACCAGCGATAACATTAAAGGGTAAAGAAGGCAAATCAACCACTGAAATTTAAGAACAGAGGAATAGGTGCGTAGGACACGTTGAAGGACTCTGGAATAGGCCAGCTCGATTGAATACAACGCACGTTGAAGCTGTCATTCCACCAACGATCGAAGAAATCAAGATGGCCATCAGACAAGTCAAGAGAGAGAAAGCAACAGGACAAGGCCAAATACCAGCCGAATCACTGAAGTCACACATAGAAGTAACTGCAAACATGATCCACTTTCTATTCGAGAAGATTCGGAGGGGAAAAAATGCCGATGGACCGGAAAGAAGGATTTTACATCAAGATACCAAAGAAAGGATATCTGAGCAAATGTGAGAACTACAGAGGAATCACACCATTATCGGTACCAAGAAAGGTTTTCGACGGAGTATTGTTGAATCGGATGAAAGACTCGGTGGACACCCAAATTCGAGATCATCAGGCTGGATTACGGTAAGAATCGATCGTGCACTGACCAAACTGCGGCACTACGGATCATCGTTAAATGATCAGTTGAGTAGAACTTGTCGGCATGCATCAACTTCATTGAATACGAGAAAGCATTCGACATTGTGGATAGGAGAACATTATGAGACCTTCTTCGACACTATGGTGTACCTGAGGAGATCGTCAACATTATCCAGAATTCGTACATCGGGTCACAGTAAAAAGTCATGTGCGGAGGACAGCTGACAGACGCATTCCGAGTGAGGACCGGAGTCAGACAAGGCTGCCTACTTTCCCCTTTTTCTTTCTTCTAGTGGTTGACTGGATTATGAAGACCTCCAAATCTTAGAGGAAGCACGGGATACAATGGATTCATTGGATATATAGTGGATTCCAACCACAATCCTCAAAGCTGAACTTGAAATAACTGGAAAAATAGACTTTCAAAATGTAACACTAAGAGAAGGTCAGTAATGGGGGACGGCGTGACCAACCAGCTAACGTCGAAGTTACACCCCACGGTTAGTATCCAAGTGGATTACCCTTTAGTGGTATCAAGTTACTACTGCTACTTTGACTACCGTAAACCTGACGAAGTTATTACAAAAATGTTAGCAGGAGCAAGTACACGAATCAGAGTGCGACTCTAGCGAGTCCATTCAACTATATTATTATGTGTCCGCTCACTGTAACTTAGACATTTAATCCACTATGTGAAATTATGTTTGAGTCTGATTGAGCGCGTGAATATCAACCATTATCTATTCTCCCAGTGGTTGTAACACATAGACAATCAGTAATTTATCCACAGTTGATTAGCACATAAAAATATATGAATTTTTAGCACATACTTTCTCAATGGTTTCCTTATGTACTTGCAATCTACCCGCTTGAGGATTTTTACCAGTCATTAAAATAAACTATCTGTATAACTGGTGTCCGGCTTCTGCATATTCTCGAGAAACGTCATGATACTAATAGAAGGCTCAACCTGTGTAAATACTCAGCTGACGTGATACTGTTTATTGGGGTCAAACGTAGAGGAATCCACCTTCACACAAACACCACCACATGGGCCAACCCACGGCGTGCGATTAATTGATCGTCATTGGTCTTGACAATGATCGATAAACTGTTCGAATATTAGTGACCCGTCTGCCAAATAATTTGACTAGAGCCCAGTCACATTTCACTGGCTCTACTCATGATTTCCAGTGACCATTATGAATTTATATAGCTTAATGATTGAGATATACCAGTGATTTTTTATGGTTGATGAATGACACGGAATTGTAGCCAAATAATCACTCCTACTTTAGAACAATGGTTACTAGAAATTAATAATAAAATATAATCAAACAACTGTCTGTTACATGAGGCATACCAGCTTACAGGCAAGATCAAATTTTAACGGAAGATACCGTCTTCACTGTGGTGGGCTACCAAGTTAGTTTAATATTTTATAAGGTACGTTGACCATAAAATTATGGGATATAACACTCCTCGCATATGAGTGCAAATAAAATTGGAAAGATTCGTATTGTCAATATGATGGTAAGCGCGCTTTATGGAGGTTGCGCTGCAACGTGTAACTGATAGTCGGGAGTAAATCCACGTAAATTTGTGAGCTTCTCTAATCCGCGATCTTATATCCCTCTAAAACATTGATGGTGACGCGGGACAAAGTCACCCGTTCCATATGCGTTATCGATAGCATATCTTGAGAGGGCTGAAAAAGAGGGTAAGAAAAAAGCAGACAATGGAGATTTGTAGCTCAAGCGGATGATTTTGATGGAGTTTTGTCCTCTGAAATAGATCCAATTTGTCAACCAATCAGGAAAATTATGCACAAACGTAGGAACAAAAATCAAACCAATGGGAGACAACCAAAACAAAGAAGTAAACAATGACAAATTCAAGGTCAATAAGAACCAATCAACATCGAGGTGCACAGAACAAGCTGTGAAACGCATATGGAGAAATTAGAACACTTGACTTCCATCTAAAGTTTGTGCTGATGATGTCGTTTAGAAGAATGACGAGAGCTCCACGACCAAACCATCCAGCTCAGAGAACAAAGCTCCATCAAAGCAGAATGTTCATGCATATTGGAATCGAGTCGTTTGTGATTGAAATAGTGAAGGTATGAATACTTGGTCTAATTTTCTTTCATCGAGGCACTTTTTAAGCAAGAATATTCTAAAAGGTTGAAGAAAACAATATGGTATGAATGGATAAAGAAGTGTTAGTGAAAGTGTTAGGTTCAGAAAGATTGAACCGGGACTAAGAATAAGACGGCTTAATTCGGTTCATGCAGTGATTACCATACCATGTACTTCTTTTATCATTACCGCAAATGTACTTTTTTATGGACAAGGCTTTGCTAGTTCTTTACTTGTTATTATGAAGCATGATGACATTCCATAGCAACAAGGTAAGCCAGGTGGGAGTCATTAAGCGTGTAGGTTGACAGTGCCGACATTCCCAAAGGGGGGACTTGATTATGCAGCATAAAGGTTGATTATGGATGCAGTAAAATAAGGCCCTCAAAGTTTTACCCGCTCTTCGCATCATACATGTGAAAATCATAATACATACATGTCGTGTCTGAAGTAAATTGTTCTATGGGTGTAGAAGCCTGAGTACGCACAGCTAGAATTGTTCGAAAACTTACCACGCGAGTCACCAAAATGCTTTTTGTCACGGACAATAGCACATGGGAGCAATGAGCGATCGAGAATGATTCCATAGGAAAAGCAGAACCTTTTATAGAGCAAGGGAAATGTAGAACCAGACTAGGTGAACAATAATCGAAGGACGATTAGTGGAATATGAAGAAATGAGAAAAAGCTGTGATTTTGATCAAAAAGTTTCGAGAAAAGGATAACGACTACGTTTACCGGTGATTTCATATAGAAGTGAGGGGACCGAGATGTAATGTCATAAATTGAGTGTTTATTGGGAATAGATGTACCACTTAGCTGTGGCCTCGTCAACGCTGAAGGTTTAAAGTAAACAGTATGTTGAGGGTAATTAGTTTTCAAATTTTACAGTTTTATCCATAAAGACCTTTGTGGCTCATATATCTGTTTTATGCTCATTTGATTTTTCCAATCTACTGTTGTCATTGGTCTTGGTCCATACGAGTGACATCAGGAAGTGAGGGGCTGTCAAGAACAACTATTACATTATTTTGTAGTTATAGTAGACTGACAAAACTGGGAATACTGAAGTTACTCGGCAGACAAAAAAGCACGAATTTAAATAACTGTAACTGGGACAACTGTGCTGTCAGAAAATTTCAATTATAACTGAGTAAAGACATCGTTTTCAGTAATCAAGTGTTTTATTATCATTAAGTGGAGGTCCTATTAATTTTTGTTTTTTCTCTCGATGCTAACCGATGTGACGAGCATGACCAATCACAACTAAATTACAGCTACCCAGCAAATGGAATAAAATATATCCAAACTTCTAGGGTTGCCTATTCAATCAATATTGGACAAAAATTGAAAAAATGCACCTGAAACGAAAAGGATACTACTTTAATCATTTACCAAAAACGGTGGACCTGCGAAATTACTGAAATCATTGATGGTTCATATAAGGTTAATCCGACCTTTTCATCAGGAACTAAACTTTCCTCCACAAAACAAAAGTAATGTAACAACAACTGACCAAAACTTATTCCGTAATTCGTCAAAGCGTCAGGCCTTTAACTCATGAATTGGGCGATCCATAAAAACTGAATGAAGTCTTATATCTCATCAACAAATACATCAAAATATTCGCTCCAAAAATGTATGTACTTATCGTAGAAACGGTAGATCAACGATGAATCAACATGTGTACCTAGGTATATGAAACACGGAGAAGTGAAGTATTTGTAAGTTAGCATATTTGACAGTCCATCTCAGCCATAAATCTTAATAAAATGACTACATGATCGCTTCTATCTAGAGGTGGCAGGAAAGTCATTTGACCGACGTCATCACCGTGTGTGGAAACTAGGTTCAAGAGAGACGAGGAGCTTCTTAAGTCACATGTGGTGGAATCTCCAATGTGTTGGAATAAAGCTTGTGCAATTGAGGTTTCTAACAGTTTGTGATCGAATGACTTTATCGGTGACTCTGCTTCAATTGCTTCTAGAATCACCACAGACTTTGTAGAGCAACATGCTTCGCACAGCCAACGTGATAATTACTTGCAGCACATTTTATATGCAGTCGGTGTGAGTCCGATGCACATATCGTGATACAACTTATTGCAGTTGTCACATTGCATCCCATCATCGACAGGGAAATAGCACGCAAGTCTGCCACGACGATGTCTTACTTGCACCATAAATTTGTTTTGTGATCTCACGGTGAAAACCGATCTCTGGATAAAGGATCATTTAAAGCTTGATAAGTGGTAGACAATGAACATAAACAAAAAAGGTTTGCATACAAATGCGCATAAAAACAACAAAAAATCCGACCTCAGTAGTTACAAAAAGATCTTGACACTTACGGATACAAAAATACTCAAGGATATACTCAACAATGAAGAATAAGTACCAGTGCCCATAGATTTTTTTGTTTCTGTACTCGTAAAGTACAGATGATAAACTTATCTAGAAAAAAGAGGCACATTTTTGGACTACTTTAACTAGAATAAATTTATTTATAACAAAAACAACAGTCTTGATGTGTAACTTAACAATCAATACCATAAAATATACTCAGGGGAAAAACACCACTATCCTTTTTGAACAGTGCGCGTAAGCAATCGGTCGATTTATTCTGATATGATTTAAGCCAGTCAATCAAAGGTAACTTTTTTACAAGGAATATGTGATCGTCTATGACAAAATTGTTTTGAAGGGTCATTACAACATCCTTCAATAAAAATTGCTGTGATGTTGACCAGCTTCCTACTGTTTTTTGATTTACATTAAACTTCATTCTTTGGTGAGTTAAATAAAGAATAACAGAGTGATTTGAATTATAATTTCTGGAGTCTGAATGCTAATTTTTTTCATACAAATGATTATTGAAACGTCTTTTCATGATCCCGCGGGTGGTACGCTTTCCAAGATGGCTGGTGTAGGTCCTATTGTTAGGTGGAGAAAAGTTTCAGCGGCCACTGGGAATGTCCCTAGATCAAGACACGGACACAAAGCCGTGGCTATCAAGGACTTGATCGTGGTTTTCGGTGGTGGGAATGAGGGAATAGTGGATGAACTTCACGTTTTCAACACGAGTAAGTGTTATTTTCCGCCCATTTGCTTTAGCAACCTGCCAATGGTTTCTTCCCGCTGTACATGGAGATATTCCGCCAGGATGTGCAGCCTTCGGAATGCTGGCAGAGAACACTCGTGTGCTCATGTTTGGTGGCATGCTTGAATACGGCAAATATTCAGGTGACTTATACGAACTACAAGCTTCTCGTTGGGAGTGGAAACGTCTAAAGCCTAAGCCTGCTAGAAATGGCCCCTGTCCATGTCCAAGGATCGGTATGACCTCTCTTATTCTGAATATTTTGGTAGGGCATAGTTTCACTCTTGTTGGTCAGCGAGCATTTTTATTTGGTGGAATAACGAATGACAGTGATGACCCTAAAAACAATATACCAAGGTAGTCACTCCGATTTTTTTTGCTTAATTGGTCATGTGTCGTTGAGTATTTGGTTGTACAAATTCGTGTCCAGTAACATGTTTAGACTGATCTAATCTTAAGGGAAAATTACTTATTCATTATGTACTAGACCACCGGAATATTTCTAAGTTAAACTCAAGTTGAAGGGATATCCCGTGTATCTTGTCACTAATCAAGATCAAGGTACTCAGCTTCACTACTTCTCTCTAGTTATCAACACCTGTAAACAACTGTGTCAACGACGTAAGCAGTTTCGATAATTCATTGGCGTATAAAAGAGAAATCGACACAAGGTGGTTCTTCGGAGTACACCTCTTTTGACCAGCTTCTTTCCAGATCGTTTTTCATCTACCCTCACAAAAGTATTTTCTTATCCATTGTTGTACAGTACCTGTTATTCTAAAGCTTGGTAAAATCTATGAACATCATATCAATTGACAAATCGTTATCTTAGGTTGCTGTCTGATTCCCTTTAGCAAATAGTTATTAACGAATGCTTAGAAATTTGTGTTGCTCAGGAGTTATCGAATTGTATGATACAGTGTGATTTAATAACAACCCTATTTGTTTCTCATGTAACCTAACTACTATACTGGTTCGACTGATAGGTCAGTAGTTAGATATGATCTCTCCATACTTTAATGTCGGGCTAACTAAATCATCCTTCCAGTCCCTAGTTGGTTGAGTGCGAGGAAGGGCCATATTGAGTAGCATTCCGAGTGGCCGGGTATCTTGCTAAATCTGGGGTTAATCAGAAGTTGAAGATCAGCTTCTCAGTCAACGTAGAACCTGTACTTATGTACATCAGTCCGAGTTGTCATTCTCCGTTAGCAGAGATGAGGTATTGAACCAGGTCCCACCATGGTAAAGGTGGTGTCAGTGGTAATAGGAAAGATTAGGCATCGATGATACGGCTCAGAAGGAATATAGAAATTAGTGAATAAAACGAAAAAGGTTATGAGGAATTTAGAATCTCGGGATTTGGGGGAAGACAAAGAATTGATGCACCTGCGTCATTTCAAACGATTTTGAGCCATATCATTTAGAGTTTGACCATTGATTACGATAATCACATGGACCACAACCAGGTAATCTATACCTATTAACATGGTTCAGTCAAATTATCAGTGACTTTATGTACTGATGTCATGTTTTGGTTTGCCGCCTCAGTTTTTAGCTTGCTGTTGCACCGGAAAAGATCACCGGTCTAGGTAGGTGGTGGTCGGGCATACGCAACACACGTCCCTACCACCTCAGTTGGTGAAGATTTACTATCTTATCAATCGGTTTTCCATCCTTATCTGGTACTCTATTCGTAACGCGGACATTACCAACTCCGTGGTCGCGAAATGCACGGACAATGCTTTGTGGACATTTATTATCAAATACTAGTAACCTACGAATATTCTTTACTCCTTATCATGTTTCATATCGATAAAGTAGAACAGAGCAAACTGCTGCGTAGTAAGTTTTTCTCGTAACTTTCGAGTTCTAACTTCTAGGTTCTTATTGGTTATGTCTCACCTACAGTTCATTTACTGAGCCTTATTACTTTATTAATATGTACTGCCTTCCGACAGTACATTTCTGATGGCAGGTTCAGCTAACTCTAGGATATATGTATGCCTTTTAGCAGGGTCGTTTTCCAACCCCCTCCGAATTACGTAAACAACACCCCCGCTTCATCTAACAATTGTTTTAATAACAGGACACTCCCTAAATAATCACGGTGAGGTCGGTTTACAGCAATGTTCATACACGGCGGGTGATAATTTGTGAAATCATCTCTTACATCCGTCACATTGCATACCATTTTCAACAAAGAATATGCACCAATGGTTGACGGCATCGATAACTTTGAATGGACATTATGATCGGCACGATGTGGATGATACAAGAAAAGTTCAGACAGCTAGAAAATCCATCTCAGGAAAAAAGAAACGCGGTGTATATTAATCACAGATACCAACAAAAAATACGTACGAAAATTACTTCACGAACCTAAATAGCACCAAAAGCGTTATATATGATTTTAAACTTCTGGTATGATAAACTCAACAGGAATCTGATATCCTAACACGTGAAAAATTCGTTTCGTTCTATCGAATTCCGTGGTAAATCTTGTTAAAAAAGGTTCGTTATTCAGTCTACAGTAGTTTCCCAGAATAATAGATATTCGTCCGTAAGACATTTTCCGGCGAAACTATAATTTGTAGGCGACCTTCATGTCGGATTTCGTCAGTAATTCTCATGGGGATTTATCATCCAACCGCATTGTATCACCATGCATCTATTAGTCGGCTTTATATTCGTTTTAGCTAATAAAGTATGTTCTTGTTTTATCTCAAGTTGTCTATACTCTTTACTTTGTAAAATATTTTTATAACTAGATACTTAAACGATCTGTACACTCTGGAATTAAAACCCAATTCAAGTACTATGTGTTGGGATATTCCAAACACATATGGTCAGCCGCCTACACCTAGAGAATCTCACAGTGCAGTAGCTTATCAGGTCCTTGATGGAATGATAAAGAAATGGCGTCTTTTGGTATATGGTGGCATGTCCGGTAATCGACTTGGGGATCTTTGGCAATTAGAAATTGATACTATGACATGGATCAAACCTATCGTTAGTGGAGATCTACCGGCTCCACGCAGTCTTCATAGTGCAACTGTAATCGGAAACCGGTAAGTGTTACGGAAACTTTTTTATTATTGCGGTAGGTTTTATCCAGCGTTCTGTTATCTATCGTGAACGATTTGATGTGTCTTAAGGCACTTCTTAGTCTGTTATTATTTGTTTATTGTTAGGAAGATTAGGAAAGGTAATTAGCACTTATTTTAGCTTTGCTTTAAGACTCAGGATTTTCCCATAAACTGCGAGTTTTTATCTAATTAACAAACAAAATATATACGAGTATTCGTCAATATTTGAACGAACAGTTCGGCAGGAATTGGACGCCGAGTATAGAGAAGACATATATATATATATATATATATATATATATATATATATATATATATATATAAACTCAAAAGATGAATCCATTTCTTGATCAGTGACATGTACTTGTGCTTTAGGTAATTTCTAATGGACACCTAGTAGCCTTATCATCTGGCTACTTCCGATTGACTCACTTTTCCAGGTATAGTGGTTAAAGAGCTCCACTTTCAACGTGATAAATACGGGTGAAATTAAATGATTTTGACAGCGCAGGAGAACCAATACAGTATCCGGTCTCCAAAATGAGTTTGTCACGTGAGGTTTGAAAAATCAATTTGTTTCTTTATCGTATTTTGACATATAGGCTGTGGCAGTGATCCATTTGGTATGTGTAAATGAAATATATTCCCAACCCGAAGGGAAAATTCTTTGTTATTATTTTGAACGTACTTAGTTATATTTCAGTTTTAAATCACTTGCCCATACTGACCAAAACTATTGAATCTGTTTAAGCACCCACAACATCAGTTATTTATATGTTGTTTCAAATGTGCAGCGTTTTATGTTCGGCATTTCTCAGCAGTAACCTAGAAAGGGACGTTACTCATTTTTTGCAGCTACTTACTATTCATTAACAAAATTTTAGTTATAGTGTTTTGCACATAATAATTTCTTTAGAATCTGACCGTATTTTTACATATCGATAGCTTTTTATTTTCTTCCGTGTTCCCATTTCTTTAATTTGCTTTGATACTTGATATTTAACCATTACTAGCATGTTTGTCTTCGGTGGATGGGTTCCTTTGGTCATGGAAGAAATTAAAATGACAGCTCAAGAAAAAGAATGGAAGTGTACGAATACTTTGGCTAGTCTTAATCTCGACACGATGGTTTGGGAACCATTGACAATGGAAGTTGCTGACGAATGTCTTCTACCTCGAGCCCGTGCTGGACATTGTGCTGTAGCTGTCCACAGTCGTCTGTACATTTGGTCTGGTCGTGATGGATATCGAAAAGCATGGAATAATCAGGTGAGTTCCTGAATGTTGTACAACCGTGTAATAATGTGTGCTCTAAAATATAATACTAACTGGTTGATTTTTATCATTCTAGGTTTGCTTCAAAGATTTGTGGTTTTTGGAAACTGACCGTCCTGCCGCTCCAACAAGAGTTCAGTTAGTTCGTGCTGGCACACAAAGCCTCGAAGTAACGTGGGGTTCGGTGCCTACTGCAGATGCTTATATTTTACAAATTCAAAAGTATGATGTTTCTCCTTCCACAACTTCCACACATTCCCTGACATCTTCACCAGTAGATACAAGTGGAATTGTTAAAGCTCCATTAACTGCATCTGCTGGTTCTCTGAACTTTTCAAGAGCTGGTGCTATCTCACAGGTTAGTGCCGCTGGAAAGGGTTTTTAATCTATTCGCTTGCTGCTCGCAACAACTTAAGCAGAATTAATAGCTGTTTGATTAACTGACTGACTAGTTTTTTTATTTCCTCCATTACATAGGCCCTCATTACCACACCAGCTACTGCTAATTCGGTTCCAATACCAACCCCCATCAGATTACCTACTACTACTGCCGCTGTTGGTTCAATAATACCAAACTCATGCGTCACTATGGCTGGACAGAGAGGACCAACTGTAGTTACACCGACAGGTTTAAAGATCACACCTGTACCAGGCAGTGCTGTTACAGGACGGACGGCAACTATCGCAACTGTAGCACAACATTCCAGTACAGTTAATCCATGTGGTCCGACGATCATTCGAAGTTCATGTCCTCCGATCGCTCCGAAGCAACACGTGAGTTGCCTTTTTAGTATTCTGAGTTAAATGCGTAAAACGATCCAACACCGAGTTGGTGAATTTTTTTAACATTTTGTCTTGAGAGTCATTATAAATAATCCGAGGATTCTGGTAAATTCTTACACAGTTCCCTTTATTATCTTAAAGAGAACAAAACTAAAGAATGGAGCAGAATAAGAGGAATTCATTCTATTTCGTTAGGCTCTCATCAGCTGCTTACAACCTATAATAACTTAGAATCAAAATTGTGGATATTGACATGCTTATAAATACGAAGGTGATTATAGATGAATATGTGTATCATGATGCAGCGAATATTGTAATATGGTTTATAAGGTCATAAGAATTTTTCTCAGATAAATAGAGTGAGATAGGGGAAGTTCCAGAACATCGAACTAGTGACTAAAAATCATAGTTAAAAAACATTAGATGATTGTGCAATGAAGTAAGTGAAAACAGATTAGTGGTAATAAAGACGGGTTGAAATCAGTCAATTATGAATTAAAGAGAACTGATGACGACGTGATCAAAACTTGAGAGATGTGAAATAATGAATGATGCTATAAAAAGTGTAATGTTACCAGGGCAAAGTAAGATTTACTGCTGAACCTCTGCATTGCTAACATGGTGTTGCCACCGGATGTCACCAATCCTTCGGAGACAACGATGATCAAACACAGAGAGTCGTCTAACATCCTCAACTCGGAGAGGCCAGGTTTCACACACATAGAGCAAAACTGCTCTCACCGACACGTTGTAGATCCGACCTTTTACAGCCAGACTAACATCACAAAGGCACCAAAGATGTCCCAGATTGGCATAAGCCGCTCTGGCTTTGACTAAATATGAATCGATCTCATCACTCACGCCACCACCAGCACTTATGTAGCTAACCAGATACACGGAGTTCTCGACGACTTCTATCTGCTCATCTTCCAGAGAGTACAGGATTAGAATCCTGCAGTCTTGTAGAAGTACTTTGCACTTCGAAGGTGCAAAGCACATACCATGCCTACGGACACTGATTGCCAACTGATCAAGTGCAGATTGCGTGGCTTGGGCATTATCGCACAGTAAGAGAATATCATCCGCATACTCAAGGTCGAGGAGTCTTTCTCCAGGCAACATCCACACCACCATTACTTACATCCGCCAGAGCTGTTTCCAGAATGTCATCGATGACAAAGTTGAAGAGGAATGGTGAGATTGGGTAACCCTGTCCAACTCCACTGCTTGAATGGAACAATGGAGAGAGGTGGTTGTATGCCCTCACTCTGCCTAAGGTGTTTGTGTATAGTGCCTTTAGGATGTTAATAAACTTCTCAGGCGCACCCTTCTTCAATAGACAATTCTGGAGAACAGTCCTATCCAACGAATCGAAGGCAGACCCGAAGTCGAGAAACACTACGATTGTTGGCCTCTGATATGTATGACAATGTTCTAACATTTGGCGGAGGTTGAAGATATGATCAATACATCCTTGACGAGAACAAAACCCAGCCTTCTCCTTGTGAGTCAATCTTTCTCGGGTTTTGAACAACCTACGAAGTAAGAGAAAGGCCAACAGTTTGGACGCAATCGGAAGTAGACTTTTCCCCCATAGTTTTTACGGAAACGACGTGAACCCTTTTTAAAGATAAGGAAAACTATCAACCCATTCCATGATGTTGAAACACTCTCTAGCTCCCAAACCTTTGTAAATAACGTAGTCAGTTCCCTAACCAGGAAGTCACCACCATCTTTGAAAAGAGTCAGAGGTGAGTTATCTGAGCCCGGTGATTTGTAGTGCTTTAAGAGTTGGAGTTCCTTGCGGACTTCCCTTCGAAGAACTCTGCCCATCATCCAAGACGTCGATGGATGTTAGTGATCAGCATCCCCTCATCCTCACAAATTGTTTCGCTCACACCAGACTTCTTGCTGCCAGTGGCTTGGGTGAGTTGAAAGAGCTTCCGGCAGTTACCAGATGCAGCTGGTGCTTCCAACTCATTAGCACACTCCGACCAGCAGGCTTTTCGGTCCTTACGCAAGCTTTGTCCAATTTCATTACGTACCATCCTTCGTTTGTGGTCAAACTCACAGTCATCGGGGGTAGACGGACGGGTCTCGATGAGTTGTAAGGAGTCTGAAGAAACCCAGTGCTTATAAGCGGGACGTTTCGCGAAGCCGCAAGCGACTTTATTCTCCATTTTCATGGCGTCACGCAATTGCAACCAATGCTCATCTATACTTTTCGGTGGAATGGTAACTAACCTAGAACCTAGCTCGGTTTGATATTTAGTTGCAACAGAAGCTGCAGTCAATTTACTGACATCAATCCGTTTAGGACGATGAATTCGTTGGCCACTGAAAGTAAGGTAAGATTGGCGCAGACCAGGCCATGATCAGAGTCTAGATAGGTACTCTGAAAAGAGTGGCAGTTTTGTACACAACCACGCCAGCGGTAGCTGATTGTGATGTTTATTTATTATTTTTTATTTTATTTTAACACATAGTTATTGGTACAAGGAGGCACCGAATACATATGCGCCACACAGATCTCATTTGATATGTGTGAGGGATGTAATACTGCACGGGTGCCCAAATCGAAGCCGATGGTTCTCTTAGGGGGCCACGCCTCGAGCCTTTGACCTAAAGGTCTAACCCACAAGGCAGTGGAGCATCGTAAGGAGATGCGGTCCCATGGTAGCCGGGGACCGAAAATTGGTTCATACACCATTTGTTTCCTCAGGATACTGGAGCTAGCCCATGTGCACCATTGGTCTGGGATTCTGTAAAAGCGCCGGACATTAGCTTTCTCCGTCCCCACATTTTCGTAGACAACACCCCCAACACGAGAAAGCAGTGAGTAGGACTTCCCTGGCAGAGGTTATATAGGCGTGGCCATGTGAGAGCGTTTCGAGAGGAAGAACCGACTCTCCCTACTCTCGGCCGTATCAGGGCATTTGATGTCCATGGTTGAGATGCAGAGGGAGGACGCCCGGTGGCACATCGGCGATCACCTTGCCTAAAGTTAGTGCTAGCCAGAAACAGGTTGTGGTCTGTGCATATTTGCAGTAGACGTTCCCCGTTATCTGTCCTACGACCAACAAGTCCCTATCGGCCACCTAATCGACTCTCTTTTGTGCCTAGACACCCGACTTGAGCATTCAAGTCTCCGGTCAGTAGTACAATGTGTGTCGGGCACACTTTCTGAAGAACAGTCAACTGATGATAAGACTCAATTTTGATCGCATCCGGGCTGAAATCTGTCGGGGCATAGGCGGAGATGACGAAAATACATCGTTTCTCACGCCGATTTCTTCTCACTTTGATGGTACTTTCTAATATAACATATGGCCGACTGTTAGTGGGGATCCAATCGATTAATGCTGCCTCAGCTCTAGCGCATAGTGCGACGCCAACGCCAGCAAAACCAGATGGAGATGCCGCAGGGTCCCTGGATAAGCTCACGTAAAATAATCCTTTTGAAGCGACAGATGTAGAGCGAATTTGTAGTACTTTACTAGTCTTGAATACAGCAGAGTTCGATATTAAGACTTTCTAAAGTCACGTTCCGCAGCCGTAAAAAAGAACAAAGCGAACTGCTGCTCAGTATACTCGTTCCTTAATTGACAGACGGATATCTCGACATCGCCATAGGTGACATAAGTCAGTCAATCAATCAGTAACAATGTATAACTTCGTACGTACGTACATCAGTTCAAGTTGCTATACCACATTAGCACAGAGATGCAGTTATCGATTCGAATCCCGTAGTGGTAGAGGTACTGAAAGTATAAGTAGCAATTGGAAAGATTAGGGTTTGAAGATGTTATTCAAGGAGTGTAATTCAGTGGAATAGATTTGGAAAGAAAATAAAGGACATGACGAATTCAGAAGATTAGAATTTGGAAGAACACAAAGAGTGGATGCACATGCACCATTGCAAACGATTTTGAGCTATCTCATTCAAGGTCTCTAACCATCGGTTGCTATCATCTCGCCGATCGCAACCAGGTAGTCTACATCTACCAACATGGCTCACTCAGTCCACTTGTCAGTGACTTCATGGATTTGTGCCATGTTTTGGTCTGGCCGCCCTTAGCTTTCTTCCAACCTATTCCTACACCATAAAACATCGCACGTCGTGGCAGTCGGTGGTCTGGCATGTGCAACACATGTCCCATTCATCTGAACTGATGAAGTTTCACTACTTCATCAATTGATTTTCCATCCTTACCTAGTACTCGAGGTCGTTTAGATGGAAAAGAGTTTCCACCATGGGCGAGCTTCTGTATAAGTTGAAGAATGGGGATACGTGAAGTGAGAATAGAGGTAGATAAGTGACGTAGTACATAAAAAAAGAGTAATAATAATGACAACTGTGAGTGTTATCAAGTAAATGTGAATTGTCTAGCTTCTAATTGAAGCGAGCATAGTATTTCGCGAAGTAATTGTCATCTCATTAGATTTGTGTGAGGGCTATGGTACTACCCGGGTGCCCAGACCGAAGCAGGTGGTTTTCTTAGGGGGCCACTCTCAGAGCCTTTGACTTAGAGGTTTAACCCACAAGGCAGTGGAGCATCGTAAGGAGATGCAGTCCCATGGTAGCCGGTGGTCAACAATTGGTTCATGCGCCCTTTTTTCAAATTATTATTTGTAAAAATTATAACACAGGATCCTGGAGCCCATGTGCACCATTGGTTTGGGATCAGGGTTTTCCGACTCATCTAGGTGGGTCCTCCATACCCACCAACCTGGTTAACGTGCCGGACATTCGCTTTTCTTCCTCTCATTTTCGTGAACAACACCCGTGGTGCGAGAAGGTAGTGAGTAGGACTTCCCTGGCAGAAGCTATATACGCGTGGCCATTTGACTGCATTTCGAGAGGGAGAGCGGACTATCCCCACTCTCGGCCGTACCGGGGCATTTGGGGGTAGATCTGGTTTTAGGCATTTGGTATCTATAGCACCGGCAAATTTCAGATGACGAGTTTGATTGTTTGTTAATGATCTTGAAAGACTTCAGTATATCCACTTGATGTTCTGTATCAAGATGTCTAGAGATGGCACTGCTGAATGACTTTGATCCACTTAACCTTAGACTTTTTGAAATATGTTCATTACATCGGATATGTGCTCTCCTTCCTGTTCTAGTGTAACTGCTTTGGCTGATACATGTGAATATGTATGTACAGTTGGTGGTAAAATAAAAGGGATAACTATCGATCTTTGATTGTGCAAAAAACATGTTGTTTCGAACAAGACAATCAGTTTAGCTGAGGGACACGTTCTTGCCAATGCAGTTTTTAGTCTTAAGTTGATTGATCCTATCACAAAAGATTAATATTTGAAGTTATTTCTGTATGCCCATTGGTTAATATGTAATTGTCTAAATAATGAGGTAAGCAGTTATATATCCAACAGTATTGAGAATTCACAGAAGGTTGAAAAAGTAAAATTTATTTATCAATAAATCACTTCAGTTTTTGCTGTCTTCGTGCCATGTTTGAAGAAATTACGAGGTCACCTAAAATCGGCGAATAGAACGGAAGGTCAGCGACAAGACGAGCTAAACATCCCGATGCATCCCAGCCCGGCTAACTTGAGGGAAAAGACTCGGTTCAAATGAGAGAAAGTTATAATCCACAGGCACTTAGAGTCTCAAACAAGAACAAGTACACAACTCAAGCGTATATATACAGCATAAAACTGTCTTTGGGGAACGTCACGAAACGGCATATTAAAAGAGGGAACGAAGTAATGACATTTAGCGTCTTTTCAACGGGGAGATACAATCTGAAGGTGAAAATGGGCGCTTTTGGCGCAGAAACGAGAGACTCAAGTTTCTAACATAAAATCACAAAAATAAGTCGCTTACCAAGTAATTTCAGGAGGTCGAGCATCCCCAATAGTTGGCGCGCATTTGTACTGTTTTTTCCCAAGTTTGGCTGAGTTATTTCAGCTCAAAACATGTATCCACGAGAACCTACATACCACTTTTTAGGGAAATCAATGGTGTTTTTAAATACTTTGTATTTAGCATTTTAACACGATTTCACCCATTTCAGTTTGTATGGTGAACTAGGTATGGATTAGTGTTGTTTTTTACGTTGTGTTTATCTTGATTTTTCTGTTGGTCGAAAGGATGTAGGATAATTTATTTTATGTTATATTCCACATGATACCTGAGTAGAATATTCTGTCTGAAATCCACACTTATTTTTTTCACTAACTTATTAACATGAACGTATCTTTCTCTATGTAGCTTATTACTGTTGGTGGCAAGCAGGTTGTTTCTGCAGTTTCTGTCGCAAATAACTCCGGTGTAGCTAATTCGAATCCAAATCAAGTAGTACACATTGTAAACAAGTCAACAGGTTTAATCAAACCTATTAAACTAGTTTCAACCACAAATTCATCTTCAACTGCTTCCAAAACTATCACTGTACAACAAGCATCAGTTGGAACTGGCGTTTCAGGTGATCAATAATTTTTTAAAACTTGATTTACTTATATTTATATGTTTTAACTTTGATTTTTCTAAACTCCTGTCCAACTTCTGACCTATCGTGTGAACTTACATAATTCGTAAGACAGTAGTTATTCGTTTAGTTTATTTTGAAAGTTTAAAGAAGCTATCCAAATTGAAGTGTCTCTGTTGCACATTATGAATATATTTAATGAAAAGGAATTTAATTCACTTGTTTCTACAGTAGTCTAAATACTCTGTTTATTTTCATAAAATTATTAAATCTTATTTTAATTTTACCACCTTTGAGATACATTTTCGTTTTTGTTTACTTGTTTCTTTTTTGTTGATAAAGTTTCAAGTTTTACTTTGTTTACTTTTCGTTATTATAGTTCCGAAAGTAATCAAAGCTATTCCAGCAACAATGCTTCAAATGTCTGCGTCTGGTAAGCCTATTTTAATTGCTGGTGGAGGTGTATGCCGTCCGGGCCAGACAACCGTCCAAGTTTCAGGTTCTGTACACAGACCAGCTGGACAGCAAATAGTTATCATGAGTCCAACAAGTAAGACTGTTGTGGATTTTCGTAGTTTTTTATTTCTTTTTTTTTTTATAATGCAAACGAATATAACTAATCTGTGTTAGGTTCATACATTCACAAAGAAGGACATTTTACTTCTTGTCTCCCTAGGATGTGTTGCATTTTGTCACACTATGATGTTAGTTTGATTATAGGCATTATGAGTACCCATGATCCTTTACTGCGCACATTCGGAATAATTGTGTATAGAATTATCTAGTCTCAGTAATTTATTCTTATGTACATGATTGGTTGTGTACTCATCATCAGTTGATTTCAGGTCTCAATTCTGGTTATAAAGTTTAGGTCAAAAGCTTTAGAAATTACTATGTTCACAAATTGACGATTTTCAGCTCGTTATCGTAGTTTGAATGGAGTGTTTGCTATCAAGTGGATTTGCTGACTAGGGTGAAACACTCACTTTCTACTTTGATATGTTCCAGCTAATGTTTTGTGATGCAAAGCATTGTTAACGTGGGACTTAAAATCTTGGACTTTATTTTATTTCAGTTTCGGTATCCTCATCAACTGCTATTCCTGCATCATCAAATTTGTACTTATCTTCTGGAGGTGCTACCAGCCAAATAATACGACAGGGAAATCAAACACAGGTAACCTTAGTCCGACGGGATCAATATGATTCAACACATGGTAATGCGAATGATCCAAGTAATACTACGTCATCGATTCTCCAAACTATCCCACAATTGGATGGTGCTATTGATGATGATGATGATGTCGATGAGGACGGTGGTAGTGCTAAAAACGATGCTTCATCAGCTATCCTTTTGGAGTCTAATTTAGTCAAAGAAAAGTTACATATGAAAGGAAATGTGGATATTCTACAAACTGGCAGTCAACATTCGCCAGCATATACAACAGTAAGCCTGCTTTTTACCTAGGAGTACCACTACAGTTGTTGATACATATAAGTCAAAATAGTATTTCTTGATTATAGCTATATCTTGCTTGATTACTGATGTAAATGAATTTTTAACTATCGTTGATAGTTAACTGTTTATATTAAAGGTTTAAAACATGACTGCATTATGTTAGTGGAGGACAAGCTTAACTTCATAGCAAAATAAACGGATACATCGTTTCAATTGTTTATTTGGTCATCTGCTACTTACTAGATAACTTCGTCAGTCCAACTGAACGACCTAATATACTAATATAGTACTGGGATTTGATGTTTTCCGATTGATCTATTCCAAACCACCTAGGTGGTCAGATATTTGGCATCAGGCCTGAGACCGACCAGATCTTACATGGTTTATACATCTGAGCACAATCTGTAACCACCAAACTAATTCATACACTTGTGTGTGATTATTGAATTGTAAATACCTTTTCTTGATTGTTTCGTTTTAATTACCAAGGATTAGCGCTTTAACCCAAAACATTTAGTCTATGTATATTATTAAAATCGGTCTGTATACGTGTTTCGAGTTTGGTCACATTTATAAATGAACTGGAAAGTTTTTCTTGAATAATTAGTTTGTCTATCCACAGATGTAAGAAAATTAGGACTTATTTTAGGGAACCGCGCTTTTGAATTCATGTCGCTTAGTTTGTTTAGATGTTTGTATCAATGAACTGGTGCTGCATCTTGTTGTAACAACTTTAAGTTCGTTTTAATCTCACTTTTGCAAGCATCAGCATCTTATTTCATTGTCATTTCACGTTCATATCAAATAACTCATCCACTACAACTTTACATTAACAACTAAATTATTTGTTTAAGACTTGATTTATAACTTAAACAATACTTATTCAGTGGTTTCACCACATGCTGCAAATGTATCTATGGTTAAATACGAATAACTTACCGAGAATTTTCACCCTTAATTACTGTATCTCTATCTTAGAATTACAGGAGATTGTCACATTGGGGTTTATTTTCCCTTACTCAGACTTAACCAACTGGGTAGTGTGGATGCGGAGTTGCATTAAACTAAGTTAACCGAGGTCTCGTTTAGTGATAAACAGTTAGTTAAGTTTTCTTTTATTACGACCCAGCTACTCTCTTGTTGCTTAGTATTCTTAAACACTACCTCACTCGACAAGTTCCCGAATCAGAACACGGATGAACAGAGAGAGCCAATAAACGTGCCTTAATACAATCCTGTACGGAACATGCTTTAATCCAATCTTTATCCTGCTAACACAGTTGAATATTTCACTACCGATGTATATCGATGAAAGTTAAGCTAAACTTTTGTTTATTCACCGAGATTTTACCAGCGAAATTAATGCAAAAAAACGCTGATATGTCATCTATCTTTGGAAATATTGAAAAGGCGTTCTAAACTAATGTCTTGAGCAGCAAGTTTGCAGTTAGACTTCACAGAAAAGTGAATATTTTCTACACTCCATATTCTCCTGTATTGCTTCATTTCAGTGAATATGAAAGACGATCTAAAAATTATCTGAATTATCACTTGAGGTTAAATTATTAGTCCTATGTGATGCGATCTGTTAATTTACTTGAATTTTTTCTATGCTTCGTCATTATTTATAGCCTAACTTAATGTTAAGTGAATACTTTTGTTTTTTCCTACTATTCTTTAATAAGGATGCAAATTCCGATTTACATACGTCATTAGCCGTGGAAGCTGCTGCTGAACTGCTTGCAGACATTGGTGAAGATAATACATCAGCGTATTCAGACCAAAATTCAGTAAGCGTTTCAAAAGAAACTGATCAAGCCGTCAGAAATTTGATTGATATCAAGCCTAATGTATTATCCGAAAATATTTCCAATACTGATCATGAAAAAAATTTCAGAGGAGATTCAGGATCTTATGAAGATCCAGTACATGCTAAAGGTTAGTTTAGTGGTCTGTTCCTTGAATACTTGTGTTTAGTCTGTTTCATTTACCAATTTTATGTAAATGATAAACTATTGTATTGTATTCATAACCAAATCAACAATGTGATAGATTTTATTCTAGGATTGATATATTATTAATACCATTTCCAGTATTTATTTATTTTCTGTTTTCATAAGCAAGATATGTTCGTGCTTCTACTGAATATGAACTTCAGTTTCGTTTGCAGTAGTGGGTAGTTTTAGTCAAAATCTGAGAACTGTGTGTAATCCCATCTAACCGGTTGCAATTACTGGTCGTCCCAATATATAAGAAATGATTGGACTCGTCCTCTGATATTTTAGCCAAAATCTGGGAGTTAGACGTTATCCCATCTAACTGGTCACAATCACTTATCGTCCCAATATATAAGTGAGGGTCAAAATCATCCTGTGACAACCATAGAGGGATTAGTTTGACTAATATAGTATCTAAAATACTCGCCTCAATAATTATCAGACGCCTAACTAAGACTCGTGAACTGCAGACACGAAAAAAACAGGCTGGCTTCAGACCTGGTCGTGGATGCATCAAACACATACTCACCATACGTCAGGTTCTAGAACACAGACATGCTTATTGGCATTCGACAACGGGGGTTTTTCTTGACTTAAAAGCAGCATTTGACTCTGTAGATTAAGAGATTCTGTGGCAATGTCTGTCATTGAAAGGCGTACCTCAGAAGTACATAAACTTTGTGAAAGCTCTTTACTCGAGCACTACTAGTCGAGTGAGAGCTTATGGCGAACTGTCATCTGCTTTTGCAACCTCAAGTGGCGTCCGCCAAGGCTGTCCACTTTCTCCGTTTTTGTTCAACCTCATCATAGACGTCCTGATGGAAATAACGCTCTCATCGACTGAATTCTCCGGCATTGATCTCCTACCAGGAGGTCCACATATTGACTTAGAATACGCAGATGACATAGTCCTGTTTGGTGAAGATGCTGATGAAATGCAGAGTCTTTTGATAGCACTGAGCAACAATGCCAGAATGTTTGGGATGCGCTTCTCTCCATCCAAATGCAAGTTGTTGCTTCAGGACTGATCTGCGTCAACACATGAACTAAGGATAGGGAGTGAAGTCGTCGGACGCGTCCCGGTATACACAACAAATAGACTGCAATGGTGGGGAAATAAACTCTTGGGTTATGACTTCACGATCAATTACCGGCCCATTACTAATTTTGGACAAGCTGACGCTTTATCTAGACTGATTGGTTCATAAGCAAAACAGGAAGAATATACTTTGGTGGCAGCAATTGAGACGGAAACAAAAGTACACTGAGTATTAGAAGAATTCAAAAGATTAGAATTTGGAAGAACACAAAGAGTGGATGCACATGCACCATTGCAAACGATTTTGAGCTATCTCATTCAAGGTCTCTAACCATCGGTTGCTATCATCTCGCCGATTGCAACCAGGTAGTCTACATCTACCAACATGGCTCACTCAGTCCACTTGTCAGTGACTTCATGGATTTGTGCCATGTTTTGGTCTGGCCGCCCTTAGCTTTCTTCCAACCTATTCCTACACCATAAAACATCGCACGTCGTGGCAGTCGGTGGTCTGGCATGTGCAACACATGTCCCATTCATCTGAACTGATGAAGTTTCACTACTTCATCAATTGATTTGCCATCCTTACCCGTTTCCTAAGAACTGCATTGCTTACTCGGCGGTCACAGGATATACGAACAATGCTTCGAAGACATCTACGATCGAATACCAGTAACCTACGAATATCCTCTACTCTTACCGGCCATGTTTCACTGCCATAAAGTAGGACGGAACGAACTGCTGCTCAGTAAACCTGTCATCGTCTCTGAATACCAAGAAAGTCGGAACGCCACAGAAAATTAGTTATCAAGTTGAAAGTAGACCCGAAGAAGTCTTATTTCTTGAGAGGGGGAAGGTATATAAGAGATCCGGAAAATGCCTCGAAACAACAAAAGCGGCCCTAAAAATTCTGCGAAACATCTTATCCAATCAGCATCCAATAGAAGTTTTGCTAGAAACGTCTGGAATGTCACATTTCTGATTGGATGATTACCTATCCTGCTGCTATGTTTAGCTATATCCCAGAACTTTCCAGAAGCCAAAGGCCGTCCAAATGCTATAAATACCCTAGATTTTCTGTACATAAACTAACCTTATGGTAAAGTGTTCTCCCTATATTTCGCACCTTTTCTCTCGTGTTCAAGTTGCCATGTAGATTTAGCCTGGGAGTTATTACAAGAGCTTAGGAAACCGAATCAAGCTTTCAGTTTGAAAATTTATCAATACTTTTATTCCAATTTTATATGTAGATGGGAAGGAAGGAAATGGCAGTTCTCTTACTGATCCTTTGGAAACATTAGCGTTAGTTGCTGCTCGCCGCAGTGGAAGTGGTGATGATCACGGTGAGTCCATAATTTTCAATGTATTACTTAAAATCCTAAGATTTTTTTTTTGGCTAAATCCATATTGTTACATTTTACAATTTTATTTGCTACTCTTTCACTTCAGTCCGATTCATGTTATTTAAGTTTTAACACTTGACAAATCAATGTAGGGACAAAGTGGTTTCCATTGTCACGAAGATAATTCAACTTCTTTCCATCAGCCCTAATACTCCTTATGAATTATAAAATGTGTTTTGCAAAGGTTGACTTATGAGCAATAAGAAATTGTCGATCCAAGAAACAAGTTGAATTTCAAATCTTAGTCTTAAGGTGTTAGTGAACTTTCTCAGTACTCTACTCACAAACTCACTGAGACAGTATATGAACTTACAGGACGTCGATGCATGAAGTAACAACTCGTGGTATCACATTGACAATGATTCGGATAGAGTTGACCATAAACTCTTAATAAACACAACACATACTTGTTCGTTTTTATTCTCTGGCTATTATCTACTGTTTATTGTTGGGACGAAAACATCTTTTGGTAGGATCGATATAAAGGTACTTCTCCTGAAAACTAAGTGGAACTTTCTCTATGCTCTAGTGTCAGAACATTTATGCTCGGTGAATTTATATCTATACATGTTAACAACAGAGGTCTTTAAGGATACTGAGAAGTGTGTTAGTTAATTTCATTGATAGTTAACACCTAGGATTCTATCATTATTCTATCTGGTTACTCAAAATTGCTGACCGTCTCAGTTCATACAGAAACAATTGTATATCGGTTATTCAATGATTGAGAATTCCAGAACTTTACCAAACTAATCAGTTGTCACTGAACGATGACACTTAGTGAATTATTCAATACAATGAAGATGGATTGAAAGTCAATGAATAAAGTTCACTCTTAATCGACAAGCGAATCGAAAATCGATTTCTTCTTAAACCTGATATTTAAGGATTCAATATCCCCAACAGATTGAGTTATTAGCTAGAGTTTAGGAGCTCGACATAATCCTATCTGACCAATCACTACAGTCAAAAAGAATTCATAACGAAGTTGTGTTGATCAGAGTTGACCACTTCCTCCATTTTTATGTAACTTCATCATAGACATTCTTATAGAGATGACACTCTCATCGTCTGACTTATCAGAAACCGATCTGTCAGAGATTTCGCCTATTGAGCTAAAATATACAAATGGTATAATTCTGTTTTTTTGAAGACGCTGGCGAAATACAGTCTTTTGATTGCTTTGAGCTACAGTGCAAGCACGTTCGGGATGTATTTTCTTCCTCTAGATACGAAATTTTGCTTCAGAATTGGCCTGCGTAAACCCATAAACTAACGTCAAGGATTAGAGTAGATGTCTGTGTCGACCTCTTCGATTATTTTATAAGTCTTACTAACCCTGGCGGGTGGGTGTTAATGGCTGACAAATTCTCAGCACAAATTCAGAAAGTTCGATTGGCATTTCTTAACTCTTATCACTTGTAACACCGGCGAAATATCGATCTATCAACTTCAGGACGAGTACAGAATGTATCGATTCGCTTCCAGTTTATGAACGTGAAATGTAGAATTAAAAAATATTCGCACTTTAATAGATCATAGATGTTTTCGGAAAATTACTTGTATATGTTAGGACCATAAAAGCCATTCCGAGATTAACTACATGGTAATATGTAAAGATAGCAAAATTTTTAATGTGGTTGTGAATCTCTACCCACTGTGTTGCACTATCTCTAGGACCCCAACCAGCGAGTCGTGAAGGGCCAACAGGAGCCAGTCCTGTGCAGCTTTCTTTCATACCACGACACCATGTCATACACTGACCACCTCTCCACTTTTTCCAACTAGTCCCAGAGTTGGCAAATAATGCACGACGTGGAATTCTCTGGGACGACATTCGTAGAACATGTCCAAGCCACCGAAGTCGATGTTTCAAGATGGTGATACCAACTGGGTTATCGTCTCTGTGCCCGAACACACGATGCCGAACCTCTGCATTACTGACATGGTGTTGCCACTGGATGCCAGCAATCCTTCGGAGACAACGATGATCGAACACAGAGAGTCGTCTAACATCCTCAACTCGGAGAGGCCAGGTTTCACAAGCATAGAGCAAAACTGCTCTCACCGTCGCGTTGTAGATCCGACCTTTTACAGCCAGACTAACATCACGAAGGCGCCAAATATGGCCCAGATTGGCATAAGCCGCTCTGGCTTTGACTAAATGTGAATCGATCTCATCACTCACGCCACCACCAGCACTTATGTAGCTAACCAGATACACGGAGTTCTCGACGACTTCTATCTGCTCACTACTCATGGTGGGTAAAGGATGAGGGTAGTGCTTTAAGAGTCGGAGTTCCATGCGGACTTCCGCCTCATTTGGTGGATCAGTCGTCGTCGAGCACAGAGTCTTAGCTTAGCCAAAGTCGGAACAATAAGCAATTTGGTTCAATAAACCTTATCTGTTTCTTAAACGTAAATTATTTATTATTTATTTATTTGAACACAAAAATATCGGTACAAGAAGGCACCAAATACGTATGCGCCACACAGATCTCATTTGATATGTGTGAGGGATGTAATACTGCACGGGTGCCCAAATCGAAGCCGATGGTTTTCTTAGGGGGCCACGCCTCGAGCCTTTGACCTAAATGTCTAACCCACAAGGCAGTGGAGCATCGTAAGGAGATGCAGTCCCATGGTAGCCGGTGACCGAAAATTGGTTCATACACCATTTGTTTCCTCAGGATACTGGAGCTAGCCCATGTGCACCATTGGTCTGGGATTCTGTAAAAGCGCCGGACATTAGCTTTCTCCGTCCTCTCATTTTCGTGAACAACACCCGTGGTGCGAGAAGGCAGTGAGTAGGACTTCCCTGGCAGGGGCTGTATACGCGTGGCCATATGAGAGCATTTCGAGAGGGGGAGCGGACTCCCCCCACTCTCGGCCGTACCAGGGCATTTGGGGGCTAAACGTAAATTAACATTGTTAGTATACAAAATAAACAATTAATATAATCTATTATACAGGGCAAAGAGAGTCAGCCAGCTACAACGTTGGACCGGTCACAAATATACATTCGTCCAAATTGCCACACTTTATTAGTACAATAAAATGAACACCAAATTCATAATAGTCACTTCAGTGGTAGTAACGTATAAAAGAAATATTGTGTATAAGGATATAGTACAGGAAGGAAGAATTAGTTCGTATAAAGAAAGATATAAGGCAATTTTAATATCATAGTTTAAAGGAAGATAAATAGAGTATACACTGACGCCATTGTGATCGATTCTGGACCATGCCACCCGTAGTCTCAAATCATTACTGGTCACGCGGACCCCAACCAAGTAATCTGCATCTACCAACATGGCTCAGATAATATATTTGAATGATGAAGGCTCCCAGTGTGTTAATAAAGAACTTACCATCTGCAAAATTCTTGATCTGTTCGTATTTCGAGACAGTTATAAGTCGGAATAAATCAGTGTGTAGCTCTCTACTTGGCCGATTGCGTATGAGGATATAATACAGGAAGAAAGAATTAGTTCGTAGAAAGAAAGACAAAACATTTTTAATCTCATAGTTTAAGGGATGACAGAGAGTGTATACACCTACGCCATTGTGATCGACTCTGAGCCATGTCACCAAGAGTCTCCAACCATTGGTCACGCGGAACTCAACCAAGTAGTCTGCATCTACCAACATGGCTCAGACCAGAAGTTAGTGATTTTGTGAACTGATGCCACGTTTTGATTAGCCGACCCTAACTTTCTTCTGACCATCCATAACACTAGTCAGCATTGCACGTCGTGGCAATTGGTGTTCATGCATACGTAACACGTGGCCCAACTATCTCAGTCGATGAAGATTCACAACCTCATCAACTGATTTACCATCATTCCCTAGTACCTTTTGTTCAACCTCACTATTACTTACCCGGTGTTTACAGCAGACACGAGCAGTCGTGAAGCAACAACTTGCATTTGGAGGGAGAGAAGCGCATTTGAAACATTCTGGCATTGTTGCTCAATGCTACGAAAAGACTGCATTTTATCAGCGTCTTCACCTAGCACATGCATGGGTGACCTACAGTGCCCGAATATTAAGCATGAATAATCTATGAGCTAATTTCCTCCAGTTGCCTATACCATCTTATGTTCATTTTGCGTTCATATTATCTACATATTATGTTATTGCGCTTCTCTGTTGATTTGTATTGTATTCATCGATTTTAACAATCGAAATTTTTCGTCTAATTAAATCACAGAAGACCTTCATCCATAAAAATTGGTCTTCTTTTGAGTTTGTCATATCAATGTTTTCCAAGAAATTCATTTTTGTCGTATTTATCTGTTTTTTCGACAGAAAATGACTCAGTCATCTCACATTCTACAATTTATTCCAATTCTGATTCACATGTTATTTGTAATTCAAATTCTGGTCGATTAGTTGCTGTTTCTCTCCCTTATTCTCGCCTGTCACCATTATCTTCCACTTTAGGAGGAGGACAACTTTCTCGTTCTGTGACAGGTTTGGTCGCAAATTCCCATTCAATCGCAACAACATCTGCCAATTGTTCTTTAATAAGTTCTTCGACTACTGTAACACCTGGTACATTGATTAGTCGAGGTGACAGTTCTTGGCATGACGTTGGCGTTATTAAGTCGACAAATTATACTGTAACAATGTATTCAGCCTGTACAAATGATGCTGGTGTACATATGGAAGTACGTTTATAGTCATGATTTATACTTTGGAAAAATATCACCTTGCAACTTTGACAATAATTATTTTTGAAAAGTGATAAAATATAAGTAATTAAACGATCTAGATGACTGAATGACAGTAAAGAATAAGGAAAAATTTACCTCCTCACATCACTTGTGTATTTAAACCTGAGTTTTTGTCAACATGGTGGCGTATAGACCCATTATTTTTTTTCATGAATCATAATTTGTTCATTATATTGATAAACTACGGTCTAACGGATCAATGATGTCCACCAGACATTGTTTTAGTGATAATAACTATGCGAAGCGATGTCTTACTAGTTTTTAAACCACATTGTATTGAGCTAGTAATTTCCACTTTCGAGTCCTGTCCCACGTGTCTTGATTTAGATAGCCAGGTTTTATTTACAAGCCATCACGCTAAAATGTGTGACTTAAAGCTGAATACGTAAATCTTTACTTGCTAAACGAGTCATATTATCATGTTCTTATTAATAATAATACTTTCGATATTAGTTGAATAAATATTCTGTACTTGGAACCGTATATTAACTGTTAATGATTGCTGTTCGTCGTAGAAGTAAAAAAATCCTTGTTTTTCTTACTGACCTTTAAAGATAAGTTTTAGTCTGCTAAATTGATAAAACAGTTCTCTTTGCACTTTACATAATTAGTATTGATTGATATTAGAGATGTTAACTAATCACTGTCGATTGAACATAGTACTATCAGTACACCTTTCACCTGCTTTTTGATTGTTGAACAAATTCACATAAACTAAAAAACGAGCGTTCTTTCATAGAAACTTGTCCGTTCCTTTAACAAATGGTATTTGACTGCATTTGTCTGTTTCAGAAACCATTTTAATAACACAATTCATGATTCCTTTTAGATCAATCCATATTTTATTGTAATACTTTCTATTGTTTAAATTAAAAAAAACAGGCTATCAGTGCATTACAAGGTCCCAATGGGATTGGACCCAATGGACTAACTACACAGGGTCCTAAATTCCAACTCGCTCCTGGAACAGCCTATAAATTCCGTGTTGCAGGCCTCAATGCTTGTGGTCGAGGTCCCTGGTCGGAGATAAGCGCATTCAAAACCTGTTTACCAGGTTACCCAGGAGCTCCCAGTGCTATAAAAATAACTAAATCGGACAGTGGTGCACATTTAACTTGGGAAGCGCCTCAGAACACGGCGGGCAAGATTACAGAGTATTCTGTCTATTTAGCTGTCAAGTCTCAGACTGCAGGACAAGATTCTACAGAGAGCAAGGTCAGTTGTTATTTCGTTGGTGAAAAACATACTAAATAATTTGTGCAAATTTACCTGCAAGTCGCTGTTTTTGTTTTTACATCAGTAACATTACTTACTTACGCCTGTTACTCCCGATGGAGCATAAGCCGCTGACCAGCATTTTCTAACTCACTCTGTCCTGGGCTTTCCTTTCTAGTTCTATCCAATTATTGTTCATTTTTCTTATGTTTGTCTCCATTTCTCGCCGTAATGTGTTTTTTGGTCTTCCTATCCTCCTTTATTTAGCCTTAAGGATTCCATGTGAGGACTTGCCTTGTGATGCGCTTGGATGCTTTCCTCAATGTGTTTCCTATCAAATTCAAACGCTTCTTCTTGATTTCTTCCTCCGCTGGGATCTTCTTTATTCTCTCCCACAGTAGGTTGTAGCTGATAGTTTGGCCAACGGATCCAAAGTATTTTGCGTAGACAGATGTTAACAAACACTTGTATCTTCTGAGTAATCGCTTTTACAGTTCTCCAAGTTTCCACCCCATACAGTAGAACTGTTTTCACATTTGTATTGAAAATTCTGACCTTGGTGCTGGTAGACAGTTGTTTTGAGTTACAGATGTTCTTCAGTTATAGAGATACTGCTCTTGCTTTGCCGATACACGCCATCCATCGTGTTCAACAATGATGCTGGCCAGATATGTAAAGGTTTTCACATCTTCAAAAGCTTCTCTGTCATGTGTGATTTGACTAGTTCATGTTGTGTTGTATTAGAGAATCTTGCTTTTCCCTTTGTTGTATATTGAGACCTATTGCTGCTGAGGCTGCTTCCACCCTGGTCATCTCCTGAATTCGTTGTTGCGTGTGCAATAGAAGAGCCAGATGGTCTGCGAAGTCTAGATTGTCCAGCTGCATTCTAGCTGTCCTCTGTAACACATGCTTCCCCTCAGATGTTGACGTCTTCATGATCCATCCGATCACCAGGAGAAAGCGAAAGGGCGAGAGTAAGCAACCTTGCCTAACACCAGCTTTTACTTCGAGCAAGTCTGTCAACTGTCCTCCATGCACGATTCTGCAGTTTAATCTATCATAGGAATTCCGTATGTCACGCCGTAGTGTCGAAGAAGCATCTAGTGTTGTTCTGTCCACGCTGTCAAATGCTTTCTCGTAGTCAATGATATTGATGTAGAGTTACAGTTAGGACTAACGTAAAATATCTATTTAATATAAATGCTCATGAAATCTATGCTCATTAATTCATTAAAGAATACCTCACTATATTTTGCTTATTTTTTTCCTATAAAATCATCAAGTGATTTGGTTCCTAAATTGAAATTAGAATGATCAATGTATGTCTGTTGGTGCGTTCCGTAAACTTCACAATATAATAAGAATTTCATATAGGATAATAGTTCATGTAGTTTTGTAACTATCTTCACAGATGGGGAGTATTCTAAAATTCGAAGAAGTCTGTGTGTTATGATTTCTCTTTTACGGCTCAGCTACTGTTGTTGCTTAGTATTCTTAAACTCTACCTCACTCGACAAGTTCCCAAATCAGAACAGGGATGAACAGGAGTGTAATCATACTCTAAATAACAAGGTTAGATGGAAGTAGAAATTACAATAAGAAAAATGTTAGTATATTTGTAATTTTTACATAAGAAGATTCTAGAATTTTCTCCAAGTCTTCGTAGCGCTGATTGTTTTGGAGAGAGCCAATAAACGTGCCCCAATATAATCCTGTACGGAACATGCTTTAATCCAATCGATATATCACCAAAGTTGAATATATATAATTCGGAACATTGTTAAACCTGCCAGTCACATTAAGTCTTCATTCTATAGCATCTGTAGAGGTTAATTCCTCTCTATTTGACTCGAATAGTTGATATCCCGTTAACTGAGTATTTAAATAAGCCAGTTCTCCCAGTGGTACAATAAATTTACTTGAGAATACTTAAAAGCCAGAAGAACAGTTGTAGGAATAGTATTTTGTTAATAATTAGTAAAGTCCACAAACACGCAGGTAAATGAGACTCTGTGTGTGTGTGTTAAAACATCCATATCTATTTATAAGTGTTCACTGATTGTCTGTGCAAAGAAAGGATAAATAATGATTGATGTGCAGATAGATATGCATTTAATCAGACTCATACATAGTAGGTCAAATGTTACAACAAGTAGAGCAATAAATAAAAAAATATATTCCATAGGCTTTATCATACATCCAACCCGTAGAATATTCATGATAGTTGTTAAGATATCAAATTAAGATCGATCACTCTATCATGTTTATCATATGAAGATTGTTTGATTGGTGAATTTTTAAAGGATACAAATCCGTATACTGTGAAGCTTATACTACTACTACTACTACTGTAGTGAACAGAACACAGGTGGGGGACAATCGAATGTATTTGACAACAAATTGCGGAACTACTTATTAAAATCTAACAACCATACAGTAAATCGTTAATTTGCAATACCAATCCATCATATCAAACTGGACTGTTCCTGTTGCAAACATCAATCGATTGTCTGTCCTTTCATTGTTCGTGAGTTTCCATACAAATTCTATCGTGTTCCCGCTCTTCCTTTCTTGATCTTCCGCCATCTTCTGCTGCCAGACATTACATTTAAAACTCGCGTCATATACTACTTATGTCAATATAAGTAGCGCGCACCACACTACTAATAGTAATAATATGTAACAAAATAAGATTAAAATTAGGAAAATTAAAAAACCTCTATAAGCTAAGTCCAAATTTTTACTGATTCTGATTTCATTTCATCTCAATAAGAATTATCATCGCCATTTTCTTTTTGATACTATTATAAAAATTGAATGCTTAAGGAATTTCACATTAACAAATTTATTGTAATGAGGTAAATTCTCTCCATTTTTCATGTGCTTTAAATCTTCAAAATATGTACTGACTTTTGTAGATACATAAAACTTTTTAGAGCTGTAACTATTTGCATAACATGGAGTATTAGTTTTTTAACGGGATCTGTAGTGTTAGCTTAGTATTCCTATCATATTCACAGTGTGATTCCCTTACCTCCCTACTAATTCTTTCATTATTTCTTTACAGGTCGGTTCTACACCTTCTGGTATGGCATTCGTTCGTGTGTATTGTGGTCAATCACCTTCAGCAACTGTTACTTCTGCAACATTGGCTACTGCTCATTTAGATCTTAGTTCAAAACCTGCTGTGATCTTTCGGATTGCTGCTCGTAATGAAAAAGGATATGGACCGGCAACACAAGTTCGTTGGCTTCAAGATATATCTAATACACCTCCCTCTGTTGCTGGGATAAATCCTCAATCTATCAATTTCCAAGCAACAAATGCTTCACAACCGGTTACCAAGCGTGCTTTGAGTTTAGGAACATCACAAGAAGGGTAAGCCTATTGAAGTTGAACATAACAGCTTATAACTATTGGTTAGTTGAACTCGCGCAGTAATACGTAAATGATCTATTGGTGGTGAGGTCACTTAGAGTAGATTTTGTATTACGGGTTTACTTACCAAGTATCATTGCAAATCTCTTTGTCGAATGCAAGGCTACATTTGATGCAATCGGCAAGACTCTTAATAGGATAAGTAAATGAGAAATGTCCAACAGGTCCATATTATCAATGAAACATATAGCTAAGCTTTAACAGTCATGGAAAACATTATAAATTAGCGACAATTTGAATTACTTTTAAATGATCTGCAATTAACCTTTCAGGATTTGGAATGTTACGCGCAAGTCCATTGATATCTACATTTTATTTGGCTGAAATTTAGTATTAACAAACTAGATACTTATCTAAACAGGAAAGCGACTAACCTTATTATAGTTTGGCGCAAAAGTAGCAGTAACTATTAATTCATAGGCACATCATCGATTGAACAATGTTTGGAAGTAGCTATCAATAAGAGAACACAAATCAGTTGACGAGGTCGAGAATCTTAATCAACTGAGCTGGTTGGTACGTGTACTACATATGCCTAACCAGTGTTTACTTTGAAGCTAATTGTTATTTGACTGGACGCTAGTGGTGTCCAAAGCAAAACATGGGATCAGTGTAGTCATTGACTGTTGGTTTGAATCATATCGCTAGTTGCTGACTTGGGGTCAGCGTGATTATCATAACCAATAGTTGGATACATTAGGTAATATCGCTCAAAATGACTCAATGGCGCAAATGGATTCACTTTCCCACATACTCTTAGATATTGGGTCCTAGTATCCTTTCATACTCTTCTGTCTTTTCGAACTATATTCTTAATGTATTAAAGATTCCCATTGTGAAAATTAGAGCAACACATATAAGCGAACAATCGTTTTCAATTCGATCATCATCAGTATTATTACGATAATGTTAAACCAATCAAGGTAATTGAAGTCAATAATTCACAATGAAATAGAATAAGTCATCACACATAATCGATAAAAGTACAAATTGATAGTAGTAAGAAAATAGGTGTTCGGATAGTATGTAAGAATAATAAAATACGATAACAAAAGTCAAACATGCGTAAATAGACATGAAATAGTCATCACAAAACATTAAAATTATTACGTAATATGAAGTGAGTAAATAATTAGATAGTGAATACAAACGGAAAGAGGCGGATAATTACAAACAAATAATGGATGTGTAAATAAGGTTAATGATATAATAATAATAATTAATCGTTAGTTAAGTTATATCTGACCATGGAAGGGATAGGGGGTGTTACGAATTTCTTCTGTACACATAAATTGGGGTTATATACACGAATTCCTATGGCTTCAGCTATATGTAGGAGGCGGGAACGAACTCCGTTGGGAAATGATGGTGGTATACGATAGATCACTCGAAATGATTTCGATTTATCTATAGGATGACCACTATCAATAAGATGTGCCAGGATAGAACTGCGTACTGTTTTTATCTGGCCCTTTATAAACCAAGTTGGTAGATGTTCACTCATTCATTGGCTATGTTGCTTGGTAGTACACCCGATATAGCTATCTCCACAGGATCAGCTGAATTTGTAATTGCACATTAATGAGGCCAACTCAGGTAACTTATCCTTCGTTTGGGTATTGTTGGAGACGGTAGATCCCCAAAAACTCATAGTTTGTAATTTTATCTTGTGGAGCTTGTATGCACATGTATACGTGGGCATTTCTTACCGCCCACGCACATAGTTGATTGACGAAATTATCGATTAAATGTTTAAATATTTCAATGGCAGTCAATAGACGAACTATCGATTAAATGTTTCAAAGCTCCATGACAATATCGATGTATATATAATTGTATATATACGTTTTGAAATTGTCTTGTAAAAAAAGGTTTGCTGGTTTCGGGTTGTTACAGAATATATTTCATTCCAAGCTTGGTCTTCTCTCTCTAAATAGCGGGCTGGGACGCGTCAATAGATAGCTTACTGGTCGTTGGTCACTGAATCTCGTTCTCGTTCGCAAACTACGAGAACCCGTGATCTCTCTCTCTTTCAAAACCTAACAGGTATACATCACTGGTCGACAAGAGAAAGTCAACACAAAATTCGCTGCGTAGAATGTCCTGCTGATTACTTTCGTTAACCTACATTTCAGAGTATCATTAGCCACACCCCCGTTGAATTGTATTTTCATGTATAAAGGTCTCGGTTTAATAATAAAGTCTTATTCTAAAATTAGGTATTATTTTATATATGTGATTGTATTCGTCGTTTGAATTATCGAGTCTCGTTCATAATAGTTTTGTACAATCTACATCTTTTTTTTGTCTATATATAATTATTTTTACAGAGCTTTTACTACACCAGTGAAACGATTAAAATCAGATGATCAGTTATAAACGTGTCTGTTGCTCATATACATCTTTTCTCCTTCAAAATCAATTGCACATTCCTTTCATCATCTCTTGGAAATTGGTGTGCAAGTATGGTTATTTTCTAATAATTATTATTACTATTATTATCATTTGGGAACTTTATACACAAAAATCTATCCCATTGATCCCACCCTCCCCATCCACCCCTAGTAATTGCATTTCTAAGATTGTCTACTTTCTATCGTTTTTGGTATTTGTTATTATTATTTTTAAAAAAAACCTCCATAGTCTATGAAATATTTTTAGTGGTTTTCACAGTTGCTAAATGATTATTTTTTCATTATAAAATCTGCTGAAGAATAATAATAATAAATAAATAAAGTATGTACATATGACAAATTCATATTTATATTTATATATATATATATGTCTATTTAATTTACTTTACTTTTAAACACACATTGATTTGCTTATTTTTGTGGATTCATGTTTGTTTGTTTGTTTGTTGCTTTTCCTTTCTTTTTTGTTTTGTTTTCTTCCAGACATTTTTGTAAAATTGTTTATTATTATTATTTCCTCTTATCATTATTTTCTGTATACTTATGTGTATACCTATTCATTCGAACTAGTTTGATTAACGTTTATACATTCTTTTTTTTTCTCTCTCTCTCTCTCTGTTTATTATTATTATACAGTCATTTACATTACTGTCCTATATGATGTGCATAACAAGAATGATATTCAAAGCGTTTACTTTCACAAAAATGAGTAGGTAAGAAGCTGAATAACCTATAATGAACAAAGCTTATTACTCATTGCCTTGAGTTGTTTTGAAAGTTTGTTTACGTTTAAGTTTTTCGAGTTAATATTGTGTACAGTTTTGATAGTGTATTGTTTGCTTGGTTATGTGTTTTGTTAAGTTAACGATTTCAACACAAAAACTATATCTTACTTGTACAGATTCAGTATTTCATTAATGTCATTGTCTTTAGTACACAAAGACTTTTAATGTGTTTGTTATTGAAAGCATTAAATTCTAGCTAGGTTCTTACATTTTCTATCATCGATAATGGTTAACCTTTTTGATGTTTTGTTTTAGGACAAGTAAGAAAAGATTTTATCTACTGTCTTCGACAGTTAGAAATTTAATTGGTCTGTTTCAGTCTCGACATTTTTAAGTTACACTAATGGTTTTTTTGTTCTTGATTTTGATGCACACTGATAGTATGTTAAAGCAAAGCAGTAGACGGGTGTGATTATTTATTGTGAGAAGCTAAAAAGTATTAACATAATGCATATACATAGACCTTAATCATAAACGCCCTCGAACCATTGCTCGTATATCCTGGGACCACCGAGTAAGTAATGCTGTTCTTAGGAAACGCGTACTAGGTGATGGAAAATCAATCGATGCAGTAGTAGAACTTCATCAGTTGAGATGGCTGGGACATGACTTACGTATGCCCAACCACCGACTACCTCGACATGCGATGTTTTATGGTGAAGGAGAAGGTTAGAAGAAAGCTAGGGGCGGCCAGACCAAAACATGGACTGAGTGAGTCATGTTGGTAGCTGTAGACTACCTGGTTGGGGTCTGCGAGATGATAGCAACCGATGGTTAGACACCTTGAATGACATGGCTCAAAATCGTTTGCAATGGTGCAGGTGCATCCACTCTTTGTGTTCTTCCAAACTCTAGTCGTCTGAATTCTTCATGTCCCTTCTTTTTTGTCTTTGCAAATTTATTTCACTGTATTATACTCCTTGAATAACATCTTCAAATCCTAATCTTTCCGATTACAGTTAATACTTTTACTACCTCTACCTACCACTATAGGGTTTGAATCGACAATTCTATCTGTGTGCTAATGCGGTATGGCAACTTGGACCGAGGCATATAGGTGCCTGGTCCTACGTTGCTGCTGAGTCAGTCAACTGCAACGTAGAATTTCGTACGTACATACATCAGTTCGAGTAGCACACAAGAAGATGAACACCGAATTCATAGAAGTAGTAGTATATAAAAGTAAGATTGTGTATAAGTATATAATATAGGAAGAAAGAATTAGTTCGTAGAAAGAAAGACGAAGCGATTTTAATCACTTAGTTTAAGGGAAGACAGAGAGTGTATGCACCGTCGCCATTGTGATCGATTCTGAGCCATGTCACCAAGAGTCTCCAACCATTGCTCACGATAGTCACGCGGACCCCAACCAGGCAGTCTGAGTCTACCAACACGGTTAAGACTGGAAGTTAGTAATTTCAAGCGCTGATGCCACGTTTTGTTTTGACCACCCCTAACTTTCTTCCAACTATTACCAACACTAGTCAGCATTGTGTGTCGTGGTAATCGGTGTTCAGACATACGCAGCACGTGGCCCAACCATCTTAGTCGATGAAGATTCATAACCTCATCAACTGATTTACCATCCTTCCCTAATACTCTCCGTCTAACCTCACTATTACTTACACGGTGATCGCAGAAGATGCGAGTAATATTTCTAAGGCACCTGTGGTCGAATTCTAGTAACTTACAAGTATCTACTCTCAAAGGCCATGTTTCGCAGCCGTATAGTAGGACGGAACGAACTGCCGCGCAGTATACTCGCCCCTTTATTGATAGACTGATATCTCGCCTGCACCATAGGTTACGTAACTTGGCAAAGGCCAAACGAGCTCTTCGAATCCGTGCTGAGATTTCGTCAGACACCAACCCATTAGGGCTGATCAGACTTCCAAGATAAGTGAAATTGTCGACGCGTTCGACTACTTCACCCCCTATCCTTAGTTCAGGTGTTGATGCAGACCAGTCCTGAAGCAACAACTTGCATTTGGATGGAGAGAAGCGCATCCCAAACATTCTGGCATTGTTGCTCAGTGCTATCAAAAGACTCTGCATTTCATCAGCATCTTCACCAAACAGGACTATGTCATCTGCGTATTCTAAGTCAATATGTGGACCTCCTGGTAGGAGATCAATGCCGGAGAATTCAGTCGATGAGAGCGTTATTTCCATCAGGACGTCTATGATGAAGTTGAACAAAAACGGAGAAAGTGGACAGCCTTGGCGGACGCCACTTGAGGTTGCAAAAGCAGATGACAGTTCGCCATAAGCTCTAACTCGACTAGTAGTGTTCGAGTAAAGAGCTTTCACAAAGTTTATGTACTTCTGAGGTACGCCTTTCAATGACAGACATTGCCACAGAATCTCTTAATCTACAGAGTCAAATGCTGCTTTTAAGTCAAGAAAAACCACCATTGTCGAATGCCAATAAGCATGCCTGTGTTCTAGAACCTGACGTATGGTGAGTACGTAATTGATGCATCCACGACCAGGTCTGAAGCCAGCCTGTTTTTCTCGTGTCTGCAGTTCACGAGTCTTAGTTAGGCGTCTGATAATTATTGAGGCTAGTATTTTAGATACTATATTAGTCAAACTAATCCCTCTATGGTTGTCACAGGATGATTTTGACCCTCACTTATATATTGGGACGATAAGTGATTGTGACCAGTTAGATGGGATAACGTCTAACTCCCAGATTTTAGCTAAAATATTAGTCAACCCAATCGCTAAAACTAGCCCACCATACTTAAAGACCTCTGGGGCCAATCCATCTGGACCTGCTGCCCTTCCTCGTTTCAGACCAACTATAGCCTTTTGAACTTCAGCTAGAGATGGGGGACCTACTTCAATGTTCCATTCACACTGTATGGGGATGGAGGGTAGTTGTATAGTAACTGAGGACCAGCTGAACTGTTTTCTAAAATGTTCCGCCCGTCGTTCTAAACGTCTGGACGGGGAGCAGATGACAGTGCCGTTTTTTTCCGAAATAGTCGGACTTACACTTGACTTTTTAATTCCAGTTTCTTTTATTAGACTGTCGAGTTATCTTGTGTTCCCTATAGCCGCCGCCTTTTCCATCTCTTTTGCTTTCGTTGCAGACCACTGCTCACGGTCGTTCCTTAGACTTTTGCTCTTCATTGTGTTTAGAACCTGATGGGATGAGTTTGCCAGAATCTATCAGTGCAATAGACCTTGAAGAAATCCATTGGTTCTGTGTAAACCTGTGGTTTAAATCACTAATAGATGTCACTGCTGTTTCGACAGGTGATTGTATATCTTTCCAAGCAACATCTGGGTCAGCCTCGTTTTCAGAACTCCCTGACTGACTGCTTTTTATCATTCATTTGCATCTTATGGTGTGTTCTGCCTTCGATGAACTGAAGCTCACTGTTCGACAGTTGTTGCAACTTTGACGCCGTATTCTGATACACATTGCTTACAAACATCCTTGTGTGTGGCGTCAACCAAAATATCAATATTGACTTTAAGTCCATTAATTCGCCTTGACCAAGTAACAGTGGGGTGTGACACCCTGTTGGCTGATGTCTAGTCAGATTAGTAGCAGTCTTGGTCTTGTCTACCTATTGTCAAATTTGCTATTTCATCCTAACTGGTACCACCAAATATGTAATATTCTGGGCTTTTTAAACTAAAAACCGCTATATTTTCTCCAAACAACAACGCTGGAACATCCTTTATAACAGTAAGTTAATGCGTCAGTTTGTATACACGCAAATTCAGATAGACATACTTTCGCCGTACTTTCAGTTTGAACACTGCCCATTGCTGTCATTCGTTCAGTGTTGCAGAAACGATCCTAACATATTTCACTAATGATGAACTCGTAAACCTTTATCATTACATCATTGATGTAAGCCAGGCACCTACCATCGCCGGTTAAGATTGCCACTAACTTCTGTCCGGAGATTACATTTCGATACTTCAGTATCCGGCAGATTAAAGTTAAGCGACTTTCTGCTTTAGGTGCTGTTGTGTTATCTCCTATCTCCTCGTATTGTTGGAAAAGCTACGTAATACTTCCGGGCATAGTAGTTACAAAGCGATGTGTTGTGGTAGAATTTGTGCGACAGAACAACCTATGGTGACCGTTAGAGTATAATCTGCGACAAGAGCCGGTTCCTCGACGGCAGTGTTTTGGGAGAAGGCTGGAACTGTTTGCGTTTTCCGTAGGAGTTTTGAGAATAGCTTCCGCAAAAGTTCGATAGCCTAGTGCTTCTTATTCGAAATGTGTTGCCAAGCTGCTGTCGAATTTCGTAGTCCTCATACAGCTGTTAACACTTGAGCGTTGTCCTATCAAAAGCTTATTAAAGTTGGCTTCTAAGAGAAATAGGCGAAAAGTCTACAAAGGGTAATGACCAAGAAAATGAATACATATCGTACACAGATCGGGAAGAAATTGTTTTCTGTTAACCACTGAGAGTACTTGGTGTTGTAGCGTATGGAAATAGTGATACCAAGCTCTTTTGAATTTCTGCATTTGACGTGTATGAACATAATGAACCATCGCTTACGGACTTAAACGGGAGGAGGGTAGATAGTCTTGGAAATGAAAGGATGTCGGGAGTGATGTCAATAGTCTACTGTTTTTTCGGGTAATTATGTTCGTTAAAAGTGACGATATAAGTGTTGAATGTTAAATAGCCGTTGGGATCTGTTGTAGAATTATCTAATGCTCACGGTGGTATCAGAATCGTTATAATTCCTGTATACTAGGAACTTATGTCATTTTTATGACACCTAAATTTTGGTTTGCATATCCGTTAATTCGATAAGCACTTTCGGAGTCTGGTGGGAATGTCAGTTACAGTAGTTGATTCTAGACCAAATTTTCAAATGATAACTTCTAATTCTTGGGCAGTTTCTACTGAAAGAAGTATAAATGCTTTACAGCTTGTGTTGCTTAGATTAAACAAACATATTCCAAAAAATAATTATATGAAAAATCCAATAGTGCAATGATCTAGTAGTATTTACAAAATTTGTACAAAGAAGGGTAAACTACTCTGATTCACTGTTTGTCTCGTCTAAATCCATTTCTTCACTTTGACGTGATCGTTTGGCTTTCGGCAATCTGTTATTGTTTGATGAATCTTTCTTTTTTTTCTTTATTTGTTTCTGTTTTTCCTTGATACGTAGGTTCTAAAACAAATTTAATAAAAATTAGAACCAATTTTGATGGTATACAGCATGAAAAATGTAAAACGTAAGGTGGGACGGGGTTCGAACTCTTGACTTAGTGGCCGAAAGTCCAACTCTTTGATCATAAAGCCAATGTTTTAATCTCAATAGTGTAATTTAATTAATGGTTTTCTAGCCTGTAGCTCTTCCAGAGTTACTGCCGGAGGATAGCTGGAAAGGTATCAAAGAAACATTAACTTCAACGTGTCAAGAGGTTCTGGGCCCCAAGAAGCATCATCACAAGGAATGGATCTCTACAGAAACACTGGACAGGATCAAAGAAAGAAAGAACAAGAAGACAGCAATTAACAACAGTCGAACAAGAGCAGAGAAAGTCCAAGCACAAGCAGAATACATAGAAGCAAACAAGAAAGTGAAGAAGAGCATTAGAGCTGATAAGCAAAAATACGTGGAAGAACTAGCAACGACGGCGGAAAAAGCTGCAAGAGAAGGAAATATGAGACAGCTTTACGATACGACAAGGCTGTCTACTCTCTCCCTTCCTGTTTCTTCTGGTGGTCGACTGGATTATGAAGACCTCGACATCTGAGGGAAACTACGGCATACGATGGACAGCTCAGAACCAATTAGACGACTTGGACTTCGCAGATGACCTAGCCCTCCTATCACATACACACGAACAAATGCAGATAAAGACAGCCAGCATAGCAGCAGTCTCTGCATCAGTAGGCCTCAACATACACAAAGGGAAAACCAAGGTCCTCAAACACAACACGGAGAACAGCAATCCAATCACTCTTGATGGCGAAACTCTGGAAGACGTGGAATCCTCCACATACCTGGGAGGCATCGTCGATAAACAAGGAGGTTCAGATGCAGACGTCAAGGCGAGGATTGGCAAAGCTAGAGCGGCATTCCTTCAACTGAAAAACATATGGAACTCAAAACAACTTTCAACCAATATCAAAGTCAGAATCTTCAATACGAACGTCAAGGCAGTTCTACTGTACGGAGCTGAAACTTGGAGAACTACAACAACTACCATCAAGAAGGTACAGGTATTTATTAATAGCTGTCTACGCATGATACTCAACATCCATTGGCCGGATACCATCAGCAACAGCCTATTGTGGGAGAGAACCAACCAGCTTCCAGCTGAAGAGTAAATTAGGAAAAGACGATGGAAATGGATAGGACATACACTGAGGAAATCATCAAACTGCATTACGAGACAAGTGCTAACTTGGAATCCTGAAGGGAAGCGGAAAAGAGGAAGGCCAAAGAACACATTACGTCGGGAAATTGAAGCAGATATGAAAAAGATGAATAAGAACTGGAAAGAGCTTGAAAGGATTGCCCAGGACAGGGTTGGATGGAGAATGCTGGTGAGCGGCCTATGCTCCTTCACGAGGAGTAACAGGCGTAAGTAAGTAAGTAAGTAGCATTACATATTGAGAGTAGGTGTTACAGAAAATTTGTCCAAAAAAGATGGAGTCCTCTCAAATCAGGCAACTGGAATGACGTACAGAATAGTTCAACTGGCCACCATCAATCTGAATGAGATGTTAATATCGGGTCTTGAACTCATCAAAGTTGACAAGGCCACAACTAAACTCAAGGCAAGAAAGATCTGTTAGTATTGCTGGGTTATTTTACGAGGTCGTTAAGAGAAGCGGTCGCTTTAGCAGCTTATTTTTATTTATTTATTTATTTGAACACATAAATATTAGTACAAAGGGGCACCTAATACATATGCGCCACACAAGTCGCTTGATTTGTGTGTGGGCTGTGATGCTGACCAGACTGAAACAGGTGCTTTAGCAGCTAGTTTAGATGTTATCCAATCAAACTGGTTACGATTTCTCATTTTAGAACAGAAGTCTTCATATGATGTCCAGGAATTAATCTAACCAATTACACGTTCGTTTTACGCTCTGTTAGTATTTTCAGTAGATATCGTCATTTCATTCTATTTGTGGCGCATATATACCTCGTGCCCCTTTGTACCAATATTTATGTGCTCAAATAAATGAATAAATAAAAATACGCCCTGTTAATGATTACTAAAAAAATTATGAAAGACCCGAAACTATGCACAATTATATATACATATACTGGGAACTACTAACTTACCGCACGAGCTTCTTTGTCAGCTTGTACTACTTGTTGTCTTAACTGTGAATTCAAGCAATCTATTCCAGGCCAAGGTAATTGGGGAATTCTTTCGTTTAAAGCTGACTCTATAGCTTTCAAACGTGTAACTGAATAAGGAGTAACAAGTGTAATAGCACGTCCATGTCGTCCAGCACGAGCAGTTCTTCCTACTCGATGTATGTATGCTTTTGCAGAATCAGACCACGATGGCCGACGTGGGACATCGTAATTAATGACAAGATCAACATCTGGGAAGTCTAACCCCCTTAATGAAAGTGTTTTTTGAAGGAGGAAAGTAAAACAGACATTTAGTGTGTTTTGGTTTTTATTATTTAAATACAAAATTCAAAAAATAATGAAAGTAGCTTATTAGAAAGAACATAGGACAAAACTTTGAGGAAAATGTCTAGGATACTCTAGAAATCATTCCCTGGGTCTAATTCTGTTCAATCAGACCGTAGGGGTTTACGTAACTGAGCGCATCCGATTATCATTGTCTGGGTGGTGGCTGACTGTGGTTCAGTATATATACTAAACCTTCAGTTGTTATTTATATTTATTTATTTGAACACATACACATGCGTCACACAGGACACTAGATTTTTGTGTGGGCTGTGATACTATTTGGGCACCCAGACCGAGACAGGTGGTTTTCTTAGGGGGCCACGCCCGGAATCTTCGACCTAAAGGTCTGATTCACAAAGCAGTGGAGCAACGTAAGGAGATGCAGTCTCATGGTAGGCGGTGACCAATGATTGGTCCATACGCAATTAGTTCCCTCAGGATCCTGGAGCCCATGTGCACCATTGGTTTGGAGTCAGGGTTTTCCAACTCTCCCTAGGTGGATCCTCCATATCCACCAATCCGGTTAAAACGTCGGACATTCGCTTTTCTTCTTAATTTTGTAAACAACACCCTCGCCACGAGAAGGCAGTAAGTAGGACTTCCTTGGCCGTGGTTGTATGCACGTGGCTATGTGGGAGCATTTTGAGAAGGAGAGCTAACTCTCAGCCGTACCAGGACAGTTGGGGGCTTGTGCCAGTTAGATTTAATGTAAGCCATTTGTACCACTGATCATGTTTCAGTATGACTATTACAGAACTCGCGTACCGCGAAATAGTTTGTTTAGTGATAATTTATAACAAGCATTTTCTTTGAATGTAAAAGACATGTAGGTTGTTAGCATTCGATGAAACGTTTCTTTGAGCCATTGATCGTGTATGCTAAAATCGTCGAAGGAGCAATCCTGAACGTCGGATTAAAGTGCAACGTACCAGTGGATAACCGTTGATGAGGTTATAGACAACTATTAATTAAATTTACAAAGAAGCTTACCTATACTATGTGATTGTTTCTTATCCTGATTCAACCTAAGGCTTATGTGAGGATGAAGATTTCTATATTAACTTCTGTGAGTTGACTCTATCTATTAGTGAATACCATAGGTGTTTAACAATAGTTAATGTAATATTTACTCAATACAGAAGGAAAATGATATTGGTTGTCGCCATTCAATGATTGATTCGCACAGAAATAAATTTCATAGGAATCATAATGTTGAGAATAATCTTCTGCTTAGGTCTCTTATGACAAATACAACAAATGTTTATCAATTAATATAAAGTGTAACCTGATGAACAAGTACATTAATTTGATTAGTTAAAATATTCAACAACAAAAAGGTAAAATAAAACAACTGTCCGAAAATGTCATTTAAAAAAGTACTACTACTACTAAGCTAGAAGCAGCCAGAACAAAACATTACACAAATCCATGAAGTCACTGACAAGTGGACTGAGTGAGCCATGTTGGTAGCTGTAGACTACCTGGTTGGGATAGACGAGATGATAGTAACCAATGGTTAGACACCTTGAATGATATGGCTCAAAATCGTTTGCAATGGTGCAGGTGCATCCACTCTTTGTGTTCTCCCAAACTCTAATCGTCTGAATTCTTCATATCCCTTCTTTTTTCTCTTTGCAAATTTATTTCACTGTATTATACTCCTTGAATAACATCTTCAAACCCTAATCTTTCCGATTACTGTTTATACTTTTACTACCTCTACCTACCACTATAGGATTAGAATCGACAACTGCATCTCTTTTCCAATGTGCTATGGCAACTCGAACTGATGTATGTACCTGCGAAGTTCTACGTTATTACTGACTAACTGTCTTAATTGTAGTGTTAGGTAAAAGAATACATGTCTTCTCTTGAAATGAATTTTTAGGTATTTATTCTATGATTGGGCAAAAAGGTTGTGAACAATCAAAGTTATTTAAAAGTTTGCATTAGTCCTAAGAGTCCTCAAGACTATGAGGTACAAATAAGTATGAAGACTTATCTGTGTATATTCAACCCAGTTTGCAATGGAAGGTAAAATTGTCTAGACTTTTTTGTAAACTATTTGTAATCCTAGTAACCTTAAAAAGAGTTACGGAATGATTTATTTCGAGTTCTTTAGACAATACTGCTGAAGTTAGAAGAAGTAGTCGTAAATATAGATAATCCAAATTATGCATTTTTATCATTAAAACCATTTCGTTATACCACCCATTTGATCAGGGAAAATAAAATCAATTCTGAGATTGATCAAAAAGTAGTGAACCAAAGAAAAACAATATCAACGGGAAAATTTAAGATGAAACTCATGGTGAACTTACCTGGAAGCCAGATCGGTAGCTACAAGTATTGAAACACGACCTGTACGAAAATCGAATAAAGATGATTGACGTTTATCTTGCTGCATAACACCATTAAGTGGGGCAGAACTAGCACCAATTACATCGGCCAAACTTTTAAGCATTGCCACTAAACGAAACGATTCTCTCCATGTGCTTGTGAATATAATCGATCGACTATTGTCTGTGCTCTAGAATATGTGTACAGACATACAGAAATGGTGACACAATATGATAATTTGTTTTTACTTAAACTTCCTTAAAACTTTTTTCATTATTACTTGGTCTAGAATGTTTACTAATTCACTAGAAAGTAAAAGGTTATTCCGTTACAGTGACCAGCTAGTAAATTATGGAAAAATTTTGATAACTCACTTCTCATTGAGGTGTGAGCTCATGGCGTTGTTGAGAAAGACAAAGAAAGCTTCACGACTAAACTATCGAGATATAAAATCCTCATTATGGGCTACAAGTATTCACCACCATCTCAAAATGATGTATTAGTTATCAGTAACTGGGATTTGGAGTTCCTATATGAATAATCAACTACGCTAGCTTTTGAGACAGTGGCTAAGGAGTAGTTAGTAGCAAAACCAACAGAACGATTCAAACACAAGGAGTAGAGTGAATGATGAACAAGATGAATTTGAAATGGACAGATCATTGACACATTTTAGATATACTAATTGTGAATTAATATCACTTCGTGAGGAACCTAAAAAGCTTAGTTGATCCGTGAGCGTGACTGCAGAACCTACTTGAAGCCATTCACATTTGGCGTTTCAGTGAGTAGTGGTTTTTGTAGTATTCGCATTGTACCTTTAAAACTAGCAACCTGAGGTAAATGTGTGAAATTTTTGAAGGCAATCTTCTCATATTTTCCCTTTAGTCTACGGGAAAGACAGTGCTAGTAACACACAAGGGAGACCATACTGATACTACATTACTGTATAGTCACCAATATGACTGTTATTGGGTCTCAAATCTGTCGCGTTTAGTTAACTTTCTTTTAAATCAGGGTATTTTGGAAAACAGGTAAAATAGGTAAAAAAACAAGTGTTTTGGTCAACTGATCGTTTGAACTGTCATGATAAACAAACCTGAATACTGTGTCAACTTATCAGAAATGTAGATAGAAAAACTGTTTACTGATAAAACACGATGTCGAAAACGAAAACATATTTTGCTGAAACTAACAATCCAAAATAATTATAAATCTGTAGATGTCGCGAAATTTTTGAGCAAAAAAAAGCTAAAAGCCGACTGCTGTAGATTCAGAGACTAATAAGAAGTAAATGAATTTAGGACGGTATAAAATAATCTGAGCCACCTCAGCCCCCAAATGACCTGGTACGGCCGAGAGTGGGGAGAGTCCGCTCCCTCTCTCGAAATGCTCTCATATGGCCACGCGTATACAGCGCCTGCCAGGGAAGTCCTACTCACTGCCTTCTCGCACCACGGGTGTTGTTTACGGAAATGAGAGGACGGAGAAAGCTAATGTCCGGCGCTTTAACCGGATCCCAAACCAATGGTGCACATGGGCTCCAGTATCCTGCGTGAACAAATGGCGTATGAACCAATCGTTAGTCACCGGCTACCATGGGACTGCATCTCCTCACGATGCTCCACTGCCTTGTGGATCAGATCTTCAGGTCAAAGGCTCGGGGTGTGGCCCCCTAAGAAAACCACCTGCTTCGGTTTGGGCACCCGGACAGTATCACAGTCCTTACACAAATCAAATGAGATCTGTGTGGCGCATATGTATTTGGTGCCTCCTTGTACCAATATCTATGTGTTCAAATAATAATAATAATAATAATAATAATAATAATAATAATAATAATAATAATAATAATAACGTCAGTTATTCTACCATCACCTAAGATGCAAATTTTAAGGAGTCAAACTATAAAGTTTGTAGACTATTCCAAATTAGTTCAAATTACATTTGATATTATGATTTGGTAGTTTTATATTGTGGCTGTATACTAAATTTTCTTACTATATACTTTTTTTAAAAATCTACATTGACACAAAATAAAGAGTACATGAAAATGTTGAAGGTTAACACACCACCTGGGTTCATAGATACTTACTATTTGGCTAACTAACTCACATACAATCATCTTTAAGTCTTTATACCTGGTTGGGGTCCGCGAAACGATAGCAACCAATAGTTAGACACCTTGAATGATATGGCTCAAAATCGTTTGCAATGGTCAGGTGCATCCACTCTTTGTGTTCTCCCAAACTCTAATCGTCTGAATTCTTCATGTCCCTTCTTTTTTCTCTTTGCAAATTTATTTCACTGTATTATACTCCTTGAATAACATCTTCAAACCCTAATCTTTCCGATTACTGTTTATACTTTTACTACCTCTACCTACCACTATAGGATTAGAATCGACAACTGCATCTCTTTTCCAATGTGCTATGGCAACTCGAACTGATGTATGTACCTGCGAAGTTCCACGTTGTTACTGACTGACTGACTGATTATTCAGCTATAAGAAAGGATTTTATGTTAAACTTTTGAACAGTAAACAATAATCGAATTCCAAAGAATAGAAATAATAGCATTAATATTTAAAAAAAGAGCTAACCTTAGATGTTAATAATAGTAAATATATAAGGTAAAAATCCCTTTCTTTATCCGGAATAAAAACAAATGCATGATCTAACTTGTCAACTTTGCTATATTTTGAACTGACTTCAAGTATAACTGGTGATCGGGTGCATACCTTTTGTATTTTATCAACCTGAAAATCAATAGTGGATTACAAGACGACAACTTACATTCTGTGTCATGGTAGCTGAATATAAAAAGGTCTGTTTATTGGGATGCAACTTTGTTATTATGAAAGCTAACTGTTGTTCAAAAGTATCCTCCAACATTTGATCAGCCTCATCAAGTACAAAGTACCTAACATGATTTAAGCGTAATTCTTTTGTATTTTCAAGATGATAAACTATTCGACCAGGTGTCCCAACAATTACATGGAATTTAAGTCTTTTTAAATCACGAACTTGATCTTCTACATGTTGACCACCTACTAAACATACCACCTTCAGACCAAATCTATCACCTAGTTCCATAAAAAGACACTTGACTTGAAGAGCTAATTCTCTTGTTGGAGTTAGTACCAATGCAAAGTTATGTCTAGGCTTTGAGAGCAGATCTTGCAATATTGGTATGGCAAAAGCGGCAGTTTTCCCAGATCCAGTTTCTGCAAGCCCCACTATGTCCTTTTTACGAAGAGCAGCCGGAATAGCTTGCAGCTGTATTTCAGACGGTTTCACCCAACCAAGAGTTGAAATAACATCACATATTTCATTGCAAACACCCTAGAAATTAATGATTATATATGTAGCAGCATTTTTAACTTACTAGTTCTTTAAAACTTTTAGAAGACATATTTTGAGATTCTGAATGGCAAATTGAAAGGAGTATCGAACCTTTAGGATAAAGAGAATTTGGCAAACTGAAGGTCATTATTAAATAACGTAAAAAATCTGGCCTATTGGAACACTAGCAAATCTTCGCAAATGAACTGACAAAACTAAGGAAGGAGTAGATTTGTATTCACTATGGAAATTTGTTAATATAACAACTTACTTATACGATTTTACACTAGGCTTATTCACTTTTTTTATGCAGTAATTTAAACGTGATTGAAGGTGGATGTTAAACCCCAAAAATTAATCGATGAGTACATAGACTTATTAAGGAAATCTAAATAATCCTGGTTTGAGCTGTGGTGAACATATGCTCTACAATAACCTAAGCAATAAATATTCTATGAACTAATCTTTGAAACCATTTACCATGAGAGTATCTACAAGATTTAATTTTGGCGTTTAGTCAAAAATATATTATTTGGATGAGCTAACCAATGTTTTATTTAAAGAAGTATGGTAACAGAAATCAGTACGAGGTTTTAAACTCTTGATTTGGGCCTATGGAGAGTGACCTAAAGTGTATTACTGTGGTACGGTAACTTGGACCAATACATACGTGTCAAATTCTACATTGAGTATGATTGACTTAAATGTAGTTAGAGACAATCGTACAGCTAATTTCAGCAGGAGTGAGGTTATGTTGTAAGGTCAATAACTGGTAAGGTAGTTGAAACAATTTTAGCCAACGAAGATTGCTGATGTATGAGTCAGTCAGTAACAATGTGGAACTTCGTACGTACATACATCAGTTCGAGTTGCCATACCACATTAGCACAGAGACGCAGTTATCGATTCATATCCCGTAGTGGTAGAGGTAGCTGCTACCTTGACGTGGCGGTCAGGCTTGCCTATCGTGATGATCAAACCGAGCTATATTAGCTGGAACACATGTTCTTGGAGGTTCTACCATGCCAGGCAGGTCGATTGGAGAACGGTAAGACTAAAAGCAGCAACTCAAGGTCTGAGGGCGAAGTCGTACTGCTGACTGTACAGAGGTGTGACAGTAGTAAGGTGTTTCCCTCGGATAACCAGCATCTACAGCGATGCTGCCTTCTCACAAGGAAGGAAGGGGTTAGAAAAGGTTGACCCTAAAAATGTCACACTTTACCTTACCCCACGGATTTCCGTCTCCAGCGGTAAGGCCCTTTGAAGAGCGGAGCTAACACAAAACCCACAAGAAGGCCGTGCACGACCGGCCTCAAGCAGTTGTCCCTTGAGCTCTGCGGTCACGCTTCCAGGTCTTTAGGAGCAACACTAATCCGATTTCCTTTTCAGATTCCTCAAGAAATAGCCTTCCACGGTGTGGGCAGCCAGGAAGTGACATCAGCCCTTATACCCGTAACAACACACGAGACCAAATTGGTCACATTCAAATCCTTCCTGATGTATGAGTAGGTTGACAGGAAGCTAGAGGATGTCAACCTAGTATGTGGCATCAATTGACAAAGAGACTGATTACTGGACGGAATCATGGAGGTAGGTGCAGACTACCTAGTTTAGGTTCGGGTCGTGTTTTTAACTGGTGGTTTAAGATTTTAAGTGACATGACTAAAAATCGTTCGCAGCGGTGCAGATGCATTCACCATTTGTCTTCCCTTAGATCCCCCACATTTTCAGAAATACTGTCAGTTTAAGAGGTAGACTGAAATAAACTTTAAACTTTTTCTATGTAAGCATACATCTGTCTCGTACATGATTTACTATTTTATACTGATGGAAGTGGCCTTAATCGTGGTAACACACTTAAGTCCACTGTTCTAACATTCAATCAGTCAAGATGTTTCGGATAACTGGAAGCTGGCAAACATCACTCAATCCTTAGACAAAACTAACCCAATGATCTTTGAAGCTGCCAGCTAGCAGTTCTCTTCTCAATACCTTTAGAGGTTATGAAATCTCTGGTTTATAACGGTCTACGTGACTAATTACTACCTAAAAATTTCTTTTTGCCCTGACAGCACGATTCTACAACCTAATCTGATGACTGTGGTAGATAAACCAACCACCATCCATGATCAGAACCTCTGATAGGGTCGATAACATTCCTTGTCAAGCTAATAGGCATTTTATTTATTTATTTGAACACATAAATATTGGTACAGGGGGGCACCAAATATATATGCGCCACCACTGATAGACTGGTCTAGATTATATCAGAATAAATCGATCATTACCTCAGTTTACAGAGTCTGAGCGGGATCCTACAGGGTCGTGCTAGGACAGCTTTTCTAATTGATTTACATAAATGACTCTACTCAGCAAGCATCCTACATGATATTACTTTTTCCGGACGATGTTGAGCTCCGAAAAGTTTGCAACCATGGTGTTGAGCTGGCACTTGAGGAATGTCTGACCCGACATTAAAATTGGGCTGGTAACAAAGGGCTTACTTTTAACACATTGACGTGTACGGACGTCCATCTGGGAAATGTTGCAAACTACACATGCGACTTGGTCAATTCCCTCTTGGATGTACAGAGGGTAAGAATACTCTGGGACGCATCCAAACGACAGTCACAAAATCAGTTTGAGCCTCCCAAGAAACACCTCAAGCCATGAGATCCTTACTCATTAAACTATAGGGGACTCTCGAACGATATATGGCATTTCGAACACTTCCAAGCATCCCATGAAATACTTCGAGCCTAGTACCAACACTAACCTTAGTGGAAATACCCAGAAACTTAGAGTACAACACAGTGAATTGGACTCCTTCCGAGTAGTAAGGTCTCGGAATTCGCTGAGGTGGTACAAGCAATTTTCCAGGAGTCCTGTAGGATAAAACTTGACATATTTTGAGGAACTCATGACAGCATTTTGTGCTAACTTATAAATACTTCACTTCTCTGTGTTTCATATACGTAGGTACACATCTGGAAGCACCGTTGATCAACCGTTACTAGGCACAGAATCCCGTTATGTAAAAGCCTCTTTCGCCCCTCTGGCAACCTTTTGAACCACTTTGATTGTGGTTACTAAGATTGTGGAAAATATCATTTAAGACGAACAACTTAACCACACACAAACACACGATTTGCCAACACTAGGGTGGCATAGATTTTAGACAACTACAGATATTCAAATCACACTGATCTTTACAGTCCTGTGACCATATAGAAAACCAGTCAGGTACTTATCGCTAACAAATTATTTGTTCAAAATATGTGTTGATGCTTACTTGTTATCAAGTGTGCCTAACATAGGATTTCAGCTTACTTCCGAAGTTTGATGTATACAGATATAAAAACACATGTAAATATGACGTGCGGCACGGTAGATGAGCTCGCGATTAAAGCTTTTCCTCGTTTTAATACGTGTGCGGAGATGCTAACACTTACCTTACTAACGGACCATGACATAAGGACCTTCGCATACGAAATTCCGCCAAAACCTCAAGGTCCATGCTCATTCACAATATTGATTTTAAGAAGGAAGTCCGAAAGATTGCCTAGATTTCGATACAATCAGTGGATTCTCTCCCGTAATCGAATTGGCAATCTACGTATATGGTCTTATTCTGTAATTGATGTACAAAATTGTCATCAGCTGTTTGATTCAAATGGTTCTGGACGGAAAAGAAGCTTTTGCTTAACGGTCTTCCGTATCTGATAACCGTAGATCACCGATGCCTCCAGATAGCAGACTCAGTATGTTTAGTGATAAAGCGGAAAACCATTAGTAAATCATGGTAAGATGTTGTATTTTGTCCTTAAGTTTGTCAAAAAGGGTAGTGATTTTGTACTTGTTGTGATTATCCTTACTTATGTGTAATTGTTGAATCAAAAGCTTCCTTGGTCTACTTTATATTAAAGTACTTTAGTTCTGGTTTGAAGTCTTGCTAAAGTTTGTCTTGTGGTACCCTTTTACTCATTGACTGACGCTTGTGTTCATATTGTGATCATATTATGTTTTAAGCCTTAAGCTGACTACAATGGTTGGTAGTACTCATAAATGTGGACAACCAAACTGTTTGTTTCCTGTGGAGGAAGGAATGAAGTGTGATGAGTGCAAAAAGTGGTTCCATAAGATAGGTACCTGTTTAAGTCCCACCGCATACAAAAGATGCTCGAAGCCTTACTCGCATTGGTTTTGCATGTTTTGCTGTGCAAACAAGGCGTTACTAATACACGAGGCTATGAGCCTATTGGCTTTGGCCTGTAAGAAGAATGATGTCGGTTGCGCTGATAGCACGAGCACTGACAGTGAAGAATGTGTCAGTGTAGTACGTGTTGTTACGAGAAGCCTCAAACACCCGACTCTGACGGAAAGGTGAAATCTCCTTTAACATTAACGAGGAGGGAAGCACCATCTGACATTGACGTTGGTGATCATGCACCCCTAGTGGGAATTAAAGATATCTGACATTTGCTTTGTTGATAACTACGTTAGGTGCTACCCATGCAGAATAAAAATGCAGGCGTGATAACTCCTTGTAGTTGAAGGCGACCGTGTTATTCATCAACTTCTGGTAACGCTACATATAAGACTCGTCTCTTTGGACGGAAAACAGGTTAAACCCCTTGCTTCAACTAAAGGGTTGCTTTCGTAGCAGAGCACCGACCGAAAACAGGCTGGAAAAATGCTTGAAAACTCCACCATCAGCTTCGTCGTTTATGCTTCAGGTTTACGTGTTTGTCTTATTAGATAATATGTGGCAGACGTCAGCCAGCTGAAGCTGGTCGAATTAATATAAACCGTTATGTGTCATATCCCAGTAAACGTTGGTTCACGATAAGACAGTTTGCAATCTAGTTGTCTTAATAAACTCAGCTAATTACTGCATACAGAGAAGGGCTTCTGTATTGTCGGCTCCATGCGCGGGCTTCCCATTTCGATCTGAGATTTCCGTGAGAAATGGTAGTGTCTGACGCAGTATCTATTTGCAGTTTAAATGGATGCTCATTAATATTGAGTAATGGATTTTCTCTTACCTTGATTGAGCTTTGATAGGACGCTTATACTTGTTAGCTTTATTTACTTACGCCTATTGTCCGTCATCGAGGAGCATAGGCCGCCCGTCAGCACTCTCTCCAACTTTGTCCTGCGCAATGTATATTCCACAAGCACACAGAAGCATGAACACGCAAGCACACAACTCAAACGTACATGTACAGTACAAAAGTGTTTTTAAGAGACGTGAAAAATAGCATATTAAAAGTGAGAAAGAACCAGTGACATTTAAGGTCTTTTCAACCGGGAAATACAAGCTGAATATAAAAGTAGGCTCTTTTGGTGTGAAAATGAGAAACTTAAATTTGCAAAACAGAATTAGGAATTAGACGATTGCCAAGTGATTTATGAGGATCTAGCTTCCCTAACAAGATTCAAGAGGTGTTTTATGAATGTTCACACTTTAATACCATAGCATACGTCTTCAAGTTTAGGGTTTTCCAGAATTCTTTTAATTGAGTCTAGAGAATGTAAAAGTTTGAGAGATACAAATCATATTGGGCTAGTACTCCCAATTTGTAAGGCAGGTGTTAAAAAAACACCGAGAATGCAGCTAATTGGTTGTCAATTGTTAAAATAACTGTCTCGTAACATCTGGTGTCTGATATAGGTTGCACAAAGTAAGTAATCCACCACTGAGAGATACAATGCATATTGGAAGAATCATTACGAAGAGGCTTATAAGTTTATAGGAATTTTAGCAGATTAAAGAAGTATATCTTTCTTTTAGCACCCAATATATATGAATTGACTTGTAAAAATGCAGTACAAATGATTACTTTGGTTTCAAATCTAAAACCCTAAGATACTCTGAATAGAATTTTTTTTTAAAGAAAAATTTGATTGTTATTTAGTAATATACAACTGCAGGATATGATCATTCAATTCCCTATAGTTTATTTTAATTTTATTCAAAACTTATATGAAATTATGTTTAGATTTGATTTCACATGTTTTCAACTACCGATACGTCTTATTTGATGTAATTTTATGAAATTTTAAAATTACCGGTTATATACATTAAACCAAAAGTACAATTCCATATTATGGAATGTACAAAATGCTTTTTTTTTCTTTTTACTATTCCTATGAACTATTGGTTACTCTTAAAAATAATAATTCCTAAACGTAACTTGAGTGCATGAATCTTTGTGTGTGTGTGTGTGTATGTATGTATGTATGTATGTATATGTGTATGTGTATGTGTGGGGGTGGGTAGGTGCATAGTTTCAAGTTTAAATGATCTAGTTGAACCAATTAACCATTAGATCACAATATGACACATATATATATATATATATATATATATATATATATATATATATATATATATATATATATATATGAATAAACTATTAAATTCTTTTCACACTATTTTCTTTAACTTACATATCCATTGTAATAGCACTTCTATTTCGTTGATTGTTTTACTGTAAGAATATATTATTATTCCTTATTATCTTACAGTTATTAATATACATTCACAAGGATTCAATCAGATGTATTTCGTCACTACAAATCGTGTATGACTTCTTCATATCATCAAGTTCTTGGAATTCTGTCAAATGAATAATATTCTTATTCAAGTACATCATTTGTGAAATGATTTCTTTTATAGAAAATCCATAAAATAGATTATATATTTATATATAGATATAGATAGATATATAAACATGAAAGATAATAATTGTACAAATAATGATCATTTTAATGATTGTTATCACGATCTATCAACATCCATGGAAGGAATTCCATCAAATCATTCAAACAAATGTCAGCATACTACTACTACTACTACTGCTACCAATACTACTACTACTACTACTACTACTACTACTAGTACTACTACTACTACTACTACTAGTACTACTACTACTAATAATAATAATAGTATAATAGGAGATATAAACCATACAAATAATAATGAATTAGATATAATGAAACGATCTAATTCATGTAAATATAATTCATTTAATAATTGTAAATCTTCATCATTGAAAAGATCATTTCCATGTGATACATTATCATATCATCATATTGTTTGGAAACCAGTATCAACATTCATTACAAATTTACAATCAAAATTATTAAATCATTCAAATAATATAAAATCGGAACAAACAAATCAATTTAATAAAACAAAATCTAATATAAATCATTTTGGACGATTTAATATTGGTTGTCCATCTGGATGTAATTCCTCAATTGCTGATATGACAATAAATGAAGATTATCAATTCTATAAAGATATAATCCAATCATCATCATCATCATCAGAATTATTAAATAATCAACAAGCTAATATCCAAACTGAATTGAATCCATTGAAATCTCTTCAATATATGGAATATGATCATTTATCTAAAATATCTACTGATACATCATTTAATGCATCAATACTTGTCAAGATTAATGTTAGCGGTACAATATTTCATGTAAGACATAGTACATTAAAACGTGATCCATTTGTTTATGGTAAAATGTTAGAAGATGCTATATGGATATCAAAAACAAAAGAATATTATTTTGAAAGAGATCCAGTAGTATTTCGTTTTATATTATGTTATTTAAGAAGAGGTGAATTACATTTACCACATGATATGTGTGGTCCATTAGTTGAAAAAGAATTAGATGATTGGGGTATAGCATTAGGTTTAGATATACAAAGATGTTGTTTAGGTCCAGTTATGGAAAGTAAATCAAAATTAGAATCATTACATAGATTTGAAGAGAAATTAGAACCAGAAGCTGTACAACCAGATTATTGGATTCAGTAAGTAGATTAATTCATTTAATTATTTTATCATTAATCAATTATTATTATTATTATTATTATTATTATTATTATTATTATTCTAAGCTTATCAATTATTGATTATCAATGAAATGTTTAATGTTAATATTGTCACCAAGTTTGTGATTACTACATTGTTGTTATTTAATACTAGTCCTAGTACTACTACTACTACTACTACTACTACACCTACGACTACTACTACTACTACTACTACTACGACGACGACGACTACTACTACTACTACTACGACTACGACTACTGTTACTAGTACTACTGGTAGTAGTAATAATAATTATCAATCTTATCATTCCTTCTACCGTAACCGTATGTCAATCAGTCAGTCAGTAACAACTTAGAACTTCGTACGTACGTGTGTATATCAGTGTGTACATCCGTATGTATCTACACATGTTTCAGATTCTTTATAACTTCATAGTTTCTTACTTAATGTGTTTTATTTTTTTATTAACGGAACATCCCTGAATGTAGGAATCAACTATTATTACTATTATTGTTATTATTCTTCATTGGTGATCTAAATAATTTAATACACACATAATCATATTAGTAAAATGATTTGATTTATTTATGTAAATCAGTAGGTAATTGAAAAAACCTAAGAATAGTTAAGATGAAATGAATTCACTTCATTCTACAATGTTACTTTACAATGGTTTATTAAAGTTTTGAATTATATAAAATAATATTATATAAATTAGTAGTTCAAGACAATACTAGGTTGTAGATACTTACTTTCTTACTAACTAATTACTTACGCCTGTTACTCACAATAGAGCATAGACCACTGATCAGCATTCGCCATCCCACTTTGTCTTGGGCCTTCCTCTCATGTCTATCTCCATTTCTTGGTGTAATGTGTTCTTTGGTCTTCCTCTTCTTCTTTGGCCTTGAGGATTCTATGTGAGATCTTGCCTTGTGTTGCAGTTGAGTGCTTCCCTGAATGTGTGTCCTACTTACTTTTAGAGCTTCTTCGTGATTTCTTCCTCCGTTGGGATTTGGTTTATTCTCTCCTACGGTAGTTTGTTGCTGATATTGTCTAGCAAACGGATCCGAAGTATTTTGCATAGACAACTGTTAAGAAACACATATATGTTTTGGATGATGGTTTTTGTAGTTTTTTAGGTTTCCGCCCCATACAGTAGAACTGCTTTGACATTTGTATTAAAAATCGTGATTTTAATGTTAGTTCACAATTCTCTTGAGTTCCAGATGTTGCTCTTTCTTTACCGATCCGCGCAGGTATATTCAAGTAATGAGCCCCGAAGTAGAATAAAACGCGCGTGCAGAAACCCGTCAGCAGCTATTAAATTACTTTACTAAAAATATTGAAGTAATCCACTTAGGATGCATATTTACGAGAACAAACTCATAAGCTGAACCCCTTACCAACAATAATTGGAAGATTCAAAGTTATACATAAAACAACATAAATGTCTTCGACAAAGTTGCTAATTGTACACCCACTCCCCTTTTATTCGGCGTCGGGGCCAGTAGTAGCTTTTGGATGACTCCAAGTTGAGCTATTTAACACTAACTTTCATAAAACTATTCAGTGTTCACTTCGATGTATTTCAATAAAAATATTGATATCAATGGTTAAGATCATAAGTCAGTCGAAGTTAGATCACCATGGAAAACCTGTAATGAATAACTTCATTAGATTGAATTGATTCATTTCAAATGAACTATTTGGTAGTAATTCACTCAATTGCAGTGTTTGAACTATCCGTTAACATCGTTTGATAGTAATAAATAATACTGAGTATTCTTTTAGAAGAGTAGGAGGACGTCGTAGTAGTCTAGATGGTGGGTATTCTTTCAGGAGACCGAAGGTCTTAAGTTTAAATCCTCTCTTCCAATAACACATTTTAGAAGAGATTAATATTACTATTTATTCAACTTTAATATATTTAATAGTTAAATTCATGAGTGAATAAAAGCTAAACTACCATGGAAAACCTGGAAGCACTGGACGGCCAGTAAGACCTAGTATAGGACTCTTCAACAGATGATAAATGTTGAATATGTATATAAATATAATAATGTCTATATATTTTGTAGAAACCAATAAATGCTAATTTATAGATTGTATATAATAGACTCTTTCTAGGTTGTAGACATTCGCATTATGAGAGACACGTTGGCTGATATTATAAATACAAGAACACTGAACATCACAGTGTGAATTTTGAGATGGTGGAGAAGATTTGTAGCTCAGGTGAATGATTTTGATGAAGTTTTGTTCTCTGACCTGGATGGTTTGGTTATAGAGCTTTCATCATTCTTCTGAACGACATCATCAGCAGTACAAACTTCAGATAGAAGTGAAGTGTCCAAATTTCTCCATATGTGTTTCACAGCTTGTCCTGTACACCTCGATATTGATTGGTTCTTCTTTGTTTTGGTTGTGTCTCCCATCGGTTTGATTTTTGTTCCTATGTTTGTGTATGGTTTTCCTGATTTGGATGATAAATTAGATCGATTTCAATGTGTTTGTTGATTGCTGAGTGACCTTAGTGCCAGGCTTCTAAAAATTCTGTGATGTTTTTAGAATTTCCTCTATTCAAGATTTCCACATTTTTCCAATCGAATGAGTGTCCGCAGTTGTCCACATGTATTGATTGATATCATGGCGTTTGACTACTAATTGATGTTCATGTAGACTTAATTGAAGAGGGAGTCCAGTTTGTCTGACAAAGCGGACTCCATCAAAAACAGTGTGAATTCATTAGTTTTATGGATTTTCTTGAGCTACTTACATCAGTGAGAAAATAAGGTTAACTTTTTTCAAATCAGCCTACATACTTTATATTATATAAATGAGTAATAATAATAATAATAATAATAATAATAATAATAATAAGAGAATGAATATGGGGGAATGAAAACATCTTTTGCTTTTCTTTATTAATAGTATATAGAGTGTGTATATTGACCTTAAAGAACTTACTTTAGTGTTTGAATGTTGTAAGCACCTGAATTGAATTCATACAATTCATGAATTCATATTAATCTAACATGTTATTTATTCTTGTTTTATCAATATAGAGTTGTGAAGATTGTTGAGTTTTAATTGAGATCATAAACTACTGAAAACCTGAAAGCACTGGATATTCTCTTCGTCCCAGTTTAAGATTCCTCAGCAGTGCACATTCACAATCATACATGTGAAATTCGAAACCCGGAACCATTCGTTTTGTGCGGACTTCAATGCTTTCGGATTTTAATTGGTGGTCTAATATTGGTCGATTCATGAACTCAATTAAAACTCAACAATCTTCAAAACCCTTTATTGATAATTATCATGTGTTCACTGGTGACTAGCTTTGAGAGGAACTTCTTGGAGTTCTAGTGAGAAGATGTGACAAGTGGAGTTCAAACCTGTTGAGTGTGAGGCAGTTACCCACCGAAGACAATAAAAGATGCAGACTACTTGGTTGGGTTCTGCGTAACTATCGTCAGTCAGTCAGTAACAACGTGGAACTTCGTACGTACGTACATCAGTTCGAGTTGCCATACCACATTAGCACAGAGATTCAGTTATCGATTCAAATCCCACAGTGGTAGAGGTAGTGAAAGTATAAGTAGTGATAGGGAACATTAGGATTTGATGATGTTATTCAAGGAGTATAGTCCAGTGGAATAGATTCGGAAAAAATATAAAGGACATGACGAATTCAGAAGATTAGAGTTTGAGAGAACACAAAGAGTGGATGCACCTGCGCCATTGCAAACGATTTTGAGCCATGTCATTCAAGGTCTCTAACCATCGGTCGCTATCATCTCGCGGACCCCAACCAGGTAGTCTACATCTACCAACATGACTCACTCAGTCCACTTGTCAGTGACTTCATGGATTTGTGCCATGTTTTGGTCTGGTCACCCCTAGCTTTCTTCCAACCTACTCCTACACCATAAAACATCGCACGTCGGGGTAGTCGGTGATCGGGCATACGTAACACGTGTCCCAGCCATCTCAACTGATGGCGTAACTATCGTAACCAGTAGTGATTTGAGACTATGGGTGATATGGATCAGAATCAATCACAATAGCGTAGGTTTGCACATTATCTGTCTTTCCCTTAACTATAAGATTAAAGTTACTTTGAAATTACTTTCTATGTACTAATTCTTTCTCCTTATATCATATTGTTATATACAATCCTTGTTTTCTTCTTATCTATTACTACCAGTGAAGTAACTGCTTCTATGAATTTGGTGTTTATCTTGTTATGCTAATGTAATATAGCAATTTATATTGATGTATACCTATATGTGACTGATCCTACATTGTATATAATTGACAAACTGAGTAAAAGCATTCAATGTAATGAACATTGCAATATGTTATTCCTTCATCTAATAAGATTTAAATATTACAACGTAGTATGTTCGTTGATTTGTATGTTATACATTGAACAATTCAAAATAAACAAATATGAATTCTAAGTTCAATGTCTTATTCTCTCATATCACTTGAATCTAATACCTTAGCCGTATACTTTGAATCCTTTATTTTGTTATTCCTGTCGTTGTTGTTGAGTGATATACAATACATGAATAACTTATCTTTAACATGTTTTCATGTTGATTGTTTAAATTTATGATTTAGTTAAGATAATACAATCATAGTTAAGCGCTTTCGGTCGAGACTGATAGGTCATGAGTTCGAATCTCACAGGGAGTGTGATTGTGGATGCACACTGCTGACAATTCCTACAGTAGGATGAAACAACCGTCCAATACTTACAGATTTTTCATAGTCGTGATCTAGCTACAATTCACTCATGATCTTAATCATTGAAATGACTATATTATGTACAAATAACCTTTCAGATAATATTCTATTCCGTTTTAAACAGAAAAAAAATCACTTTATGAAATCATATACTCAACATGTAAAACGAACCGCCACTTTTTTTGTTTCCAACACTCATGTATATGATGAGTGTATGTGTGTGTGGGGGGGGTAGGGGAATCAAATTTCAACTTGAACTATATAGTGAAATGATCATTTTGAAATTGATATGTATTTTTTTTTCTAAAAATTAAAAAAATATTCTAATATTATTGAAATGATTCCTCATGAGAGAAACAGAAAGAGAAAGAGATCTATATTACTATTCAATTTAAAACGATAATCTAACTAACCATCAGTTGATTGATGATCTCAATGAAAAAATTCATCATCTCCATAACCCTAATACAGATAAATTAAAATAATCAATAATTGAGTATATAGTAGGTCACGGACCTCCTAATCGATGTTGGCCCACCAACAATTGAAGAAATCAGCATGGCTATCAGATAAATCAAGAGTGGTAAAGCAGCAGGACTAGACAGCATTCCAGCAGAGGCACTGAAAGCAGACGTAGCGGCAACTGCAAGGATACTCCAAACTCTCTTCAGGAAGATCTGGGATGAGGAACAGGTACCAAAAGACTGGAAAGAAGGACTTCTAGTCAAAATACCAAAGAAAGGCGATCTCAGCAACTGTGACAACTACAGGGGAATCACTCTTCTCTCAATACCAGAAAAAGTCTTCAACAGGGTATTGTTAAACAAGATGAAGGACTCCGTAGACGCCCAACTTCGAGACCAACAGGCAGGAGTCCGTAAGGATAGATCATGTACAGACCAAATCACAACTCTACGGATCATTGTGGAACAATCAATTGAATGGAATTCATCACTATATATCAACTTTATTGACTACGAAAAAGCATTTGATAGCGTGTGCAGAACAACCCTATGGAAGCTTCTTCCACACTATGGCGTGCCTGAGAAGATAGTCAATATCATACAAAATTCCTATGATGGATTAAACTGCAAAATCGTGCATGGAGGACAGTTGACGAAGTCGTTCGAAGTAAAGACTGGTGTCAGGCAAGGTTGCTTACTCTCACCCTTTCTCTTTCTCCTGGGGATCGACTGCATCATGAAGACGTCAACACCTGAGTGGTAGCACGGAATACAGTGGACATCTAGGATGCAATTGGATGATCTAGACTTCGCAGATGATCTAGCTCTTCTATCGCATACGCAACAACAAATGCAGGAGAAAACAACCAGTGTAGCTGCAGCCTCAGCAGCAATAGGTCTCAATATACACAAAGGGAAAAGCAAGATTCTTCGATACAACACAACATGTACCAATCCAATCACAATTGACGGGGAAGATTTGGAAGATGTAAAATCCTTTACATATTTGGGCAGTATCATCGATGAACACGGTGGATCTGATGCAGATGTGAAGGCACGGATTGGCAAAGCAAGAGCAGCATATCTACAACTGAAGAATATCTGGGACTCAAAACAATTAGCAACCAACACCAAAGTCAGAATTTTCAATACAAATGTTAAGACAGTTCTACTGTATGGAGCGGAATCCTGGAAAACTACGAAATCCATCATTCATAAGATACAACTGTTTATTAACAGTTGTCTACGCAAAATACTTCAGATCCGCTGGCCGGACACTATTGGGAACAACCTACAGTGGGAGAGAACAAACCAGATCCCAGTAGAGGGAGAAGTCAGGAAGAAGCACTGGAAGTGGATAGGACACACATTGAGGAAAGCACCGAACTGCGTCACAAGACAAGCCCTCATATGGAATCCTCAAGGTCGAAGGAGGACAGGAAGACCAAAGAATACATTACGTCGGGAAATGGAGATAGATATGAGAAAAATGAACAAAAATTGGATGGATCTAGAAAATAAGGCCTAGGACAGAGTGGGTTTTAGAATGCTGGTCGGCGGTCTATGCTCCATTAGGAGTAACAGGCGTAAGTAAGTAAGTAAGTAAGTAAGTATATAGTAGGTGTATTTCTAACGAGGTTTCATAACTTCATTTAAGTCACTTCATCAGAGTAAATAAATAATCAAATCTAAAATGATACAATCTAAATCATAATAAATTTGAACAAGTCTATTTCATGTTATTGTTTAATAAAAATGAATTTTGTATGATTTATCACTGTGAGTCATAGTGTGAATATTTAATAATGCACCCATTTGTAATATGAAGTAGACGGGTTCAGACTATGTGTTTTTGTGTGTTTGTGTGTGTGTGTGTATGTATCTGGGTAAACATAATAAAAATCAAATGAAATATAGTTGTTTGGTAAAACAATTCAGGTTAGATGAATATTCCAGTTTAATTTTCTATTGAGGACAGAGCAATTTAACATGATATGAAACTCTTCAGTTATTTGATTCTCTTTATGGTTAGAAAAAACTTTTCTGAATTATTTGAATAAATTTAATATCAATGATTATGATCATAAGTCAATTGAAGCGAGATCACAACTATGGAAAACATGAAAACACTGGATGACCGTTTCGTCCCAATTGTGGGACTCCTCACCAATGCGCATTATTACAATAAAGAAAAATCAGAACAAATATAATTTCATACAAAAAGTTCCTGTTATAAACTTGAATATACAAAGAGTTATAGTGAACAAAAAACACCAATGGGGAGGACAATCGAATGTATTTGACATAAAATTACAGAACTAGTTAGTAACATCTAACAACTATATAGTAGATGCTTATTTTGCAAAATGTCTATCAATTATCTGAGAATGACTCAGACATCCTTTCTTCTTGCATTTTCATACTAATTGCGTTCTGTCTTCATTCTTTACTGTTCAATCCTCTCGTCTCTCTGCTGCCAGACATTCTGTTCACAACTAACATCATATACTACTTATGTCTACATATAAGTAGCACACATCACAGAGTAAATATCATAGAAGAATAATATGACTTCAATTATTTGTAGATTCACAGCTCCTTACAACCCTGAAACTATTGTATTAATCATTAAAACAAGACAAGTATACATAACTTTCCGATATGAACTATGTACAACTGTCTCATTTTAATGAATATATTACTATGGTTTCAAAGTTGTCAGCAGTTGAGAATCCATATTATTCTTCTGTGATATTTGTTCCTCCTGTATTTAAATAAATACAATTTTCAGTTACCATAGTATTTACAATCAATATATTTGACAAACATTCAAGTCTTAATAAATTTGTAATCTCAAAAAAAAACAAAAAAAAAACAAAAAAAAAACAATTCTGTTATGACCTTGATTTGTCTACCCACTTTTTGGTGCCGAGGATACTTGTCTAATCTAGATTTCGACCTTGATGCGATAGGCTGATCGGCTTAACCTTGAGACTAGTACGCGTGAGTTCGAGATGGGGTAGAGAGAAGAAAACTATTCTGTCACCTGATTGATGGGCAAGCACACGAATGAGAGAGAAGACAAGACAACTGGAACACTACTCGATCTATTTCCCTGACCACTGAACTCACTGGATTCACTGAATTTAGATTAGTGTAAAAAGGTACATGAATAAATAAGTGAATAACCCGACCGCAACGTACAATAATTAGGAAAAATACAATTATGTCCAAAGCTGGGAATTAGAGTAGAAAATAGGGTGCAAAATAATATGTTTAAATGACAATAGCTTCGGAACAGAAAAAGGTATGGCAGTGAATGATACATCGAACGAAAGCTTATGTTCTGTAGAATAGATTAGGGACAAAAATAAATGTTACTGTGTTTTACAAGCTTTGAATAAAATGAAATAACGTTCCGAAAAATAGCCTTCGTAGTTTGTCAGGGTTTCTTGTTTCTCGGTTCACATCAAATTCAAAATGCTGTACTACTAGATTTGTATTCAGTAAGTCTATGTTAAGTGGAGTGAGATAGATCGTATAGAGGACGATGAGTTCCTTAGGAAGCATGGTATATACTGACATGTCATCAGCTGAAAAACTACAGTCGTACCATAAATGAAAAATTAAATTTTAAAGAAAAATGGTGAAAAATGTACACATCACTAGTGAAATGTCATACACACTACAAATATAATAGATTCAGATTATTATGCTCTTACCTACTTACATCTGTTACCTCTCATGGAGCATAGGCAACCGACTAGGATTCTTCAACCAAATCTATCCTGAATCCTTCTTTCCGGTTTTTATCAAGTCCTATTATTTCTTTGGATGTCTATCTCCGATCCTCGGTGTAATGTATTCTTTTATCTACTCCTTTTCTAATTCCCGTCGGGATCCCACGTCAGGGCTTACCTGGTGTTACCATTTGATATATCCTGTCCTGTTATTTGATTGGTTGACTATGGCGATATTACGTCTGTCACGATCCAGACTACACTGTACCTGCAATTAATTCTGACCATAATTAGGTAAACGTTGAACTATATTTTAGTGAACTGAACATTTTAAAAAGTAGTTTGTTTCAATAGCTGTGTACATATTTCCGATATCTGAAAAAGAGGATTTTCTCGTATAACTGATCTAATAGCAACAATACGGATATTGATTATGCATATGGAGAAATTTTCATTGATTAAGGCCATAGTAAATCACTTTGTTACAGCTTCATTTGAACTACTTAAAAACTCGAAATAGCTTTTAGTAGTATAAATGCTGGAAAATAATTTACATCATAGTTAGACCACCAAGAAAACTATTGAGAACTCAAGTGAAATGTTTTGGTCTTTTTTTCGATGAAGTTTTATTCTCTGAGCTGGATGATTTGGTCGTGGAGCTTTCATCGTTCTCCTGAACGACATCATCATCAGCACAAACTTCACATATAAGTGAAGTGTTCGCCAAAAATCAGGCTTCCATTCGAGAACAACTGTATTTTCTCCACCAGTTTCTTCCCCGGCATGTTCTACCAATAAGTGTAAGATAAAGAACACTTCACTTCTATGTGAAGTTTGTGCTGATGATGATGTCGTTCAAAAGAACGATGGAAGCTCCAAGATCAAACTACTCATCGCACAGAACAAAACTTCATCAAAATCATCTACCTGATCTACAAATCTTCTCCATTATCTCAAAATCATATGTTTTGGTTTTATTTGATACTTTTTATCACTTTGAATTCATGATATATACATATTATAAACTAGAAATTATAAAATATAAATTATCTTATCACATAATATTTGCTAAATATGAATCTATAGACATGGATTCTTGTATATTGAGTTTAAACAATGTCTAGTCGTTGAGTAATCAATCATGGGTTGATCTAAGCTAGACTATTATTGAAAACCTGAAAGAACTGGACGACCATTTCGTCTTAGTATGAGACTCTTCAGAAGTGCACATCCACAATCCCACACAAGAGACTCGAACCCAAGAACTTCAATCTCATCAGTGAATATTTAATTCCTAGATTATTGAATTTTAGAAACGTTTTGTCTAGTATAGACTGTGAATGTAACCTAAGACGGAGAGGCTTTCCCGGTTCTTGGTAAGTCTACGATTAATTTAATGTCGTTACTCAACCGAAGACAATCGATGATGATCTCACAATAATATGAATTTATTAAAGTTAAACATTAACACCGTTGGATGCCGGCTCAATGGTTTAGAGGTTAAGTATTCGCACATAAGACCGAAGATCCTGGTTTTGAGTCTCGTGTGTGGGATCGTGGACGCGCACTAGGACGAAATGGTCTTCCAGTGATTCCACGTTTTAAATAGTAGTCTGCCTTAGATCAACCCATGAATTAACTATTAAAATTATTCCTATCTTCATAAATCTCGAAATTGATAATAATCATGTGCTGATTAGTGATTAGGTTCAAGATGGATTTTCTAGAGTTCTAGTGAGAAGGCGTGACCAGTTGGGTCCAGTCTGCATTGGGTGTATACAGTTATTCACTTAAGACAATGGATGAAGGATTGAGCAAGATCATGTATATGAGAATAATAGTGATACTCGTTAGTTAAATTGTTATTAAAAACCTAACAACAAAATACCTGAATAAATATAGATCATGGTTTGTAGAGGCTAATACTATGTTAAGCACACATAGATTATTCTAGATTCTGGACAAACTAATTTATCCATTCTTCTCAAGGTACATTGTGACCATGTCACTTACTCGCTTATTAATCCAGAGTGTTTTTATATGATCATATGTGTGTTAATTACTTACCCTATACAACATGTATCTGTAACATACTTTTGGTTTAAATATAAATATTGATTTATGTGTTGATTAAATCGAATTGATTCACTCACCTCCAGTAAGAAGTTTTTCATTTCTCTTCAGTTGTTTCATTGAATTCCCCTGATTGTCTATTCAGATCCATGTGTATAAAATATACATATTGAAACTTCATTCTTGTAATTGACTCGAGTTAGATTAATAATTATAGACGAAGACAACTAGGATGTATATTTTGGTAGTAATCAGTAAAAGATTTAACTGGTATCAAATACCAGATCATTAAAGGTTTTTGTCAGCTGCTTACAATCTGTGATATTTAAAATTATAATTACATAATGGGTTTAAATTACTTACATGAAAAAGTTTGATTGGAAGTTATATTGGAATGGCCTTTACCTGAATTTCAATAGTTTTTGTCCACTCAGTTACAAGAAGGCATTAGTTAAAACACTATTTCATAGGGCAGAAAGAATATGTACCACTGACAAACTGGAAGAAGAATTGGTGAACGTGGAAAAATGCCTACGAGACAACTTTTATCCACAAAAGTTTATTGACATATATATAAAGCCCAAAGAAAAACAAGACGGAAATAACTACGGTCAATAAAAAGACAGTATCTATAAATCTTAACTTTAAAGGTGATAACGTCACACAAATAATCAACAAGAGACTGAATATTGAGCTTGCCAGAACTTATCCGGCTGCTAAACTTTTAATTCTCTATAAAACAACATGTTCAATAATTCAATCAAAGGTTGATAAGCACTCCTTTTCTGTTACCGCCAATTGTATTTATAAATTTACGTGTACCTGCCAAAGCAGCTACATCGGCCGAACAGAAAAGAGAGCATATCTCAGATTTTTTGAACATGTTCCAAAAAGCCTCAGAACAAGAGAAAGAAAGACTTTAAATAGTGCAATCACCAAACATCTCCTTGATACAGGACATGAGGTCGATATCCTACAATCGTTCAACGTGATTTGCAAGCAACCAAACTCTAGTCTTCTGAAGTTTGCTGAAGCAGTTGCTATCAGACGCCAAAAATCTGATTTATGTGTTCAAAAGGAGATGGTTATTAATCTTTCCTTGCCTTGGTGATTAATATTCCTTCGCTATATCTCAATTTTTTTCGTTTTCTTTGAACTCTTTCTTGCATTTATTACATCATTGAGTTTTATTCCAACTATCTTCCAAAAAAAAATCTTTAATGTTATTTTTATCAACTGAACTCTACTCAATTTTTTTTTTCCTATCAATGTTTACTTGTTTCTAGCCCTTTGAACTATTGTCACAATGTTCTTTCATCACATAAGGTATATATATTTACAATATTCAGTCTATTAAATTTATTTACACCCTTGCCATACTATACGAATATATATTCAGCATAACTTTTAACCAAACCCTTCTCTCATGTAAGTCATTTAAACTGATTATCTAATTATGATTTATAAATATCATCACAGGTTGTAAGCAGCTGATGAGAACCGGGACGAAATCAGAATGAATTCATGCTATTCTGTTAGAATGTTTATTCTTGCTCTTTTTAAAATGATAAAGGGAACTATGTGTATGACATTAAAGGTTTAATGAACATGATAATTATCTTGATGTTTATATCTTTATTATTAATAACAAATTACACATGTAATAACCTTTAAGTAAAACTGTAAATAAAAAGAATTAGATTGATACAAAAGTATTAAGTTTGAAGCTATTTATTGATAAATTAATCGATAAGATAAAATTACAAAATGTAAGTTTTTTTTGGGGGGGGGAGGATCTGTCGTCCCCAACACTCCTCCGCTTTTTTGAAGATCCAGTGTTAAGATGTGGATTTTAAGTTGTTTTTTTTTTCTGAGTTTATTGGTGCCTCCAGGAAGGATTTCTGGGGGATCTATTGTGCTCAACAAAAAGAAAGAAAAATAGTTATTATATACATAATCATAATGGATTACACTGTCATTATGTTTACTATAAATAAGATTATTTACAAAGAGTATCCTATTGATGATCTTAATAAATAGGAAGTAGAAAGTATGTTTACATTGTTTAAATTAGAAATAAAAATTATAGAATTGAATGTCATTCAAGAATTTCGGTTAGTAATTCAACTTTTAACAAATTACAAGAGATAGTTAATAACAAAACACTTGTCGATAATTGCTCTCTTATGATTATTATTAGTAATAGTAATAGTAATAGTAATAGTAATAGTAGTAGTAGTAGTTCTTCTTGTTGTTGTTGTCGTCGTCATCGTCGTTAGATCGATTTCTGTGTGTGGTTCATTCATTAATGTAAATACTTTATTCATTCGAATTTATATGCCATTATTAGAATGTAAAATGTGTGATAGATATGTGCGTTGTGTGTGTGTGTGTGTGTGTGTGCGCTTGTTTATGTGATCATTTATTTGTGCTAACTTGTGCGTATATGAATGAGTGAACTATCGAAAGAGATAGAGAGAGAGAGAGAGTAATGAAGTTTCCAACATTATCTTAACAACGTAACAAACTAAATAATTTGAAAATTAACAAAATTCACTTTTAGTGGGTGGTTAGAAACAAAAAAAAATAATAAAAAAAAACTTTTCTAAAAACAAACGTTATTTATTTTCAATCTTGAAATTCAACAACAAAAAATTTGCATTGGAAATTTTCAGTAATTTTCATCTTGAAAAAAAAAACAAACAAGAAAATTCGAAATGAGAAACAACAACCACCACCACCACCACCACCGTCACCACTACCACCACGACAATCACCACCATAGCAACAAAAACAACAAAAAAGAAAGAAAGATAAAAACACACACCCACATACATCGAACAAAAATGAAACAACAACAAGAACAAGAACAACAATTTGATCATTTGCATAAATAATAAATGATAAAATAAATTTGTAGTTTTCATTGATAATTATTGTTCATATTCATAGTTTTATTTTAATTGAATTATTCAGTCTAAACTTCTATAAAATGAATAAGATATATATATATATTTTTAATATAAAAACTATTCATTCATATTATGAGTAGTTATATTCCTTAATTATAGGATTAAATATAAACAGATCTTTTATCATGATCATGTTAATAGATTGTTCATAAGTAGTATATATATATATATATATATATATATATATATATATATATATATATATATGTATTAGAACTTGTGAATCTCTGTGCCCTGTGAATAGATCATGTGAAGATACCGTCAATTAGAGAATAGTGACTTATCGATCGGATTAATGATGCGTAAAACACATACGAACAGTCTAAAGTCCGGATTGGTCTTGCTTCCTGTCTAGCCCAGCCAGTCAAGTCCAGAAAACCAATCTCAGCCACCGAGATATTAATCCTGTATTTCAATCATACTGTGTTTATATACCAACCAGACAGAACACATCGTACCATAAAAATAGGAAATAACATTTATACAAGATTTGTTCAAATGTGGCTGTGAACGTGGAAGGTAGTGATTAATAGATAGGGCATAATTCAAGAATGGTAAATCGTATAATAAAATTTATAGGTTAAAATAACGCTCACAATAAGTGGAACAGGAATATACAAATAGTTCGGTTAATTAACAATTATAAGATGAAAATATTGATCCATGAATGGATCCGAAAAGTTACTATTCATGATGCTTATCAAGATCTAACAGAAATAAAGGAATAATCAAGTCGGATACAATTGATTAACATTTTGGAAATGATGTATTTACTGTATGATTGTTTCTTTAATATTCTATTCATATACATTCGATTGCCTCCTGCTTGTATCCTCATTCATTACACTACTGCTTTGATGTATACTTACCATCCATTATGTTTATCCAGATATAACAATATGTTTCATACTTTTATTGGCACTATTCAGTAAGTTATATATATCTGCTTTCAATAAATTTATCATGAAGCTATACAATTGTAAATGAAGATATAAAGATAGAAGTAAACAAACAAAGAGAATGGGATATTTACAAATACGAAATGAAATACTACTACTACTACTACTACTACTACTACTACTACTACTACTAATAATAATAATAATAATAATAATAATAATAATAGTAATAGATTGAGGTCAATATAACGGTAATAATCATAAGATGTACTTCTTTTGTACTCACAATTCTGGCTAGAGTTTATAGATGATATGAGCTTCTGATGTTTTAAAGAGTTCAATATGCAGATCTCTACGTAGATTTAAATGAATTGTATACATAACAATCAGTCTATGTATTGGTAGAATGATTAAAATTGATTAGATATTCAAGAATGGAATTTTTAAGTGTTTTCCTCTCACTCTTGTAGAACCACACTGGGATATGTTCTCCTATATGAGTTGAAAGTGACCTCTGGCTACGGCCTATTATTCATATTACATAATCTAGTATTATAATCTTTCGATCATATCATCAAATTTATTCCTTTTTCATATGTCCTCACAGAACTAGTCCTTTTATATATATATATACGATTATCTTAAACCGTAAGATTAAAATTACTTTATTATCTTTCTTTCTTGGAAGTAATTCTTTCTCCCTGTATTATAGTGTTATATACAATCCTTTTTGCTTATGCGTTAACACCACTGAAGTAACTGCTTCTATGAATTTACTGTTCATTTTGTTGTGCTAATAAAATATGGTTACTTGAACCGATGCATGCATACATATATATGCCTGGTTCTACTTTATATCTGACTGAATGATATACGATTTGTACAACTTGATAATAAATTTGTTAATAAAAGAGATTCCTTCACTGAATTTTATGTTTTTAATATGAATGACGTAAGAGATAAAATTCTCCCAATGGTAAAGATCATGAATCAGTTGAAACTAGACCGCGATCATGGAAAACCTGGAAGCACAGGACAGTCGTTTCGTCCCACTTGTGAGACTCCTCAGAAATGCACATCCACGACCTCGCCTACTGCGAGATTCAAATCCAGAACCTTTTGGTTTCACGTGTGAGCACTTAATCACTAAGATAACATTCTATCAAGATTAAGGACTAGACAAATGATATGGTATAGATCATTATTTATTTTAAGCATTACAATACACCTTTAAAAAATCTTTAAAATTAAACAAATGGTTCAATGTTTCACTTTATGAACTTTTATTATTATTTGAATAACATAGAATTTTATTATTATTGCTTAAAACTACCATGGAAAACCTGAAAGCACTGGACAGCTGTCTCGTCCTAGTGTAGAACTCCTCAAAGGTGTGCATCCATAATCTCGCTCCTACCCGCGCGGGGATTCGAACCCATGACCTATCGGTCTTGGACGCGAGCACTTAACCACTAGACCACCGAGCCGGCTATCTTCCAATGGTTTTAATGTCTAACCTCAACTCATCCATGAAGTTGAGTAACGCATCTACCATTGTCATTAGTGAGTTACTATCTCACAACAGACCTGGTGGTCTAGCTTCAACTGACTCATGATTTCAACTATTGAAATTACTATAATATCCACCAAAACACCCCTTCTGATATGAATGAACATTATATTATTGATAATATAAATTCGAAAATTTTCGTTCATGTTAACAATGATAATTAAATATCATCAGAAGGGGGTTTTTGTGGAGATTTTTAGTAATTAATTAATTGAATTCATGAGTCATTTAAAGCTAGACGATCATATAAGGCCTTTTCGTCCTAGTGTGAGACTCCTCAGCAGTGCTCATCCACAATCTCGCCTTGCAGGATTCGAAGCCTGAACTTAAGAGTCCTATACTAAAACGAAATGGCCGTAAAGTACTTCCATGTTTTCCAGAATAGTTTAGCATTAATTGACTCATAAACTCAATTATCAAATATTTAACAATGAAGTTGGAGTTCTACGTTTTATTGAATATCATATAATCATTGAATATTGGTTAAATACAGTATACATTATCAATTGATTTAGCTTATAAATTAAGGTTTTTGCTGCTGAATTGATAAAACCTGTTTAACTCTTTTTATACTCGTGGTAAACATTCAAACTTTACGTAGATATAAACATATTCAATTAAAGATCATGAATTTTCTAGTTGATACATGATTTGTGTTGAGGTGATCCACAAAACTTTTCGGAAAAGACAAGTAAAGCTTAGGAAAACACTAAGAAACATTTTCATTTAATCAGCGTTCAATTGAAGTTTTAGCCAGAAAATATCAAGAAAGTGAAACATCACATGTAGAGTTTCTGATTGGCTAATTACTATACTGTTATTATGTTTATTAGCATCTCAGAATCTTCGGTAAACCCAAAAGCATTTAAAATACTATAAAGAAAACCTATATTTTCTATGATAAAATGAACCTTTGGAGTAGTAAAGTACTTCTCGCATATTTTGCGCCTTTTCTCTCGTGTTCAGATTGCTGTGTAGTTCTACATTGGGGATTACGAGAATAGCTTAGGAACCGAATATAGTGTTCAATTAACAAGACTTATCAATTTGAGTCTATATTTATGCACAATTGATTGATCACTGGGAGGTGACCAATGTCATGAGTGTCTAGTCCTTATTATTAGTGCAGATCGAATGCTATCGACCATGTTGCAATATGGCCACCAGTCTAGGTGACTCGACACTGCGTGCACTGTTATGAAATTAAATGACGGTTGCAGGTAGTCGACAAGAAACCCTAACATTGATCCCCACTCAGTGATCAATCAATGGTGATCACATCTCAGTCCTACAGGAGGTCTGTCGCGGTGCGGATAGCTCAGTGGTAACGTGTCTGACTGTGAAGCTGGGTGACATGGAATCGAATCTATCAGGGAGCACTAGTTCCCTCAAGATTATAGGTACATCTTGCTGACGAGTGTCAAGTAGCACGAAACCCGGGTGTAGGGTTTCCTATCGACTACCTCCAACCACCATCTAATATATTTATAAGATTATTCTTTGAAAATTCAGATTTTAGGCTTTATGTTTATTTTTCGAACTAAAAGCAAAACAAAACTAGATTGTAAATCATCATCATTATAAAATGTAACAAGATTGTAACATGTACGCAATTGATATGGAAAGTTTTTCATCATTAAAATAGTTAATTTCTTGCATCATACACATCCTGTATTCATTAGATTATTCTATTATGTAATTATGATATGAATTTTTCAAATTGTAGTTGAGACTTTTATTACCTTATCAAAATATTTTCTATGAAATTTATAGTATACATAGAGATTTTTGATGAAGTTTTATACTCTAAGTTGAATGCTTTGATCGTGGAAATTTTCATTGTTCTTCTCACTACTCTAAACAACAATGCAAACATGTTTGGGATGCGATTCTCCTCGTCGATATGCAAAATGTTACTACACGATTGGGTTGCATCGTCACTTGAACTAATGATAGGGAGTGAAGTAGTTGAGCGTGTCGATCGCTTTACTTATCAGTCTTTGTGGTCTACTGTGACGAAATCTCAGCACGGATACAGAAGGTTCAACTAGCTTATGCTAACTTGCGTCATTTATGAGATAGGCGAGATATCCATCCATCAATCAAACGACTTGTTTACTGCGCATCGGTTCGTTTTATTCTATTTTATGGCAGTGAAACATGGCCAGTAAGAGTAGAGGATATTCGTAGGTTACTAGTATTCGATCATAGATGTCTTCGAAGCATTGCTCGTATATCCTGGGACAACCGAGTAAGTAATGTAGTTGTTAGGAAACGGGTACTAGGTAAGGACGGCAAATCAATCGATACAGTAGTGAAACTTCATCAGTTGAGATGGCTGAGACACGTTTTATGTGTTACTGCCACGGCGTGTGATGTTTCTTGGTGTAGGAGTAGGTTGGAAGAAAGCTAGGGGTGACCAGACCAAAACATTACACAAATCCATGAAGTCACTGACAAGTGGACTGAGTGAGGCATGTTGGTAGCTGTAGACTACCTGGTTGGGATCGGCGAGATGATAGCAACCAATGGTTAGACACCTTGAATGAGATGGCTTACAATCGTTTGCAATGGTGCAGGTGCACGCACCCTCTGTGTTCTCCCAAACTCTAATCATCTGAATTCTTCATGTCCCTTGTTTTTTGTCTTTGCAAATTTATTTCACTGGATTGTACTCCTTGAATAACATCTTCAAATCCTAATCTTTCCGATTACTGTTTATACTTGTAATACCTCTATCTACCACTATGGGATTAGGATCGACAACTGCATGTATTTTCCAATGTGCTATGGCAACTCGAACTGATGTATGTACGTTATTACTAACTAAATGACATTGTTCTTTTGAATGATCATCTAATTCAAACAGTAGAATATCAATGTTGTTTATTTTCTTTCTTTTATTTTTTTCTTTTCTCTTCTTTTCTTTATTCTTTCATAGATCATATCGTTGGCAATTATTTCGTGAAAAAATTTGGTCTGTTATAGATATATCACCAAGATTAATTCATTCACATTTTAATAATTATAGACATAGAAAACACTATACACCTAATGAATTATTCCCTAATGAATATAGTTCAACAAGTGATCAATCTAATCCAAATCATCCTCATCCTCATCTTGATCATCCTCATGAGGATGATGAGGATGATGAGGATGATAATAGTTTCAATTCTAATCATCAATCAAATAATCAAATCAATCAAAATAATTCTATCAATAATAAACAATCATTTGATTTATCGACTATTCAATCAATTAATTTATGTTGTTCTAATCAAATCAATAAATGTTCGAAATTATCAAATGATCATCATTTAATAACTAATCATGAATCAATATATTTAATATGGTTAAGACATTTTTATTTTATTTATGAAACATTAATTATTACATCAGCTGTTGGTGTATTTATGTTATCTACAGTAAAAGAATATCGTATACCATTTTATTTAAATATTACAGAATATATGGATTTTTATAATGATACAATATCAGATTATAATGATCATTTAGAAATAATCACTATGGCAACTAATTTAAATAATAATAATAATAATAATAATAGATCAAATATCAATTATTTTACATTACCATCTAAATGGCTTGTACAAATGGATATATTTTTTTCTATAGCTATTACAATTGATGTATTAATACGTATGATATTTTGTCCATGTTTTACAATATGGTTATTCTCATTATCAACATTAATTGATATTTTATCATTAATACCATTCTATTGTGAATTTATATTCTATGAATTAGTCTATAATTATAATACTACTAATAATACTACCTCTACTACTACTAATACTACTATTAATAATACTACTAATCATTCAGAATCTATATGGTGGTTAATTCGTATTCTTAGAGTAGAAGAATATTTTATTATATTAAAAGTATTTGTTGTATTAAGATTATTTCGTTTATTAAGACGACATCGTGGTACTCGTGTATTATTTTATACAATATGTACAACTATTACTGATTTATCTATATTAATTATATTAATATTAGTAAGTGCATTATTTTTTGGTGCTGCAATTTATTTTGTTGATCCAACATTTAATGATATTCCAAAAGGATTTTGGTGGGCATTAATCACTATGTCTACAGTTGGTTATGGGGATTTAGTACCAAATAATAAATGGGGTTATTTAGTTGCTATTGCATGTATTATATTAGGTACATTATTAGTATCTTATACAATACCTGTATTAGTTAATCATTTTTTATTATATTATGCTCATGCTGATCAATTATCTATGGTAAAACAATTGCATAGAACAGCTAAACGTAAAATACGTAATAGAAAAATGTCACGTTATTTACAAAAAGCATTATATAATGCTAAATCTATTGTGAATTCAACAATTACTAATGTCAATCATAAATAGATTCATCTTGTTTTTCCGCTCCCCCCCTTCTCTCTCTGTCTATCTATATCTACACATACACACATATACACCACCAACACCACCACCACAACCACCACCACCACCACCACCAAAAACACCACCACGAACAACAACATTTCATCGCTACTTTTTCAGTTTGTTTTTTTCTTTTTTTTAATTTTACACAATTATTGATCACCTTCTTGATATTTCCATTCTTTATACTCAATCACTTTCTATATATATATATATGAATACTGAAATATTTCAATAAACAAAGATTAAAAGTAGAAGGGAACAGTGTAAAACAAAAAGAAAGAAAGAAAGAAAATAGAACAATACATGATCCACTCATTAACACACAAACACACACACACATATGTATATTTCGCTTGGATACTAAGTCATGACTTTCGATTATTGTACATTATTTTTTGTTGTTCTTTTCGTTGTTGTTGTTGCTGTTGTTCGAATCAAATGATTTACTCTAATTAAAAATGATAATTATTTATTTATTTATTTATTAGAAAGGGTAGTGTGCAGAGTTGAGAAATTTCACTGGTTGAAATCATCATTTCCATTGAAGTTAGATCACTATGATGGAAAACTTGGAAGCATTGCTAAAAAGTCTCATACTGGAACAAAATGGTCATTCAATGCTTCCAGGTAATTCATATTAATGAATTAGCTTCAATGGATTAATGATTACAATCAATGAAATGATTTATTTTTAAATATTTACATCAATCAAAATCGATTAAATCGTTTCTCTTTTTTTTTCTTTTATAAATTAATTCAATTAAATTTTATTCAAAGTTCAATGATTCATTACTTTTTGATTAAACTTATAATTAGATACAGTCATAGTAACAAATGATTACCATTATTGATTATTATTTTTTAAAAAAAAGAAAAAAAAAAGAATTATTTTATAAATGATTTCTATTATAACTTACAAATGAATCTTGTTATTCAATGTATACTAATAATAAATATAATCAATATGATTGAGTATTCCTGTTTCTATTGTTGTTGTTGTTTTCTTTTCATTTAACATTTCATAAATGTTCACAATGGATTAATCACTGTGTGTTGATCAATATCATATGTGTCATATCCTACTTAGAGCAGATTGAATACTATTGACCAAGCTATAATGTGACCATTAGTTTAGGGGATTTGACATTGCGTGCACTATGTTGAGATAAGATGGTGATTGGAGGTAGTCAACAGAAAACCGTGAACCAAAGTTTTGTGCTATTTGGTACCCATGAGAAGTGATTCTCCCTGACTGATTCGATCCCGTAGACGTTACCATTGAGCAATCCGTGCCTCCACTGACCTCCTGTAGGACTGAGATATATTCAAAATGGATTAATTACTAGGTGGTGATCAATGTTATGTATATCAGGTTCTTTTTTGTGTAGATCGAACCCTATCGACCAAGTTGTAATATGGCCACTAGTCTAGTTGACTTGACATTTCTAAATGTTCTGACACATCGAACTCTTTATACAATACATCAATTGACGTTTCATCATTTCTGCATAGTTCTAATTGTGAGAATTCATCACCACTTTTTAATACTTCTTGACTGTTCAGCAACAATGATAAGATTGACTAATTTTTAAACATTTTTCTTAATGTTGGAATGCGAAATAGCACACCAGTTTCATACAAATGAATTATTGAATTTTGACAATCGATAAGAACAATTAGTAGATGTAGTATAGCACTCATTTAAGTAGCATCAGTATGAAATAGCTGTGCAACACATCCCAATTCTTAATGAATGTTTAGACAAAATTATTTCTTGATGTAAACTGCACAATGAATAACCTCCACATATCTTGTTTTGGCATAGATTGTATTCTCTAAATTATGCTGCATTGTAGTCTAGTTGTTCACATATTTACGCATGAGAAATTTTAATTGGCTATTGTTTTGAGGTACATGTTTTCCGTACTTTCCCCCGTTGTTTCTTGTGAGAAGATACAGTTCCACAGCCGATCACCTACCGTATAGCAAATTATTAGACAAAGATATGGATAGACCAATCAAACTTAAAATAACGAATCTTGGATTTATTTACGTAGCTAAGTAGGCTTTTACCATTACAGCCGGTGTCAGCTCATGATAACAAATATGGTTCTGGATCCTAAACGTAATTACAAGCTCTGACTTCTAATACAAACACTACACTCTAACTCATAATCCTGTCTTGACCTTAGTAAGTAGTTGATTTCACTCAAGGCCACTTTAGTATCTTCCAAAGGTGGCCCAAAGATTATAGTCTGATCAATTTTAACCACGCAATTAGGATAACTTGTCCACAAGGTCAAACAAATAATAACTGGACTCATATGTTACCATCAGCAAGTTATATTAAATAGCCTGGTATATTAAAAACATTAATAAGTTACGATTCAACTTCCCTGTATGTCAGACGTCATGACCAATAGCCATTTATATATCCTTATCGTTCACTTAGCTATCTTAGTGACTATATTTCGAATTTGATTGAATTTAATTAACTTCGTGTTAGTTCATACTATTCCAATATTAAAAAGATGCCAAATATTCAGCATTTTCCAAAATTTCTTCCCCTTCATCTATTGCTTAAAGAATGCGTATAACGGTGTGATTTTCATTGGTAATCTCACTGTAAACATCTAAATTTATCCTCATCTCTCTCTCCCCCCCTAAACAACTGAAACACATGAGACTAAAATCCCCAATGAAAATCACACTCCTGTTGTGTTACATAACCTTAAAATGAATGAAAAACTGTCTCTAAATGAAAAATGAATGAATAATATTACACTTATGATGTGTGGGCGAGGATGATCATGATTGGTTGTTTGCTTAGTTAGACAATGTAGATAGTCTGATAGGGGTGTCAGATAAGTTATATATTCCCCCCTATCCTTATAATAATTATTATTATATATTGTTGATTACTATTGGATTGTGTTGGGTTTTGTCGTGGAAATGTATTTACATTGTAGTTAGGCTAATCACATGTTCTTGATCATCTGAGAGTTGTGTTGAGGTGCTGTAGAATAGACACTAGGGGGGAGGAGGGAGAATGTAGTGTAGATAATCGTTTAAGGTAAATTCACATCCCATATGTGTAAACATGGATACTCAACTGTTATAACATTAGACAAAATGATCTCAATCATAACTTAACAAACTCAACAACCTCTGTACTGATAATCAACATGTGTGCTCACTAGTGACTAGATTCGTGAGGGAATTCTCGGAGTTCTAGTGAGAACACGTGACCAATGGAGCTAATCCGTGTCGGGTAGAGACAGGTATCTACCTCAGTACAATGAAAGACGGTTGTGCAACTTCGTGGATTGGTTGAGGCTAGACATTAACACACCATTAGATGCCGGTTGGCTCAGTGGTCCAGTAGGTTAAGCGTTCGATTTCGAGACTGAAGGCCCTGGGTTTGAATCTTGTGAGCGGGATCATGTATGCGCACTGCCACTGAGGAGTCCCACAATAAGACGAAACGGTTGTCCAGTGTTTCCAGGTTTTCCATAGTGGTCTAACATCAATCGGTTCATAATCTCAATCAAAACCTAACAATCTCCACAACATCTATACTGATAAAACCCGAGGGTTATTAAAACAACTTAAAATAACAAAGATGTTTTATAGAATAGTATTCAGTTGATATAATATAGTAAACCACATAATACAGAGATAATGACATAGTTTAATTATTAAAATGATAAATAAACAAAAAATTATGATAAAAGTAAATTCTACTTTGAAAAACATTAACAACTATAAACAAACAAGCAGACAAACAAACATACAAACAAGTAGACAGACAGACAAACAAACAAGTAGACAAACAAACATACAAACAAGTAGACAGACAGACAAACAAACAAACATTCAACAAATTGAAGTATGAATAACCAAATGGGATCCAGAGTATTCAATTGTTATTTTCATTGTCAAGTAATATTAAATTAATATTATCTGGATTCCATTGTTTATTATTATTTGTATTTGATTGATATAATTTATTACATAATTCATGAATCACTTGATATGCATAATCAATATGTTGTTTATTAGATGAATGATAACAGATAGCAAATCGTATAAAATAAATTGGTATCGGTGAATGTAATTCAGATGAAACTAAATGAATTCTACCATCTGATTCAATATCATGATATAATTGTTTAGTTAATTCATTATTATCCTTTGAAGACAAAAAAAATAAAGAAGAAAGAAAGAAATCATCATGAATAATAGAATATCAGAAAGGGGGTTTTATTTGGGGGTGGGGTGGGGTGGGGTGGGGGTGGGGATGTTATATAGTCATTTTAATAATTGAGATCATGAGTTCATTGAAGTTAGACTACCATGAAAAGTATACAAGAATTAGATGACCGTTTCGTTCTAATGTGGGACTGCACAGTAGTGCACATCCACAACCCCGACTCTCGAGATTCGAACATAATACCTATCAGTCTTGAGCGCGAACACTTGACCACTAGAACACTTAGTTGGCCGGTATCCAACGGTGTTAATGTCTTACCTTAACTAATCCAAGAAATCTAGCCACACATTCACCGTTGTCTTCAATGAGTTCCTATTTCATAACAGACCCGTTTGAACTTCGCTGGTCACTATTTATCACTAAAACTCCAAGAAATACTTCTTGAAGTCAGTTACTAGTAAGCATATACTGATTAATGTCGGAAAGGGGATTTTGTGAATATTACAGTAATTTCAATAATTGAGATCATGAGTCAATTAAAGCTAGATCACTATGAAAAACTGGAAGCACTGGACGGCCTCTTCGTTCAGCTTCTAATGTTAACCAATGTTAAATGAAATTTGCAGAATGTAAATAATATCAGTACGTTATAACATATCACATTGCGGTATCTGTATGATTAAACGTTAATATGTATCACTTTCTAATTCTCTATATTCAGTAAAATTTGATAAATCAACAGACAATTTTCTTGTGATGAGGCATTTTGTTCATTATTTATACTTGAAAGTATCTTTCCATAGTTTCAATATATCTCAGTTAGAAAACCTTGGTATTGCTGGACCTCTCTTAAAATGGCTTAAGGATTTCCTGATAGGTCGTAGACAGAAAGTTTTTTTAAATTTTAAGTACTCCATCTGGAGACCAGTACTTAGTGGAGTACCTCAAGATTCCGTCCTAGCTCGTTTACTTTTTATACTGTATGTAAATGATCTTCCAAGTAAAGTACAGTCTCCAATGTTATTATACGCTGACGATGTAAAGATCTGGTGAGTAATATCTAGAGACACACAAGCATGTGCTCTTCAGGCAGACTTAAATAATATGATTGACTGGTTTAGAGAGTGGCTGATGTCTATCAACACTGCCAAACGTGTCTCCATGCACTTCGGGGACACAAACATTAATAGGTGGAGCATAGGGGAAGTGCCAGTAACTATGGTCTGGTATCATAAGGATCTAGGGGTGAAAGTGAGTCATGCTCGTAAAACGACGGTCCATTGCCGGGAGGTCACAGCTAAGGGGTTTCGAATCCTTTAGGCTTTAAAACGGACATTCAATAACTTAAAAACTACCATGTTCACCACAGTATACGCAACCTTAGTGAGAACTAAGCTTGAGAACTGTGTTCAGGCTTCAAGCCCCTGTTTAAAAGGTAACTCGGATATACTAGAAAAAGTACAGAGGGCAGCTACCCGTGCAACTCCAGAACTCCAGGGTTTACCATACAAAGAGCAGCTTGAAAAGCTGGACCTCTTTACTCTGTTCTATCGTAGATTAAAGGGAGATCTAGTTTTGATGTACAGAATACTGAGAAATGATTTTGGACCTAACTTACTCTCTCTTTTTGTTCCCACTAGATCGAGACATCTCAGAGGACATAACAGGCGAGTACAAAAGTCAAGAATGAACAAAATAGCAGTGGCATACAGGTTTTCACACCTAGTCATCAATACTTGGAACGTGTTGCCCGAAGCAGTAGTGTCCGCACCTTCAATCGACTCTTTCAAGAGAAGACTGGACACTCAGAGAAGCATATTAGAAAAAGAATAACATAGGATGTAGACCTTCTGTCTTTACTATACACATTTGAATCTGAATCTGAATCAGAAATCTAATTCCTAACCTTTAACTATCAACAGGAAACCTTCATTCTAGTTTTTCATCATGGTCATATTTCTGATCTTTTATAAGATCAAGTGAGTATCAATAAAGTTGTGATTCTCTAGCAACTTGTAGAAAATTGAACTTATTCAATTTTGATCAACGTCTTCTGTTTAACGTAGGGTCCTACGACGATCGACATGGATGAGTTGGATATATATATATATATATATATATATATATATATATATATATATATATATAGAGAGAGAGAGAGAGAGAGAGAGAGAGAGAGAGATTGTTCAACAATGTCTTTACCTGTTCTATATATAATATTTTAAAAAAGAGAAAAAAAAGAAAGAAAAAAAAAGAGTTCCATTACATTTCATTATACAACTATCTTAATCAACTAACCTTAATCCGAAAACAAACTAAACCCATTAAAACATTGGCAACTAATTCAAAACGATTATCATCTTTGATAAGTTTTTCAAAATAATGAGCTAATTGAATATGCTAAAAAAGAAAAAAAAAAGAAAAGGAAAAAAATTAAAAGAAAAATAAAAAGAGAAAAAAGAAAATAAAGAAAAAGAAAACAAAGAAAAACAGAAAAAATTAATCTTTATTAGTTTATTTTATTAGAACTTACATTTCGAATGTATAATTGTAGATTATTCACACCGTATCTTCTTAAAGTGAACCATAATTTTAATGATCTAAATTTTCTACCTAATGGAATTTGCATATGCTAAAGAAAAATAAATTAATAAAATTGATTTTAATCAATAAATATATCTATATTACAATAATATAATAATATCATGAATTCATGATCTCAATCAAAAAAAAACTGATAATCAATATGTGTGCTCACTAGTGACTAGATTTGTGAGGGAATTCTCGGAGTTCTAGTGAGAACACGTGACCAATGGAGCTAATCCGTGTCGGGTAGAGACATATATCTACCTCAGTACAATGAAAGATGGTTGTGGAACTTCGTGGATTGGTTGAGGTTAGACGTAAACACACCATTGGATGCCGATTGGCTCACTGGTCCAGTAGGTTAAATGTTCGATTTCGAGTCTGAAGGCCCTGGGTTTGAATCGTGTGAGCGGGATCATGTATGCGCACTGCCACTGAGGAGTCCCACAATAAGACGAAACGGTTGTCCAGTGTTTCCAGGTTTTTCATAGTGGTATAACATCAATCGGTTCATGATCTCAATCAAAAAAATTTATTAATCTCCACAACCCCAATACTGATATAACATTTCTATTATATCAGAATATAAATACAATATAATTTAATCAATATTTTAATTGTTGCTAAGGGATAATATCTCTTTTCCTTGATATTAAACATTTTAATGATTAGTAACATTATTAGTATAGATTGATTGTAGACAATGTTGAAATCTAATTTCATGTTAACTTACATCAATAGTATAGGAAGAGATTATGATTCTGTTATAATGTTTAATGTATATCTTATAATGTAATGATATCATCATTTGAGAGAATAGTGATTTATCGATTGGATCAATGATGCATTAAAACAAATATGAGTAGTTTAAAGTATTTATCGGTGTTTTGTTTGTTGCTTAGCCATAGCTGTTAAGTTCAGAACATCTATGCTAGCCTCAGTGATATGAATCATTATTATTCAAACATACCTGGGATTATATACCAATCAAACAGACTAAAACGTACCAATAAAATAGAAAAGAACATTTATGCAAGAATTAATTAAAATGTAGTTGTGAATATGGTAGGTAGTAATTGATAGACTCGGTATAATTCAACAATAGTAAGTTGTATTATAATAGTTTAACAGGTCAATATATAAAGCTTATAATAAGAGAAATATGAATATGTAGATAGTTTATTTACTATGAAAATATATGTATCGTATTGGTTCATAAATGGATCGTAGCAGTTAGCATTCCTTAATCCCATTGAAATATAACAGAATCCAACCTTATTAAATATTGAAACTGATCTACTTCAAGTGTAGTTAGAATAGTAAATTGTCTTGAAAAAGAAAACAATTTGATCTATTCATTTGATATTGTTTTACTTGAATCTTCCCATTGATGTTTAGGACTGTAATTGATCAGTCTAAATGGATAACGCGATGGCATTTGAAGCGAACGGTACTGGGTTCGAGTTCCCAGAGTGAATATCAACTCTCAGATGAAGGTACATCCAGCTGACGAGTCCCAAATAGGACGAAACGTGCATCAAACTGGATTCCACTGCTAGCCACTATCCATCTTTGCTTGTAAGTTGATCTATATTCTATTGAATTGATTTATATGGAAATCATGCTTGATTCAATTGAAAAATTCATTTATAAACAGATGTTTCGTTCTAGTATAAAACTCTTCATTAACAGTGTACATCCACAACTGATAATCTCAATTATTGAAATTTCTAAAAATCTCTACAAAACTTTTTCTGATAATCATCAATATATGCTCACTAGTAACTGAGTTCAAGAGGTATATCCTAGAGTTCTAGTGAGAAGTAGTAGTGACCAGTGGAGTTCAACCAGGTCTGTTGTGAGATAGGAACTCACTAATGACAATGGTGGATGTTTCGCTCAATTTCGTGGATTAGTTGGAGATAGACATTAACACCATTGGATACCGGCTGGCTCAGAGGTCTAGTGGTTAACTGCTCGTTCGCGAAACCAGTAGGTCCTGGGTTTGGATCTCGCAGGGGGCGAGGTCGTATATACGCATTGCTGAACAGTCCGACAAAAGGATGAAAATGGTCATCCAGTGCTTCCTGGTTTTCCATGGTCGCGGTCTAGCTTCAACTGACTCATGATCTTAACCATTGAAACTTAATAACATTTTATCATTTTCAAAAAAGGCAGTAAAATCATAAAAAGATTCTCATCAATTGACGAATTGATTGGAATTCTTCACTGTGCCCCAATTACTTTTCATGTCAATCCTTATTTCACATTACAATATATATATATGATGGTATCATGAAATACTTACTCGAAAATCTATAGTAGTTTGTTGATGTTTATGCTTTAAATAGGGTGGATCAACATGAAATGAATTTTTTACCCAATTCACTTCACGATACCTAAAGAAATAAACATGTAAAATAAGTAGTAAAACAATCTGAGATCATTCCATATGATAATTAGCTAAATGAAAAGTGATTAACATGGAAAATGATAATGATAGGTGTATGCTTAGCGTAAATATTTACTACAGAAAATAACAGAGTAGCTGAAATAATACATTGAAAATTAGTTATACTGTAGTGTGTGCTACTTATAACTCCGCCTGGAGTCCCTCCGGCGGCTACTACCGGTCTCAAGTTCGGATAAAGGAGGAGGGTTGGGCATAAGGTTAGCAACCTCATTCGGTAGAAAACTAAATCGTTAAGAAAACGCTAACCGGAAAAATTATTCAAACCATTTAAACTTTTCCCTGGGAGTCATAAGGTATTCATTTAAAAGAGTTATGATACCTCATGATGAAAGCTAAATTCTCTCGGAAATCACGTGGCCGATGCCTCTTCTGACAATCAGAGCAACCATTTATTTAGGTATATAGAATGCTCGTACAATTTTGGAGACTTGGTGAGTCTTCCAAATTGTTGAAAATTCTTACTGTGTCCTACTTAAATCAATATAAGTAGTATAAAATGTTAATCAGAAACAGAATGTCTGCTATCAGTGAGAATGGAAACAGAATGAAAATTGGTATGAAAATACAAAAATAATAAAATTTGAATCATTTTGAGATAATTGATGAAGAATTTTCAAATTCAACATTTACTATATGATTGTTAGATGTTATTAACAAATTCTGTCTATTTGTTGTCAAGTCCATTTGTTTATTCCTTACTCATGTATTCTTGTTCATAACAATAAAATTAAAAGGTGATCGAACATAAGATGTGATCAAAAATCGTTTAACAACAACGATTAGAAGAACATTTAATGCAGCTAAACTGCGAATAACCTTCACTAGTCGGAACTTATTTACTGTATCCATAAAAGATAAGCTTCCGCGTCTGGTCGCCTCTATGTGCATCTATCAGTTTACCTGCTCTTGTGGAGCAAGTGATGTGATTACATAATATTGATTAAAATGAGTGGGGTTTCCAAAAATGAGTGGGGTTTCCATAAATCTGTTGATCAATACAAGAATAAACTGATATTAAATTCAAGTTAGTAACTATTGGATACAATTTTCTTTTCCATATAGAAACATAAAACCATTAATGATTTATTTCATTTAGATATTTGGATTGATAAAAGAAACTTTCCATTATATAAACTTTTGAAATAGAGATTATTTTATTGTCCTGGATTAGAATCTCGCGAGGTGAAGTTGTAGATAAACACTGTTGAGAAGTTATACAATAGGACGAAATGGCCATTCAGTGATTGCAGGTTTTCTATGGTGATACTCTAGCTTCAATGAACTCGTAATCTCAACTATTGAAATTAATATTAATAAACAATCTGTATCATGTTCTATTATACAGGTTAATTTTCAAATTTGAATTATGTTGTGGAGCCCGTTGAGTTCGTCGTCGGCGACGGGCTCACCAGTTTTTCTGTGGACTTTTGTCTTGTTGTCATTTCGATCGGACGATGTTGTCGTAAGGGCTTAACATAATAACAGACACTACAATGTGTTATGACGGTTTATAGTAAATACACATTTATTGATCATGAATGAAATATCAAATTAGTTACTATGTACTTTTTAATAGAAAAAGAAAAAAACTTACCATACAATTGAACAATCGAAATTAATTAGTAACCATTTATGTGGATTGAATACAAATGACATTGCATACTAAAAGTAGACAATGAAAATGATGTATGGAAACATGTTGAAAAGAAAATATAAAGAATCTTAAAGTAATGATATAAGCAAAGAAGACTGGTTTACTCTTTTTAGCTTTATGAGTGATCTACAGTGTAAGCCTATGGTCGTTCAACATAGTAGATAATCACCCATTCAAGCTTATATAAAGTTTCATTGAAATAATCACAATTAGCAAATTCGAACCCATAATGTTCGAGAATAAAATACATTTAAGTGGTTGGTATGATGAGAATGCTGGTTGGCGGCCTATGCTCCATTAACAGTAACAGCCATAAATAAATAAGTAAGTCATAAGACCAATGTTCTTCAGTAACCTTTCATAAAAGATTTATAAATCTAGTTTTAAACAGTGGTGTTCTGGTTAAGCGCTCGTGCGCTAGACTAATAGATTTTGGGTTCGAATCTCGTGGGGAGAGGGATGGTGGATACCCACCGCTGAGGAGTCCCATACTAGGACGAAACGGCCATCCAGTGCTTCCAGGTTTTCCATGGTGGTGATCTAGCTTCAATTGACTCATGATTTCAACTATTGAAATTAATAAAAATCTCAACAAAACTTCTTCTGATAACTTCAATATTGTCCAAAGTTTGTTTTATTTCTATTATTAAAATTTACATTAAACAAAATGTCCATGAAAACAAAAACAACCGATTAACACTTACTTCAATTCCATCCATTAAATATCTATATTCTGGACAAATAAATGATGAACCAGCATATGCTGCATCTACATGTAACCAAATATTGTATTTATCACAAATAGGTCCAATATCTTTTAATTTATCAAATCCACAAGTTGCTGTAGTACCCAATGTAGCACAACACTTAAATAAACAGAAATAACATAATATGATTAATAAAATTATATTTAAAGTCTTTGAAACATTGAATAAGATGCATTGAACTTAATGATCAACTATTATTGATACATAAAAGTCAAATTGAATCAAAGAATATTCATTTAATTGAATACATGAATATTGGTACAACGGGGGGGGGGTACCAGATACATATACACTACACAATAACAATAAGAATGGGAAGAGAAAGAAAAGAAGGTAAGGTGCGTATAAGAGAGGAGAGAAGAGAAGAATAATAACGACCACAGATTACTGTATGGTAGTGTAATAATAATAATAATAGTAATTGGGAGAAACCGAAAAGTACAGCCAGAAAGGACTTTTTTAGTTAAGGAAGAAGCAACCACTTTTTATGAAGAAAGTAAAAGAAGGTCTGGCTTTTCTATCGCATACGCAACAACAAACGCAGGAGAAGACAACCAGTGTAGCAGCAGCCTCAGCAGCAATAGTTCTCAATATACACAAAGGGAAAAGGAAGATTCTTCGATACAACACAGCATGCACCAATCCAATCACAATTGACGGAAAAGCTTTGGAAGATGTAAAAACCTTTACATATTTGGGCAGTATCATCGATGAACACGGTGGATCTGATGCAGATGTGAAGGCACGGATTGGCAAAGCAAGAGCAGCATATTTACAACTGAAGAACATCTAGAACTCAAAACAATTGTCTATCAACCAACGTCAAAGTCAGAATTTTCAATACAAATGTTAAGACAGTTCTACTGTATGGGGCGGAAACTTGGAGAACTACAAAAGCCATCATCCAGAAGATACAACTGTTTATTAACAGTTGTCTACGCAAAATACTTCAGATCCGTTGGCCGGACAGTATTAGCAACAACCTATTATGAGAGAGAACAAATCAGATCCCAGTGGAGGAAGAAATCAGGAAGAAGCGCTAGAAGTGGATAGGACAGACATTGAAGAAAGCACCGAACTCTGTCACAAGGCAAGAGCTCACATGGAATCCTCAAGGTCGAAAGAGGAGAGGAAGATCAAAGAACACATTACACCGAGAAATGGAGATAGATATGAGAAAAATGAACAAGAACTGGATGGAACTAGAAAAGAAGGCCTAGGACAGAATGGGTTGGAGAATGCTGGTCGGCAGCCTATGCTCCATTGGGAGTAACAGGCGTAAGTAAGTAAGTAAGTATGAACAATATTCAACTGCTAATTTAAGTTTTTATTTCTTTTCTAAAAAATTCTTAAGCTTCTAAGATGAATTTTAGTCACAGCTAAGTCTAACAGTAACAGACCTATTTCATTTTATAGTACAGAAAGTGTCTATTTTGCAAATAATTGGTAAGGTAAAACTCAACTATAGAGTCTATTCATTCTAAAACATTATAATAAGTAGTATCAAAATGAAATGCGCATTAAGTATTCTAACAATTAGATATTTCAATGGTTGAAATCATGAATCAATTGAAGCTAGATCACCACCATGGAAAAACTGGAAGCACTGAACGGCCATTTCGTTCTAGTGTGAGACTCCTCAACAGTGACTGACTTCAAGCGGTATTTCATAGAGTTCTAGTGAGAAGCCGTTTCCAGTGAAGTGCAACCAGGTCTGTTATGAGATATCAACTCACTGAAGACAATGGTGTACGGTGGCGCAATTTCGTGGATTGGTTGAAGTTAGACATTAATAACATTGGATACCGGCTGGCTCAGTGGTCTAGTGGTTAACTGCTCGCTCGCGAAACCAGTATGTCCTGGGCTCGAATGTCGCAGGGGGCGAGGTCGTGGATGCGCACTGCTGAGGATTCACACAGTAGGACGAAACGGCCATCCACTGCCTCCAGGTTTTCCATGGTCGCAGTCTACCTTCAACTATCTCATGATATCAGCCATTGAAATTACTACAATCTCCACAAAATCCCTTCTGAGAATACATGAAATGTCTGGTGAAACCGATTAGACTATATATTGCCTAATGTCAGTAACAAGAAATTCTAGTAGATATTATCATAGATTAATGAATTATTCATCTCATTGAAGTTACTCATTACCCCCCCCCCCACGCTCATACACATATATATAGTTCTGTCAGTTGAATATTCTGTAAATAAACACCGATTGTAAACATTGTTACATCCCTTTTGATAAGTAAACTATTCACTAGTTGATTTGTTTAAATATCTTTTTTTTTCAATGACTTTAATCTGATGTTTAGTTAGATAGATGAACCTTGTAAAATATGTAAATTTCAGAGATTAAATTCCCTTTCCTTTCCTCTTTTCTTTCTCTCTTTTTTTTCTCTTTTTTTTTTTTTTCTCTTTTTTTGACAAAGAAAAGAAAAAAAAATGAAAGAGAATCTTTAGAATATATTAGTCATTTAAGATAAAAAGAAGAAACAAGAAAACGAATAATAAAGGAATATATATGGAAGATTAGATCATTAATCAAACATTTCATTGTATCATTATCAGAAAGGGAATGGGTTTGTAGAGATTTTACTGATTTCACTTGTTGAGATGATAAGTCAATTGATGTTAACCTATCACACTGTTGAGGAATCCTACAATAGGATGAAACAGTCATCCACTGCCTCCAGGTTTTTCATGGTGGTAGTCTAGCTTCAATTAACTCATGATTTCAACTATTGAAATTTTAGATTGTACACACTAGTGACTGACTTCAAGAGGTATATCCTGGAGTTCTGATGAGAAGCAGTAACCAGTGGAGTTCAACCAGGTCAGTCGTGAGATAATAACTCACTGATGACAATGGTGGATATGTTGCTCAATTTCGTAGATTAGTTGGAGATAGACATTAACACCATTGAATGTCGGCTCAGTGGTCTAGTTGGTTAAGCGCCTTACGCAAGACTGATAGGTGCTGGGTTCGAATCCCGCGGGGTGCGGGATCGTGCATGCGCACTGCTGAGGAGTCCCATACTAGGACGAAACGGCCGTCCAGTGCTTCCAGGTTTCCCATGGTGGTCTAGCTTCAATTGATTCATGATTTCAACTATTGAAATTTACATATAGGATATTAAAAGAAATGATATCAAACAGGGTCGAATCCATTCTTTTCTAATACCATACTGAAATATCTTATTACTAGACTGTTTGGTAAATGATCTCAGTTGAAATTTTTACCGTTTAGCTTAACGATCAACTTACATGAGTGAATGAATACTGTTATGATTAAATAGAAAGGTAAATTACATTTTCAATTAATTGTGAGTGTTTTACTTATTCACAATTATGTCCATCCATGGTCATTACTCTAAGTATTAATGATATTGTTTTTGTTTTTTTCAGAATAACATTGATTTATTTCAGTGTAAGGTTTATTCACAATGATATTTCTTACATTAGTTCAGTGTAATGTTCGTTCAGTTACAATTATATAATATACCCTTATGGGTCAGGATAATTTTACATTGGTTTTCAGGACAACCAGACATCATCCAGACATTCATGTCACAACCCAAACAGTACAGCTCAATCCAGCTTCACAGGAGAACTAGACATCGTATAGGCTTGCACGCTACCATCTGAATAGTACAGCTCAATCCTGTGGCGCAACCACACAGATATCAAGCACCCTGATGGACCATTCGCACCATTCATATACACATTCACATAACATGTATAGTTATTCCGATCAATGATCGCGTAAATCAATTGTAGACAGTACAAACAGGCCAAAATTGACCTATTCCGCTTACACAACAGTCAAACTCATTAATATTAGCAATGACGACATGCCTTACAACGTCCCAAGGACAATGACCCTTGAGGACACTGAAAAGCAACCACCAGTATGAATGGAATCGGTTAACCAGCAAACCAATTTTGTGTATGAACAGTCAGCAAAACTTGCTGAAGCAATGCCGAACCATCCACAATACAAATGGTGAACCTGCAGCCTCATATGAGATCTTCAGCTCTACACAGCCATACAGCTAATACTGCATACAACACATATGTAGGGTAGTAAGCGAAATAGCCCAGCCTGAAGCGTTAGGGATTCAATAACGCTTAAAACCCATTGTCTGGTGTCGGAATGTTATAACTAGACCACCAAGATTATTTTTATCGTATTTGTGATGTTTTCATTTTTCCGACTTTTCAGACTCTGAGTTAGGGGTAGTATCTTTGTAATGTTCGTAGCCTAGGTTTTTGTAATAATGCTGTGTATTTCCTCAATGTGTGATAATTGTTAAGTAATCAAATGTGAGTATGATCAATATATAAGTGAATGTATTTATGTATCATTTATGGTTTATCTCTGAGGTCGGATAAATCTTCTATTTATTTATTTATTTGAACACATAAATATTGGTACAAGAGGGCACAAAATATATATGCGCTACCCAGATCTCAATTGATTTGTGTGAGGGCTGTGATACTGCCCGGGTGCCCAAACCGAAGCAGGTGGCTTTCTTAGGGAGCCACACCCGGAGCCTTCGACCCGGAGATCTGATCCACAAGGCATTGGAGCATCGTGAGGAGATGCAGTCCCATGGTAGCCGGTGACCAACGATTGGTTTATACGCCATTTGTTCTCGTAGGATACTGGAACCCATGTGCATCATTGATTTGGGATCCGGTTATAGCGCCAGATATTCGCTTTTCGTCCTCTCATTTTCATAAACAGCACCCTCACCACGAGAAGGCAGTGAGGCTGTATACGCGTGGCTATATGAGGGCATTTCGAGATGGAGGACGGGCCCAACCCACTCTCGGCCATATCAGGGCATTTGGGGGCCGAATAAATCTATATCACAAGTTTTCGTGTTTATACTACCCGTCTTTGGATATTAAACAGAAACTAATTCAATATTCTACAAACATAAGAAGTACCATGAAATAGCCCAGAGAAATCAGCATCGAGATACCAGACCATGGTTTACTTGAAAGTAGAAAAGAATCTGATTTAGTTTTTTTTAACAGGATTTCTGAACCCTCAGGATATTTCCAGTAAATGTGAAAACTCTTTAACTTTAATCTCAATTTAAATTCAGTCTATGTAACTGCACTTAATGAATTTTATACTTTCTATCCGATCGTATGATCAATGGAACTGTCATAGGTGGATGTCTGTATGGAACAACAACATAACAAAATCATCTACAATAAGTGAAAATCAACATTGTTGATAACAATGCAATACAAGAAAAGAAGAGAAATCACATAATGAATACGGTAAGTAATTAACACATTGATGATTATATAAAAACAGTTAGTGATAAGATCAAAAATATAGCTTAAGAAGAATAAATAAATTGGTTGGCCCGGAGACTAGAATAACCTATATATGCCAGTAGTGTTGTTGTGATCGATAATCATGGGGTCATGGATTCACAAATCAGGATAGAACGTTCAAGGTCATGTTTGTGTTAAAAACAATTTAACAATCAATCAATCAATAATAATAATAATGATAATTGTACAATTATGAGGGTTAAATGATGGTAGATAATTGACAATAAACGAATAAATTTCAATTATCCTTTATTATTATCAGAAGGGGTTTTGTGGAGATTGTAGTGATTTCATTCATTAAGATCATGAGTCAGTTGAAGCTAGACCACCATGGAAAACCTGGAAGCACTGGACGGCCGTTTCATCCTATTGTGGGACTCCTCAGCAGTGCGCATCCACGACCTCGCCCATTGCGAGATTCGAACCCAGGACCTACTGGTCTCGCGCGCGAGCACTTAACCACTAGACCACTGAGCCGGCATCCAACGGTGTTCATGTCTAACTTCAACTAATCCACGAAATTGAGCGACACATCCACCATTGTCTTCAGTGAGTTTCTATCCCACAACAGACCTTGTTGAACTCCACTGGTCACTACTTCTCACTAGAACTCTTTTATTAATTATACAAGAAAGTCAACAATTGGAACTTCAACACACACACACACACACACACACACACACAAAAACACCTTCATAAATAAAAACAACTGAACTTACAAAAAATGGTACTAATCCATTGTTTATATCATTTTGAATGGTTTGTTCTAGTATAGTTGTATCCATTTCATAATATTCATTTGATTTTATTGCACGTAATTGAAGCATTCCTATTAAACCAGCTCGTTCAACTGAACTATGTGCCTAAAAATTTTACAAATAAACTTTGATAAGACTCTAATTTATGAACGAGTCAATCAGAAGTATTTTAGAGATTTTAAAGTTACGGCGCCAAATTCAATGTTTAATGCTAATGTACGATCAGTTTACAAGGAATTTTGTACAAAATGTGATAAATGAAAGGCTATACGAAATAAAACGGTGAGACTATAATTTGTGGACGAATTAATCAGACCTCGGATTTTAACGCGAAAGTTTTTTTGGCATTATAGCTGATATCAGTTCGTGATGAAAACCCTATATATAATTCCTAACTAAGGGAAATTATGATAATTATTACGAATTGGATAATGAAATCACCAGTAACACTGGCTACAGCCAGGTACTATAATATATACAGATGATTGGAGAGTGTACAGCCTACTAAATATGCTTGGTTATCTGCATCATGTCGTTATCCACAAGTAACATTTTGTGTACTCAACAACCGGAGTACACATAAACAATATTGAAACAATATGATCGAGGCTGTAAGAGTTTTTGCGACGTTATCATGGCTCCAGATACCGACTATTCTGTAGCCATATGGATGATTTCCTCTACTGCATGATTTACGATTTTAGAACCTCTTGACAAATTTTTCAACCATGCCAAAGAAGTGTATCCATTTTAATTCTTTGATGTTGTATAATATACTTTTATTTTATCTTGTCTTCTAATTGGTTAATAATTCTTACGGTCACTTAAGGTTCGTTCGACGGTCGTCCATAAATTATAGTCTCGCCGATTACTAAAAGATACAGTCAGTCAGAAAATGCTTATAAAGTTTCATTATTGAACATGACGTAACGATATATGATTACAGGAATTTGATATTACATTGGAATCATGAAATTTCGGTATAGTTTGCTCATCAATAATTAAAGGACCTATTCTTACTTTACAAATAAACATGCTTATCGAAGATTCTTGATAATCTGGAAGCAAACAATCATCAGATGAAAGGTCATGGAAATTGTTAAGATTTTGATTGAGATCATGAACCGATCGATGTTAGATCACTATTGAAAACCTGGAAGTACTGGACGGTCGTTTCATCCTATTGTGGGACTCCTTAGCAGTGCGTATCCGCGATGCCGCTCACGGGATTCGAACCGAGGGCCTTCAGTCTCGCGCGTGAACGCTTAATAATCAATTATTATTATGATGATGAAAATATCACTAATTCAATATTGAAGAAAATTGTTAAAGAAAACAAATAACATCTTACCTGATCAGAATAATAACCAACAAGTTTAGATAAAGCATCATAACTATTTACATTCGGATGGATATTTTGATATTGTCTAATAGCTTTATTACGTGCAGCCAATAAAGCGACTAATGTGGATTCACTGCAGCTACCCTACGTATGAATTTATAATGAAAAACAAACATTTATTATTTATAACAAAAGAAAAACGACAGTTACACTGACTTAGATTTCATTTGCTTTATGTACAATAACCGAGTTTTATTCAATAATTTGTAAACGGTGTATAATCCAGTTGAAAGAATACATCATCATCATCATCATCATCATCCAAAGCATCATCATCATCATCATCATCATCCAAAGCATCATCATCATCATCATCATCCAAATCATCATCATCATCATCATCCAAATCATCATCATCATCATCCAAATCATCATCATCATCATCCAAAGCATCATCATCATCATCATCATCCAAATCATCATCATCATCATCATCATCATCATCATCATCATCATCATCATCATCATCATCATCATCATCATCATCATCATCATCATCATCATCATCATCATCATCATCATCATCCAAAGCATCATCATCATCATCATCATCCAAATCATCATCATCATCATCATCCAAATCATCATCATCATCATCCAAATCATCATCATCATCATCCAAAGCATCATCATCATCATCATCATCCAAATCATCATCATCATCATCATCATCATCATCATCATCATCATCATCATCATCATCATCATCATCATCATCATCATCATCATCATCATCATCATCATCATCATCATCATCATCATCATCATCATCATCATCATCATCATCATCATCATCATCATCATCATCATCATCATCATCATCATCATCATCATCATCATCATCATCATCATCATCATCATCATCATCATCATCATCATCATCATCATCAATGATACTATATCCAGAATAATAATCTATTTTCACTCATTTTACCATTATGCTCATCACTGTTTAACAGGATATTTTAGTTGTAAATAGATGAAATTTATTCAATATAAATGAAATTCTTCTTTTTCCAACTGTTTCAAAGATGACAATCATCTTTGAATTAAATAGATATTTATTAATATCAGAAAGAGGTTTATGTGGATATTATAGCTATTTGATAATTGAGATTATGAGTCAATAGAAGCTAGACCACTAATAGAAAACCTGAAATACTATAATATCCACAATAATGCCTTTTTGACAATAATCAGTATATGCTCACTAGTGACTGGCTTCAAGAAGCATTTGCTGGAGTTTTAGTGGGAAGTAGTGACCAGTGGAGTTTAGCTAGGTCTGCTGTGAGATAGTAACTCACTGATCACAATGGTGGATGTGTCGCTCAATTTCGTGGATTAGTTGAAGTTAGACATTACCATCGTTGGAGGTTAAGCGTTCGCGCGCGAGAATGATAGGTCCCAGGTTCGAGTCCAGCGGGCGAAATCGTAGATGCTCACTACTGAAGAGTTCCACATTAAGACGAAACGACCAATCAGTCCTTCCACATTTTTCATGGTTGTCTAGCTTCAATGGACTCATGATATCAACTATTGAAAGATACTTTTTCATTCGTATTACATGTAAATGTTGAATATTTCCGTCTTTTGAGTTTTTTTCGATGATACATCCCCTCAAAATCAGTTTCATTTTCAACTGTCTATGTGTATACAAATAAAGAATGGATAGTATCATTATACTAATATCTGATTTTTATTTTTTAAAGGAAACAATCCCATAGGAAACAATATTCCTAAAGAATAAAGTCAACCAGAAACAATTTGAACCTCAACATTGATACCTAGAAACTAATAATTATCTTTAACCTTTCAATAGTTGATAAGTTATAAATAGATTCAAAAGAATTTTATGCATAAATAAGATTTATAATGAAAAACGAATTGAAAAGAGATTTCTCCCCTCAATTCGTTCTTTCTTTATTGACCAAAAATGATTATATCACTTAATGTGTGTTTAATTTTATCCTATACTTATCAATCAGATGATCTGGCTCTTCTATCGCATACGCAACAACAAATGCAGGAGAAGACAACCAGTGTAGAAGCAGCCTCAGCAGCAATAGGTCTCAATATACACAAAGGGAAAAGCAAGATTCTTCGATACAACACAGCATGTACCAATCCAATCACAATTGACGGAGAAGCTTTGGAAGATGTAAAAACCTTTACATATTTGGGCAGTATCATCGATGAACACGGTGGATCTGATGCAGATGGCAAACCAAGAGCAGCATATTTACAACTGAAGAATATCTAGAACTCAAAACAATTAGCAACCAACACAAAAGTCAGAATTTTCAATACAAATGTCAAGACAGTTCTACTGTATGGGGTGGAAACCTGGAAAACTACGAAATCCATCGTCCAAAAGATACAGGTGTTTATTAACAGTTGTCTACGCAAAATACTTCAGATCCGTTGGCCGGACACTATAAGCAACAACCTACTATGGGAGAGAAAAAACCAGATTCTAGAGGGGCAAGAAATCAGGAATAATCACTGGAAGTGGATAGGACACACATTGAGGAAAGCACCGAGCTGCGTCACAAGACAAGCCCTCATATGGAATCCTCAAGGTCGAAGGAGGAGAGGAAGACCAAAGAACACATTACGCCGGGAAGTGGAGATAGATATGAGAAAAATGAACAAGAGTTGGATGAAACTAGAAAAGAAGGCCGAGGACAGAGTAGGTTGGAGAATGCTGGTCGGCGGCCTATGCTCCATTGGGAGTAACAGGCGTAAGTAAGTAAGTAAGTAATACTTATCAATAGTAAGGTTGTAGTAAGGTTGTAGTAAGGTTACAAGAATCTGAAGAAGCGACGAAATATTAACAGATTAGAAGAAAGAGAATTTTTATAGTTAAAGTACAAATTTAATTGATTAATTTATTATCGTACTTATTTTGTTGATAAGTGTTGGTGGAAGTTAGATCTCCAGAACTCACTTGGAAAACGACCTAAGTTTGTAGTTTTATTCAGAAAACTTGAATTTCCTTGTTTTTGTGCCAAAAGCGCTCTTGTCATCTTCATGTGGTATTTAACACTTGGGAAATATCTTAAACGCTATTGGTCCGTTGCATCTTTTAGTATGCTATTTTGTAACTCTCCCCAACGACGGTTTCATGCTGTATATATACGTTTTGATTTGTGTTTGTTGTTATCGCTCGTGCTTCTGGCAGTTTCCCGAATGTATTTCCAGAATATGCTTCCCTATTCTAAGCTTGGACTTCTTTCTCTAGTTAGCGGGGCTGGGACGCATCAAATGGCTGGCTTATTGGTTTTTGGTCACTGAGTCTTTGTTCCGTTCTCAGTCTAAGTTGACTGATAACCGCTTCAAATCTAGCAATAAGATTAACCTTAAATCATATAAAGCCTATAAGACAGTAATCTTATGTTAAATCAAACGATCTGTTGCTAAGATCATTCAATGATTCTACGGTGAAAGTAACTGAAATTCTGATTCAAGAAATATAATTGATCTTCAAAGTTGGGTTTTATACGATAACACAATATCAAGGTTTCCTTTGAAATCAATCCAACTGTAGTTAAGGGAATTATCAAATCAAACTTTCGTAATGGCTGAGTATACTGAGCTATTAAACTTGAATTTTCATTACAGTAAACTCAAATTATATTCTATGAAACTGGCAAATGATGGGATAGCTCAAATAATAATAATATTAATTAAGTTAATTTGTTAAAGCGGTGTATTAGCTTAAGTACTTGACTTTGATGAATAAGAATAGAGATTATATAATTCAGATAGATATTTTACATATTTCTTACTTGTATCACTCCACCGCTATTTTCACCAAATAAGAAATGTTCAGGTAGACCTAAGATTTTCGCTATCCAATCAATCATTACAACTTCCAGTTCTGTGCAAGCTGGATTTGAAACCTTCAATATAAAAAAAACACAGTTTAGTTAGTACTTTTAGGTGGAATTTCAAGAATATCAGTTGATGGTAAGTCTAAATCATTACGTATTTACTTACTTACGCCTGTTACTCCTTGTGAAAGAGCATAAGGCTCTCATCAGTATTCTTCATCCAACTGTGTCACAAGCAATCCTTTCCATCTCTTTCCAGTTCTTATTCATCATTTTCATATCCACTTCTTTGGCCTTCCTATTTTCTGCTTTCCTTCAGGATTCCAAGTTAGTGCTTGCATCGTGGTGCAGTTTGATGATTTCCTCAATGTATGTCCTATCCATTTTCATCGTCTTTTCCTGATTTCCTCTTCAGCTGGAAGCTGATTTGTTCTCTCCCACAGTAGACTGTTGCTGATGGTATCCGACCAACGGATGTTGAGTATCTTGCGTAGACAGCTATTTATAAATACTTGTACCTTCTTGATGATGGTTATAGTATTTCTCCATGTTTCAGCTCCTTACAGTAGAACTGACTGTCTTGACGTCCGTATTGAAGATTCTGACTTTGATGTTGGTTGAAAGTTGTTTTGAGTTCCATATGTTCTTTAATTGAAGGAATGCACATAGGTTCATTAAAACTATTGTCAAAAGATCTCCCTTCTTATTCATCAAGTAATTCTCTTTTTTAATTATTATTATTATTATTATTATTATTATTATTATTATTATTATTATTATTAATATTTCTAAAATAATTGGTTTACGCAAAATACTTTGGATCAATCGACCGGACACGATCAAAAACAACCTACTATGGGAGAGAACAAATCAGATCCCAGTGAAGGAAAAAATCAGGAAGAAACAGTGGAAGTGAATAGGATACACATTGAGGTAATCAACCAACTACGTTACAAGGCATGCCCTCACATGGAATCTTCAAGGCCAAATAAAGGAGAAGGGAAAGACCAAAGAACACATTCCACCGAAAAATGATACTGATGATAGCCGTAATTCGTGGTTTATACAAGATCTTAATAGCTGGATTTGAAATAACAATTTAATTCGTTGAAATGTTTCCATATAAAACACAACTAATTGCAAATTATGTGTTAACTCATCAGTCAGATATTCATGCTGATATACGTACCTATGAAATCTGTCACAATATTTTACGCTCAGGTCTCCATTGTATCCTGAAATAACAAAATCTATTGGATTTAAACAAAAGGATTCACATCAAAGTAGAGTTGTGAAGATTGTTGAGTTTCATTGAGATCATGAACCGATCAATGTTAGCCCAACATTGAAAACCTAAAAGCACTAGACGGTTGGCTCAGTGACCTAAAGGTTAATCGTTCATGTATGAAACCGAAGATGCCTGGGTTATGGTCCTATGTGGGGATGGTGGATGACGGTATGCAGAAAAAAAGGACAACTATTCATAGTCATATGACTTCTACTAAAGTGTAAGATTATAATGTATACAGTAATATATTTTATTCAAGCAGTTCAATAATGTTGATTCTTATGAAAACAGATAAATTTCAATTTGGGTAAAAGAATTTCTTTTTCTTTTGAACATACCCAAGTAAATCCAATGGATGAAATACCATCAGCGAGTATATCAGCACATATTGAAGTGTATGAACAACCACATGGAAAATAAGCATGAAAATGTGGATGTTGCCAATGAGTCACCTAAAATATAAAAGTTAACAGTCATCTATGTTAGTCAGCATAAAAGAAGTAGTAACGAGAGGTGAGTTTAATAAATCTATAATACTGATAGAATTCCATTGATGATGATGATGATGATGTAGTATAATCATAAGTGTAAGTAAGTCAATATCACATTTAATAAGTTTTGAAATGAGTTGATTATAGGCAAACGACAAGAAACTCTTCTGAATCTAAGTTTCTTGATAGATGTGAATAAGAATAGCTGAAATATAAGGTATATCTGACTATAACACTGGATAGTGCCAATTGAAATAACAAGTGAGGTAATGGTTAATTTCTAATTATCTTTCATTATATCATATTCACGTTGATGATGAGTTCCTTGAAGATGAATTAGATCTTCAAATTTGATCTTTTATTATGTAACATTCATCTTTCTTGAATTTGATGAAAATATTACTGAAATAATGAAGATTATTTTATTCTTAAATGGAAATTTCACTTGGTATTGTTGTTACTGGAATCTTCCCATTGATGATTAGGACTACAATTGGTCAATCTGTTATTGGCATATATGTATACTGTGCGTATTGCCTTGATATTGCTTTAATTCACCAGCATTATAAGCAAAGATAGATAGTGGCTAGTAGTGAAATCCAGTTTAACGAGTGTTTCGACCTGATTGCGACCCGTCAGTTGGATGTACTTGCATTTCAGAGTTGATGCTCACTCTGAGACTCGAACCCAATACCGTTCGCTTCAAACGTTATTGCGTTATTCACTTAACTATTGAGTCCTGTTATTCACTTGTTTGTCCAATCGGGTGAAGATGAAATTCATTTGGTATTGTTTATTTGAATCTTCCCATTGATGTTTAGCACTGTAATCGATCAGTCTATCTCTTATTGGTATATATGCATACTATGCATATTGCCTCGTTATTGTCTTAGGGAAATCCCGCCTAAAACTATTGATATACTTCACAAATAATGGCTAACTAAAAGTTAAAAACACAATACGTACTTTTTCTGATCATTTCACATTAGGCTTTACATGTGTAATTAAAATTAGTTATTTATATCATTTGAATAATTCCCCTGGAGAGTCATCGACGAAACTGGCAAGTGAAACGTTGGAGTCGTTTTTAATTTCAAATATGATTTGTTATTCTTTTTTTTTTTTAGAAAAAAGTAACTTCTATACAACACAGAAAGCTTGAAAATAGATCCATGTTATCACTAAATTAAGCAAAAGTATCACACAAAATTGATCTTGATGAGATCAGGATCTTATGAGATCCTATTAAAGTCGTTTTCTGATCATGCTGATTATTTTGATCATGGTCATTTCCAGAAGAAGCACGTATCAAATTACAGAAAATAGCTTTTAAGAGGACGAAACAGATGTCTAGTTAGATGGTGGTTTGAGGTAGCCGACAGGAAACCCTACACCCGGGTTTCGTGCTACTTGACACTCGTCAGCATGGTGTACCTGTAATCTTGTAGAAACTGGTGCTTCCTGACGGATCCGATTCTATGTCACCCAGCTTCACAGTCAGAGATGTTACCACTGAGCTATCCGGACCGCGACCGACCTCCTGTAGGACTGAGATGTGATCACAATTGATTGATCACTGAGTGGGGATCAATGTTAGGGTTTCTTGTCGACTACCTGCAACCGTCATTTAATTTCATAACAGTGCACGCAGTGTCGAGTCACCCAGACTGGTGGCCATATTGCAACATGGTCGATAGCATTCGATATGCACTAATAATAAGGACTAGAGACTCATGACATTGGTCACCTCCCAGTGATCAATCAATTGTGATCAGATTTCTAGTGCTTTATGGTTGTTGATAGTTTGCTAACAGATATAGAGAATCGATTTCCATTAGTATTACTGAAACAATCAAACGTGAAATGATAGAAAAGATTTGATGCTAAGGTATGTGCTTTTATTGATGTTGTACTCTATGCATAAGATGATTTAATTATGAAGCTCAATTCCTCTCAGCTTAGAGAAGTAAACACCACTTAAAGTATTTAATGTTTTCATTACTTACCCCCGGCATTATAAGATTTTCTACATCATTCATAATATCTTCCCAACTTTCTGGTTCATTTGGTGGTTTATTCGGTATTAATTTAGCTAAATAACCTGGATGTACACTTGGAAATACTTTTCTTTCATCAATATTCTCCAAATAATCAGCTACATATTGAATCATTTTTGTTCCATATTGACGAAATTCATTATGATTTAAAAATATATCTAAATAAAGAAATACAAAGAAATTGTTTTTAAGCATCTAACCAAAGGATTCATGATGTACATTTCATTTCGTCTTAGACAAATCACTTTGATGAACCTTCATTTTAGTGATGTAGTTTATATTAGATGGTCCTACAGGGTATGTGGTACCTGTGTGGTTGCACCACAGGATTGAGCTGTATTATTCAGATGTTGGCGTAAAAGCTTATACGGTGTCTGGTTCTCCTGTGAAGTGGGATTAAGCTGTACTGTTTGGTTTGTCACATGAAAGTCTGGATGGTGTTTGGTTCTCCTGAAAACCAATGTAAAATTATCCTGACCCATAAGAGTATATTATATAACTAACTATGAGTTTACATTAGGATCCGAACACAGTACTGTCAGTTTCAAGTCTAAGAGTATTATAAACCTAGTCATTCTAAGCGCCAAATTAGTTAAAAAGTGTAATAATTACACATTTAGCTGATAAACCCAAAAAGAAACGTGAAAGTCGCGCTCTAAATTTCTATTATTGGCTACTATCCAGAATATAATAGACATTTATATTAACTAGAATATCAAAACAACTGTTAATAAACACTTGTATCTTCTGAATGATGGATTTCGTAGTTCTACAGGTTTCCGCCTCATATAGTAGAACTGTCTTCACATTTGTATTGAAAATTCTGACTTTGGTGTTGATTGCCAATTGTTTTGACTTCTAGATGTTCTTCAGTTTTAAATATGCTGCTATTATTTTGCCGATCCGCGCCTTCAAATCTGCATCACGTCTACGCAAAATACTTCGGATCCGTCGGCCGAACACTATTAGCAACAACCTACTATGGGAGAGAACAAACCAGATTTCAGTGGAGAAAGAAATCAGGAAGAAGCACTGGAATGGGATAGGACAAACATTGAGGAAAGCACCCAATGGTGTCACAAGACAAGCCCTCATATGGAATCCTCAACGTCAAAGGAGAAGAGAAAGACCAAAGAACACATTTCTCCGGGAAATGGAGATAGACATGAGAAGAATGAACAAGAACTAGATGAAACTAGAAAAAAAGGGTGAAGATAGAGTGGGTTTTAGAACTCCGGTAGGCAGTCTATGCTCCATTAGGAGTAACAGGCGTAAGTAAGTAAGAACATAGAGAAATATATTCAAGGTGTTCATACATAACAGCTAATGATGAGATTGACAATGGGAAAATATAAACCCTTACGAATAATTAGAGATTATCAATTGTTTATCAGACTGTATCCGTTTCTTTATGGTGTCAAGTTAATTCTATTAATCATGAAATTATATTTGAATCATAAGTACATGTACTCAATTACAAACTGTATATTTACTATTCTAGATCGAAACAATACAAGAAAGTGATGTCAATGAGACCATAATCTATAGATTTAAAGAGTCAAAGACTTAAAGTCTTGAACTTTACGATGAAATTCATCCATTCATATAGTTAAATAGCATCTAGACATTATAACTGATGTCACTTAGTAATGATAACCTTAGCTATAATACCCAGTCGTAATTTCTAACTCTTAATCTTATTATCAGAAAGGGTTTTGTGGAGATTGTAGTAATTTGAATGATTAAGATCATTAGTCAGTTGAAGCTAGACCACAACCGTGGAAAACCTGGAAGCACTGGACGGCCGTTTCGTCCTATTATGGGACTCCTCAGCAGTGCGCATCCAATGAAATTACTACAATCTCCACAAAACCCCTTCTGATAATAATCAACATATGCTCACTAGTGACTGGCTTCAAGAGGTATATCCTGGAGTTCTAGTGAGAAGTGGTGACCAGTGGAGTTCAAACCAGGTCTGTTGTGGGATAGAAACTCACTGAAGACAATGGTCGATGTGTCGCTCAATTTCGTGGATTAGTTGAAGTTAGACATGAACACCGTTGGATGCCGGCTCAGTGGTCTAGTGGTTAAGTGCTCGCGCGCGAAGCCAGTAGGTCCTGGGTTCGAATCTCGCAGGGGGCGAGGTCGTGGATGCGCACTACTGAGGATTCCCACACTAGGACGAAACGGCCATCCACTGCCTCTAGGTTTTCCATGGTCTCAGTCTAGCTTCAACTGACTCATGATCTTAATCTTATGCTCATTTACTCATACTAATTTATAACTTTTTTTTTTGTGACCATACTAAGTGGATGACTTCATTCAAGGTGCTCCTATGATTGATTTTCCGGTACTATTCACCATTGAATTATGTTGTATTTAAACAGGTTCAATAATCTAAGCTACATCTAATGGTTATGGAATGAAAGAAAAATGTAAAGTATTCTACCAGGTAAACCAATTAGTTTGTAGTAAAATAGTTTATAAACCTTCACAGACTATAACACTTATCATTGAAAGCAATGCTACTAAGATCAGCATTATTTTTATCTGTACAGCATAAATGATTTGTGAATAATAAAGTGACCATTTTAACTAACGCCAATCAAACTTTTTTAACCATGAATCCATTAGTTATTCTGGTTTAAATTAGATTGAGTTTACTTGAGAGATTTCAATTATCCTATACAAAGACTTATGAATTTCAATTGATATAAAACATCATAATTAAAAGGAAGTAAAGCTCAGTGGTCCAGTAGGTTAAGTGTACACGCGTAAAACTGAAGGCCCTGGGTTCGAATCCCTCGAGCAGGATCGTGGATGCGTACTACTGAGACGTTCCATACTAGGGCGAAACGGCTGTTCAGTGCTTTCAGGTTTTCAATAGTGGTCTAACATCAGTCGACTCATGATCTCAATTAAAAGTAAGTAATTCTGATGTTCCATTATAGTGAATTTCTACATAAAGAAATTAACAACTCTGGGTTATAGATATATCCAACAGATGAGTTTTGAAATAGAATGAGAAAAGTATCCTGGATTCTTCTACTAGGCATATTTTTATCTATTCTATATCAACTTGTATCATAATGATTATATTTGTAATATTCTGAATACAAAGTTTAAAAGATCTGCTTAATAATATCATTCTACTTTATTACTTCCGTTTACGATTGATTATTTGACAGGATATTCAAAGAAAGTTCAAAAACAAAAACAAACAAACCAAGATCCAAATTAATTCACTTGATATTGTTGTTTTATTTGAATCTTCCCAAATGATGTTTAGGACTGAAATTGTTCAATCTCTTAATAGCATATATGTGCATACTGTGCGTATTGCCTCGATATTGCCTTAATTTACAAGCATTCTAAGCAAAGATGAATAGTGGCTAGCAGTGGAAACCATGACAAAGCACGTTTCATCCTATTTGGGACTCGTCCTCCTCAGCTGGATGTACCTGTATCTCAGAGTTGATATTCACTCCGGGATTCGAACCCAATACCGTTCGCTTCAAACGCTATCGCGTTATCCAAAATTGTTTCATTTGTTATACTGATGAGTGAATTATTGGAATTCTCTACTGGAACATATCATATCATCACTTTTTTTTGATAGAATTCAAAATAAGTTTAACCCTTGACAGTATTATAAATTAGCAAAGATTCATATTAAATCGATAGACCTTTTATGCTTATTCTTATTATTAAAAACTAAACGCTGAAATCATATTCAGTTGGTGATATTATTCTATGGTTTATTTTGTTTATTATACTCAATTGACAAGTTTAACTTTGGATACTTTACAAGTAAAATTAAAATGGAAATATACTTCAACAATATATATAAACATTTCATCATCTATACTACTTACCCATACTCAATATATAAGTAGTGTATAATAAGTTCCCAGTAAAGATTATCAGAAATGAATTAGTTGAGTATTTATACTTTGATTTTTCTTTTTTATTCTATGTTCCGTTAAACCTTTTTCATATCTAAACTTCTTTATATACTTTTTCTTTTCTTTTCTTTTCTTTTTTCTTTCTTTATCTATATTATTTCTTTACTAACATTTACACAAACTGTTACTTATCAAAAAAAGGGGGGGAACTTAACAAAAACAAACAAAAATCATAGTAATATTACAAGTACTGGTTGTACTACTAGTCATAGGGGTGAGATATTACAATACTAATAACAATAATAATCATAATACTACTTACAATGGGTATGTATGAATTAAATAATCCGACATTACATAATCATATTTCTATTTTAACAACTACTCAACTAGTAATTTATGACATAATATACTGAGTAACTAATGATACAATGATAATCATTATCAATTCACCCCTCCCCTCCCCTCTCCCTCCCCCCTGAACTCTCACCATCCTTCTTCTATTTCCTTTAATTCTTTACTAAAAAAAAACTGTCAATAAGGAAAATAGTTACCTACATGGTGATTTTCATTGGAATGTATGACAATTTACCTCCTATGAAATTCTTTATATCTTATTATTTAAATTAGCATAATTCAATAGTGTTATCATAATATAATATCATGTTCTATGTATAGATGGAATGAATAACGAATATATTAAAGATTTAAAATAAATATTTTTAATTTAGTTACCATGGTAACTGAATAATCGAGTTCATGAGAGAAAAAAAATCAATCAATTATGTTAACAACATAATCAATAAATGAAATTTGAAAAATTCTAATATGATCAATTCATACAGTTCACTATGAAATGATAAGAAAGTTATGAGTGTTATTAGAGGTAATAACAGCGGCTATCACTTCTCTAGTGCCTACTACATAATGAAAGGTGTATAGAGTATATTATAGAAACATTCAGAAATCATTCTTTAATGAATGATTATTATTTAAAGATTATTATGTGAAATAATTAAAAGTAATGAATAATTACTTCTATCGCATACGCAACAACAAATGCAGGAAAAGACAACCAGTGTAGCTGCAGCCTCAGCAGCAATAGGTCTCAATATACACAAAGGGAAAAGCAAGATTCTTCGATACAACAGAGCATGCACCAATCCAATCACAATTGACGGACAAGATTTGGAAGATGTAAAAACCTTTACATATTTGGGCAGTATCATCGACGAACACGGTAGATCTGATGCAGATGTGAAAGCGTGGATCGGCAAAGCAAGAGAAGCATATTTACAACTGAAGAATATCTAGAAGTCAAAACAACTGTCTATCAACCAACGTCAAAGTCAGAATTTTCAATACAAATGTTAAGACAGTTCTACTGTATGGAGCGGAAACCTGAAAAACTACGAAATCCATCGTCCAAAAGATACAGGTGTTTATTAACAATTGTCTACGCAAAATAATTCAGATCCGTTGGCCGGACACTATAGACAACAACCTACTGTGGGAGAGAACAAATCAGATCCCAGTGGAGGAAGAAATCAGGAAGAAGCGCTGGAAGTGGATAGGACACACATTGAGGAAAGCACCGAACTGCGTCACAAGACAAGCCCTCATATGGAACCCTCAAGGTCGAAGGAAGAGAGGAAGACCAAAGAACACATTACGCCGGGAAGTGGAGATAGATATGAGAAAAATGAACAAGAATTGGATGGAACTAGAAAAGAAGGCCCAGGACAGAGTGGGTTGGAGAATGCTGGTCGGCGGTCTATGCTCCATTGGGAGTAACAGGCGTAAGTAAGTAAGTAAGTAATGAATAATTAAAGTTTATCATGGAATGCTATAGATCATCAATTGGTTACAGACAGTATAATCAAAATTGTAAAATGAACACATAATACACATTGATTCAATAATTGAAAGAATCATTATTTGTATGTAAAGTGATTTAGTTGTATGGAGTTATAGAATTTTAATAAGTAGATCATAATTTCAATAGTTGAAATCATCAGTCAATTGAAGCTAGATCACTACCATGGAAAATGTGGAAGCACTGGATGGCCGTTATGTTCTAGTATAGGACTGCTCAGAAGTGCTCATCCTCGATCCCACTCCCCGCGACACTCGAACCAAGGACATATCACTCTAGCGCCAGGCGCTTAACCAACTAGACCACTGAGCCAACCGGTAGGCATCCAACGGTGTTAATATCAAACTTCAACCAATCTACGAAGTTCAGCCACCGTACACCATTGTCTTCAATGAGTTGATATCTCACAACAGACCTGGTTGAACTTCACTGGTAACGGCTTCTCACTAGAACTCCATGAAATTCTTCTTGAAGTCAGACACTAGTGAGCAGATTATTATTATTAGAAGCGATGAATATGAACTGCTGAAGAGTCCCATACTAGGACGAAATGACTATCTAGTGCTTTCAGATTTTCCATGGTGGTCTAGCTTCAACTAACTGATGACCTGAACCATTGATATATTTTTCTGTTCACCAGTTTATTATATTATTTTCATACCTATTCATTTGGACAACCTGAGTAAGTAATTCAGCCTTTAGCTTTATCACTATTTTTATATAATGATTGTCATTTCAGTTTATTAAAAATTATTTCACTGTCGATATTTTTTCATATGAAAAACTACCCGTCGTTCCTATTCATATGTTAATTAAGGTGAGTAACCGTAGTAAAGTATTCTACAGTACGTCGTTGAACCTTAATTTGCCAGGTATAACTATTTCTCAGGTACTGTTTTCATATGAATACGAGTTTTTGACCTCTTTCAAATCAATCTCACTGCATCATGAAATGGTTGGATTATCCCTAGGAAACAGAGATAGCAGAACCAAATATGAAGAGATATTATGTAATATTCCAAGTCGTTAGTACACATGTTTTCTATTACCTGAACACAATGAATAACATGGTGAAATGTTCTAGTTACCGAATATGTCATATGAATACATCTCAGGAGCAAAAGTATTGTACTATAGATTAAACCTTCATTTGTTCCCGAACCATTCATACCGAATAATGTTCCAGCATTTAATGTCTACAATACAATTTCTATCAGAAAAGCAGTTAAGTAGATAAGTGTGAACAAAAGACTTGTTACTACTACTTGGTTTGATTGTATGCATATTCACGATTTTGACAGAAGCACAGTGACTACATTTCTCATAGCTAGTTTCAGTGAAACACTAAGTAGTAGAGTGAAAGCATTATAAATCCAATGTACCTCGATTATTAGTCATTTATGTACAGTCGCACTGGAAAAATAAACAGATAGAAATGACCTAATGATAGATTTATTTTCCTTTCGTTGTGTTTATCAACAACAAAGTATTTATTCTTAAGCCCAACTTAAAATAACTCCACCTGGAGTCCCTCCGGTGGCTGCTGCCGGTCAAAACCTCGGATAAGGGTGGAGGGTTGAGCATGGGGTTAGCGACCCCATCCCGTAGATAACTAACTCGCTAAAAAACGTTAACCAGCTGAGTTCCAACTTAAAATGAATCTCACCTGCAACTGAATTGTCTAAATCAAATACAATAAGCTGATATTATAATGATGAATGATAAGTTGACTAAGCAGGTCGAGTATCCACACGTAAAGTAGATTCATTTAAATAACAGGCACGGGAATATGATCCTTTTTCTGTAAATTTGTACAAATCACAGTTCTCTTTTAGATAATTATTAACTCTGAAAAAGTGTTCACCTATACGGCAACTGGATTTCACTAGGAACCTTAGTGTAGGTCTCCCCTGGAGTGTTCATTCACGACCTCGTCCGAGACAGAAATCAGTACCTTCGGGTTTCACGGGGATTGTTAACCTCTAGAAGACTGGTCCATTGGACCAATAGTTTATTTGTTTAACTGAAATAATTTCGTGATATTACACAGCCATCTTCCATTGTCACTGATTTCCAACTGTTTCACATTCAACATGGTTGTACTCATTACAGTTTATTACTAGAACCCCGGAAATAATCTGTCAAAATCAGTCGTTAGTAACCACATTATTATTATACATGGGAATTTTTGGAAATCATTTGTTTATTCTGTATTAGCCATCAAAACATAGTTAACTATATGATAATGAGCTTGGACTAGTGATAAGATTGAAATCTGATCCATAAACTTTAATAAGGATCACAACCTAGAAAAATATGATATTGATTAGTATTCGTTGATTCATTCATTTAACCGGTAACTGTATTATTTTCCAGCGAAGAGATCCATTTGAAATTAATTTATTATTAAGCTACTTTTTACTCATAATGAATAAACATGATGATGTAATTACGTAGGTTGTAATCTTAGGTTATGTAATGTAGTTAATATCTATAAAAGATTGTATGCCAATAAAACATCTTGGTAACAATAAAAGTGATCAATATTCTACTTTCTGTTTAGTGGAGTCCAGGTTTAGAAGTTAGCCAATTGCCCGTTCTATGTTTGTATTCTGTAAATGGATTCTTTTAAAGGATCTATCACTTCTCCAATTCAGACCTGAAACATTCTGTTAAGATGGAATTCGATGGAGACCTGATTGCAAATTCATCATTTTGTTAATATATTTCATTGTTGGGACTAAACTCGATACTAAACGTTCAATGTAATAATAATTCATTCAAGTATTTAATCGACAGCCCTACCCTTAAGTTATTTGGATCAATATTATTACATATGTAGCATTATGTTTCAGCTAATGGTACATTGATGAATAGTGAATGAACTCAAAGATCATATAGACAATAATCCAGTAAAAAGTTATTATTTTGTTGCTAACAGTATTGTACCACTTTTCTTCTTTTATTAAACTTCATTACAAACAATATTCAATATAAAGTAATCAGTTCTATGAGATATTCTAATGATAAAATAGCAAATAATATTATAAACAAAGATAGATGATGGCTAGCATTGAAATCTAGTTTGACGAGTGTTTCATCCTATTTGGAACTTGTCGTCAGCTGGATGCATCTACATCTTAGAGTTGATATTCACTCTGGAACTGTTAGCCACTATCCAACTTTCTTTATAAAAAGCTTATAAATTAAGGCAATATCAAGACAATCTACACAATATACACATATAGCAATATGAGAGACTGATCAATTATAGTCTTTTAAACTTCAATGAGATGATACAAGCAACAACAACAACAACAACAACAAAAACACAATATGATCAAATAAAGTAAATCATATTGTTCACAGGGAGAAAAAAAAGAAAGAAAAAGAAAGAAAAAGCAAAAAAAACAAGAAGAAAAAGATCAACTTACTATTACAATCAGTTATTTCAGTAGTACCATTAGATTTTAATATTTTATTTAAACATTTCCCATTCAGTAAATCCATTCCTTTAATATTATATTCATATACAAAATATTTTCAACAATCCTATGAGCTTTTATAGTGTTATTTACATGACTAAGATAGATTAAAAAGGAGAGTGAGAGAGGGTGAGTGAGTGTGTGTGTGTGTGTGAGAGAGAGAGCGAGGGTGAGTGAGTGAGAGTGAGTGAGTGAGAGAGGGTGAGTAAGTAAGAAAGAGATGACTAGTCTACAAAATTGTCATATATCAAAATACATAGATACAAATGTTGTATACACATTTGATTGTTGTTTATCTTTTCTGTTTTTTTTTCTTTTTAAATCTTTACCATCATCCGTTTAATCTTTTATAGTCATATTAACCAACTTATAAATATGTATGATTATTTATATCAATATATATGAGATAATATGTTGTAAAATTATCATTGATCATTTAATGGTGTTCTATTCTTAACAAACTAAGAGAGGGGAGGGGGTGGGGTTGAAAATGAGTCATAGTTTCTAGGATGGTTTTTCTTTTCTTTTCTTTTCTTTTCTTTTCTTTTTTATACATATATGTGAGAAAGACAAATTTACTTTGGTGGTATTTCTTTGGTAGAAATAAGATACAGAATGAAAATTACGTTTTCCTTGAATAACAACAAAGTGATCTATTGTTTCTTATTTTATTCAATAGAATAGTGAAAGATTAAGATTATCATAGATGTTACAATATTGATGAAAAGCATAATGTAGAGTTGTATCAAAAAACAAAAGACAAGGACAGGAGGTGGGGTGGAGTGGGGTGGTGGGGTGGGGGTGGTGAAGGATGAGAAAGACAAGATTTTTCAGAATATATATATATATATATATATATATATATATATAAGATATTTATTTCTAAAAATAGATTGTTTATAAGAATGAATAAGATTTTTAATGAGTTGAATAGTTGTTGAATGAATTCCAACAAATTGTTATATAATTATCAGTTTAGGGGATATGGAGATTGTTAAGTTTTTCATTGAGATCATGCATTAACTGATATTAGATCATCATTGAAAACTTGAAAATACTGGTTAGAACTTCTATGAAATGATATTATGGGATTCAAGTAGGTATTTGTTATTTGCAGATCTTTTTTTAGAGACGATAGATCCCCCCAAAAAACTCATAGTTGCTAAGTTTATCTTGTGGAGTTTGTATGCAGATGTATACGTGGGCATTTCTTACTGCCCACGCACATAGTCAATTGACGAACTTATCGATTAAATGTTTAAATGCTCCATGGCAATATCGATATATATATATATATATATATATATATATATATATATATATATACGCTTGATTTGTGTGTGTGATTGACCTAGTATCTTCTGGTTGCCTGTAGAATACACTTTCTACGTCTTACCGAGACTTCTTGATCGAGTTAGCTGAGTCGGGGACAACGGATCAGAATAGCCTATCGAGATTCTGAATCCTTGGATCCGATCGATAAGTCACTGTCCTCTAATCGGCGGCCTTTGAGATATAACATGTTTCTACATGTGTAATTTTCTCTTCAATAGCCTAAATTAAGTCTCGGCCTAACTACTATAAAACTATTGGTTCAGATTTAGTCTAAAGAAAAATCCATAGAATGGATTGACATAGTAGTGACTACATATAGCAAAAATACTTCAAAAGAAATCGAAAGAATTCTTAATCATTATAGTATGAGTAATTTATCAAACGAATAATACTCATAACACAAAATTAATAAGAGTAAAAAAATATGATACCAAAAAAAAGGACAAGAAGATCGTATCTAAGAGATCAACTATGATGACTGTAATGTCGTATATGTGACTAAAATACGAGCCGAGGAAGAAATCAAGAAAAAGCACTGGAAGTTTATACGACACACATTGAAGAAAGCGATCAACTGCGTCACAAGACAAACTCTCACATGGAATTCTCAAGGCCAAAGGAAAAGAAGAAGACCATACAACACATAAAACCGAGAAATGGAAACAGACATAAGAAGAATGAACAACAATTGAATAGAACTAGAAATGAACGCCCAAGACAAAGTGGGTTGAAGAATGCTGGTCTAAGAGCCTATGTTCCATTGGGAGTAACAGGCGTAAACAAATGAATCCATGTTGTTCTGCTACGATATTTGTTCTTTGTTTATTCAAGTTTACACCTGAAAAAAGTAAGAAATGCAAAATTTACTTGATTCACATTCTTGAATCCTCAGAAGACTAGAAAACTAGAAAACAAGTAGTCGATAGCGCTGTATTCAGTAAACTTTAGACACATAATTGACTCTATTGAGACAAGAATCTTTCAAGAAAGGTTTTTGTCGTACAAAAAGAGATCGATAGCTGAAGTCCTATACATATGAGGTAATTAAAGAAACATAAACATGAGAGATGGTATATAATTAACCACACCCCCCTCATGGGAACTGGTAATTAAAATGCAAAAATCTGACATTCATTAGCCTTTTCGTTCAAATTCACTTAGTATGTTTGTAGCCTTGCTATCTGCGCTATCCAATAGTAAACTGTAGTAGGTGCTTCGTGTTGCCTTCTGAATTTATTTATATCTGTCAAACTACATTGACCGAATAGAAATAAGGGTATATCTTAAACTTTCTAAGTCTGTTTCAAAAGGCTTTCCAACAAAAGAAAGAACTGTTTTAAATAGCTCATTTACTAAACATATCCTGGATACAGGACATCGAGTCGACACCTGAAGATCGGTTATCCCGAACATCATTTCAACGTAGCAGTTACAGTGAGTAATTGTTTTTTTTAACGAACAGGGATACTGAAGAGGGATAAATCTTAAATTTGAACACTCGAATCGCTTTTTTAAGCTCCTCTGGTAACCACAGACGTATTTTGCACGACAACTTAAACACGAGAGAAAAGCCGCGAAATATGGCAAGAACGCTTTACTACAACGTTAGTTCATGTACATAAAATTTAGGGTATTTATAGCATTTCAGATGGCCTTGGGTTTCCAGAAGTGTCTAGAACCATACTAAACATATTAGCAGGATGGGTAATCATCCAATTGAAAATGCAACACGTGACTTTTCACTTTCTGGATGTTTCTGAGATGTTTTTTATTCAATACTGACAGATAAGATGTTTTTCAGTGTATCCAGAGCCCCTATAGGCTTTTTTCGAGGGATTTTCTAGGTGTCTCCAACAATTACATCATTACATATTTTGATTTCGACTATCTTCTAGATTAGTAATCTTATTTTAATTAACCAAACTTTTCACATTCTATGGTTACTTATTATTGGAATTGATCCATAACTTAGCCATTTATTTCTAGTCCTTCAAAGTATTGTTACTATCGGTGTTATAGAATTTTCTTACAGATGAGATATATAATATTCACAATAGTTTATTTGGTCTATTAATTTGATTTAAATCCTTATTATACTACACTTAGGTTTGATTATATCGATTCCGAACTAAACTCCATCAATCGGCAATCAGCAAGCACATTGAAATCGATTCAATCTATCAGCCAATCAGTAAAATGATGGACAAACATATAGGATCCAGAATCAAATCATTGGGAGATACAATCAAAATAAAGAAGTAGACAATGACAGGTTAAAGGTCAACAATTAAAAGTCAGGATTGATGTCGATAGGACAAGGTGTGTGTTATATGTGGAGAAATTTGAACACTTCACTCCTATCTGAAGTTTGTGCTGATGATGTCATTCAGAAGAATGATGAAAGTTCTACGATTGAATCATCCAACTCGAAGAACAAATTTCTACTTAAATCATCCACCTGAGCTACAAATTTCCACCAGAAAACAACAAAAAAAGGATGTGAACTGGAGTGGTAGTAGTAGTAGTAGTAGTAGTAGTAGTAGTAGTAGTATTCGTAGGTGTAGTAGTAGTAGTAGTAGTAGTATCGGTAGTAGCCGTAATAGTAGTAGTAGTGTTGGTAGTAGTAGTAATAGTAGTAGTAGCCGTAATAGTAGTAGTAGTTTTGGTAGTAGTAGTAATACTAGTAGTAGTAGTATTGTTAGTAGTAGTAGTAGTGTTGGTAGTAGTAGTAATAGTAGTAGTGTTGGTAGTAGTAGTAGTAGTAGTAGTATTGTTAGTAGTAGTAGTAGTAGTAGTAGTAGTAGTAGTAGTAGTAGTAGTAGTAGTAGTAGTAGTAGTAGTAGTCGACTCAATAAGTAATAGTTAGCTCAATAATATGATATAAGAGATAAACACTAAGATACATAAATGTATCAAGTATAAACAGATTTACATGTGAATATTTGACATGAATAGATTATCATTGATAAGATAAATAAATAAATAAAAGGATTATGATAATTTCACTGTTTAAAGGTTAGAATAATTTGTGTAGGTGTCTAATAACAATCAAACTAGTAAAACTCTATTAGACAACAACAACAACAACAACAACATAGTTGACATTTTAATCAACTTTAATTCCAGATTAACAATTTGAATATGATAGAAATGAAGTGATTCATTATGATGATGATGATGCTTTGGATGATGATGATGATGATGCCTTGGGTGATGATGATGATGATGATGATGATGATTTGGATGATGATGATGATGATGATGATGATGATGATGATGATGATTTGGATGATGATGATGATGATGATGATGATGATGATTTGGATGATGATGATGATGATTTGGATGATGATGATTTGGATGATGATGATGATGATGATGATGATGATGATGATTTGGATGATGATGATGATGATTTGGATGATGATGATGATGATGATGATGATGATGATGATTTGGATGATGATGATGATTTGGATGATGATGATGATGATGATGATTTGGATGATGATGATGATGATGATTTGGATGATGATGATTATCAAATGATAACATTTAAGCGAGATAATACAAGCTTTAATCTCGTTCATTCATTGTTAACTATACAAGTCCCATAAGAGAACAAAACGTGTGTTAAACTGAATTCCATTGCTAGCCACTATCTATCTATCTATCTATCTATCTATCTATCTATCTATCTATCTATCTATCTATCTATCTATCTATCTATCTATCTATCTATCTATCTATCTATCTATCTATCTATCTATCTATCTATCTATCTATCTATCTATCTATCTATCTATCTATCTATCTATCTATCTATCTATCTATCTATCTATCTATCTATCTATCTTTGTTTATAATGCTTATGAATGAAGGCAATCTCAAGGTATTATGCACAGTATGCATATATGACAATAAGAGATAGACTGATCAATTTCAGTCTTAAAAACCTCAATGGGAAGATTCAAGTAAAACAATATCAAGTGAATTTCACCTTCACCCGATTGGACAAACAAGTAACTAACAGAACTCAATAGCTAAGTGGATAACCTGGTGGTGCTTGAAGCAAACGTTACTGGATTCGAGTCCCAGAGTGAACAATAACTCTGAGATGAAAGTACATCCAGCTGATGAGTTTCAAGTAGAACGAAAAGCCCATCAAACTGGTTTCCACTACTAATCACTATCCATCATTGTTTATATGTTATTCTTTCGGTTGAACACATTATTGAGTTGACACTAATAAGACTAATAAGCAATCTTTTAAATCTATATATATATATATATGTCATTTAAAGTATCAATTTTAGTCTCACCTTCAAGTTAAGCATTCAGCTTTTATGATTAGTGTAAATGTACAAAAAAACCTTTACTTGTTAAGACTAACTTCTCCATCAATGGAAGTTGATGATTTGAGTATTAACTTTGGAGAGCTATCTATAGACCATTATTGTTTAGTTTAAATAAATACAAAGCTTAGATATGAAAGTGTGCTATATAACTGCATTATAAATAGTTTAATCATTTGACTCTCTATTTCATGAATAATTAAGCCTGTTAGCCACTTTGAGACACGGGTCACCGATGAAAAATGCTAAGTAATATTCATACAACTCCGCCTGTAACTCTTTCAGAGTTACTGCCGGTCCCAAGCCCGGGTAAAGGAGGAGGGTTGGGCATGGGGTTAGCGTCCCCATCCCGTAGAAACCGAACTCGCTAAAAAAACGCTAACCAGAAAAAATAACTCAAACCATTTAAACCCTGCCCTGGGAGTTAGAGGTAATATGATGCTTCATGGTGAAAGCCGAGTTCCTTCGGAAGCCACGAGGCCGATGCCCCTTCTAACAACCAGAGCAACAATTTTTATAGGTACATGGAACGTCCGGACAATGTGGGAGACCGGGAAGATCAGTCAAATAGCAACGGAAATGAGGAGATACAACTTGGCAGTACTGGGAATCAGTGAAACCCATTGGACCCAAGCTGGACAACAGAGGCTAAATACGGGAGAGATGCTGCTATACTCCGGTCACGAAGAGGAAAATGCTCCACACACCCAGGGAGTTGCTCTAATGCTATCCAAAGTAGCACGAAATGCACTTGTAGGATGGGAATCTCACGGATCCAGAATCATCAAAGCATCATTCAAAACAAAGAAGGAGGGTATCACAATGAACATTATCCAATGTTATGCACCTACCAATGATAGCAACGACGACGTTAAGGATCAATTCTATGAGAGGCTGCAATCAATCATAGAGAAGTGCCCAAGAAAGGACCTCACCATTCTGATGGGAGATCTAAACGCCAAAGTCGGAATGGACAACACCGGATATGAAGACATCATGGGACTGCATGGACTGGGAGAGAGAAACGAAAACGGGGAAAGATTTGCAAATCTGTGTGCATCCAATAAATTGGTCATAGGCGGTACAACATTTCCACACAAACGTATACACAAAGCTACGTGGATCTCACCGGACCACACCACAGAGAACCAGATAGATCACATTTGCATCAATAAAAAGTTCCGAAGGACAATGGAAGATGTGAAAACCAGGAGAGGAGCGGACATAGCTTCAGATCATCACCTAGTTGTGGCCAAATTGAAACTGAAGCTAAAGAAGAACTGGAAAACTGGACAAACAGCACCACAAAGGTTCAATACAGCCTTCCTTCGAGATACTGACAAACTCAATGAATTCAAGGTAGCTCTCAACAACAGGTTCCAAGCCTTACAGGATCTACTGAAGGAAGAAGAAACTACTATGGAGGATAGCTGGAAAGGTATCAAAGAAACATTAACTTCAACGTGTCAAGAGGTTCTGGGCCCCAAGAAACATCATCACAAGGAAGGGATCTCTACAGAAACACTGGACAGGATCAAAGAAAGAAAGAACAAGAAGACAGCAATTAACAACAGTCGAACAAGAGCAGAGAAAGTCCAAGCACAAGCAGAGTACATAGAAGCAAACAAGAAAGTGAAGAAGAGCATTAGAGCTGATAAGCAAAAATACGTGGAAGAACTAGCAACGACGGCGGAAAAAGCTGCAAGAGAAGGAAATATGAGACAGCTTTACGATACGACGAAGAAGCTTGCAGGGAAATACAGTAAACCAGAGAGACCAGTCAAAGACAAAGAAGGAAGACCAATCACTGAGATTCAACAACAGCGCAACAGATGGGCAGAGTACTTCGAGGAACTCCTGAACAGACCGGCTCCAATGAATCCACCGGACATCGAAGCAGCACACACAGATCTTCCTATAAATGTCAATCCACCAACGACAGAAGAAATCAGAATGGCCGTCAGACAAATCAAGAGCGGGAAAGCAGCAGGACCTGACAATATACCAGCTGAAGCACTGAAGTCAGACATCGAAGTAACTACAAGCATGCTTCATCTTCTATTCAAGAAGATTTGGGAGGAGGAACAAGTGCCGATGGATTGGAAAGAAGGACACCTCATCAAGATTCCAAAGAAAGGAGATCTGAGCAAGTGTGAAAACTACAGAGGCATTACACTACTGTCAATACCGAGTAAAGTCTTCAACAGAGTGTTACTGAGCAGGATGAAAGACGCAGTTGACGCTCAACTTCGAGATCAACAAGCTGGATTCCGTAAGGACCGGTCGTGCACAGACCAGATTGCGACACTACGGATCATCGTCGAACAATCAATTGAGTGGAACTCGTCACTCTACATCAACTTCATTGATTATGAGAAGGCATTTGACAGTGTAGATAGGAGGACGTTATGGAAACTTCTTCGACACTACGGAGTTCCTGAGAAGATTGTCAACATTATCCGGAACTCATACGACGGACTACAGTGCAAAGTAGTGCATGGAGGACAGCTGACAGACGCATTCCAAGTAAGGACCGGAGTAAGACAAGGCTATCTACTCTCTCCCTTCCTGTTTCTTCTGGTGGTCGACTAGATTATGAAGACCTCGACATCTGAGAGAAACTACGGCATACGATGGACAGCTCAGAACCAATTAGACGACTTGGACTTCGCAGATGACCTAGCCCTCCTATCACATACACACGAACAAATGCAGATAAAGACAGCCAGCATAGCAGCAGTCTCTGCATCAGTAGGCCTCAACATACACCAGGGGAAAACCAAGGTCCTCAAACACAACACGGGGAACAGCAATCCAATCACTCTTGATGGCGAAACTCTGGAAGACGTGGAATCCTCCACATACCTGGGAGGCATCGTCGATAAACAAGGAGGTTCAGATGCAGACGTCAAGGCGAGGATTGGCAAAGCTAGAGCGGCATTCCTTCAACTGAAAAACATATGGAACTCAAAACAACTTTCAACCAATATCAAAGTCAGAATCTTCAATACGAACGTCAAGGCAGTTCTACTGTACGGAGCTGAAACTTGGAGAACTACAACAACTACCATCAAGAAGGTACAGGTATTTATTAATAGCTGTCTACGCATGATACTCAACATCCATTGGCCGGATACCATCAGCAACAGCCTTCTGTGGGAGAGAACCAACCAGCTTCCAGCTGAAGAGTAAATTAGGAAAAGACGATGGAAATGGATAGGACATACATTGAGGAAATCATCAAACTGCATTACGAGACAAGCGCTAACTTGGAATCCTGAAGGGAAGCGGAAAAGAGGAAGGCTAAATAACATATAACATCGGGAAATAGAATCAGATATGAAAAGGATGAATAAGAACTGGAAAGAGCTTGAAATGATTGCCCAGGACAGGGTTGGATGGAGAGTGCTTGTGAGCGGTCTATGCTCCTTGACGAGGGGTAACAGGCGTAAGTAAGTAAGTAAGTAAGTAATATTCATACGTTTGATATCTGCCATTGAGTCATTGCACCATGTGTTCATTGGTCTACCGGTTTTTCTTTTATCTTGACGATTCCAAGTTGATGTTCACTTTATGGTGGAGTTCGATGATTTCCATAGTATGTCTTATCCATCTTCACTGTCTTTTCTTCACTTCCTCGTCAATTAGAAACTGCTTTACTCGATGTCACAGTCGATCATTACTTATAGTGTCTGGTCAATGATTCTGACGTATCTTGTATAGACAGTTGTATACAAATACCTGTACCTTTTTTGATGGTGGTTGTAAACACCTCAATAGGAAGATACAAGCAAGACAATACCAAGTGAATTACATTATGTAAGTTTTGACAAAATTAAATTGATTTAGATACTAACTAAACAAACTGTAGATTAGTTTATTTAGTATTACACAATGATTGAATCTTATAGATCAAGTTATAGTATGATTATAAGTTGAAGTGACTTCATATCATGATGCTATTGGTTTTGATAAAAACTAACTAAAAATTGATGAGTTCAGTAGGATTCCATATTATGAGATTTTTATCATCATCATCATCATTAGTTTATTTAAGATTACAGAGGCACCTTTCTCATACGTGCTAAGTAGCACGGAATCTGAATTCAAGGCTATTTTACCTAATATCTTATACCATCTGACATAATTAGACCAGTTTTCATAACGTAAAATAAATGTACAACGTTTTGCAATTTATAGTCAGTTAGTCAGTCAGTAACAACGTAGAACTTCGTACGTACGTACGTACGTACGTACATGAGTTCCATTTGTCATACCACATTAGCACAGAGATGCAGTTGCCGATTCAAATCCCGTAGTGGTAGAGGTAGTAAGAATATAAACTTGCAATTAATTGCCGATGTCATCAGTGCTTGATTTAGGTTTCCCACGAAGATATCTTCCACAACTGGTGCCAATGAATAGCTCTTATAGACTTTATTATTTTGACGAAACATGAAATTATTGAATTGAAATCGGTCGTCCCTTATTCACATCAGTAGAAGTCGTTTAGATTCATCCATTAGTAAATAAAGTAGTTCTACATGTTGACATTTCATTTACATAATTTGATGAGACTATAATTTACGGACGACCTTTTGAACGACGCTAAAGTGATCCTGAAAGTTTCTACCTACTTAATGGGGCTAAATTAGAGATTTAAAGCAGTTTGAACAATAAGGAATCCCATTTACATTTGATGGTTAAGGTTAAGAATTAGATTTTAGAGTTTTCATCATGAACTGACATCAACTATGATGCCAAAATTCTATTTAGTCAAATGGGTGAATGAATTCCGCGCTGAAATTCAAGAACTGTTATCATGAATCTGATTGGTTTCGTCCAATAAATTATAGTCTCACCCATAATGTTTTTTAGTGGGACTATGGTAAATGATAATGACATATCAAACCAATTCATGAGTTTATGAAAGATGTTAACACTTTGTAGTATCGTATAAATTAAAAAAGTATCTTTGAAACTATGAGTAGATAACTTCCCAGTAAATCGATTCTAATTAATTCTGTAACCATCGGGGAAGAATATGAGATGGAGAATTGGTCATCATCTATGAGCTTAATTATATTTTTCATTTTTTACTTCTGTACTATACTCAGTTAGTTTATATTTTGTAAGGATTATACTTACTTACTTACTTGCTTACTTAAGCCAGATACGCTTAATGGAGCATAGACTGCCGACCAGCATTCTTCCTTCGACCTTGAGGATTCCATGTGAGGGCTTGACTTGTGACGCAGTTCAGTGCCTTCCTTAATGTGTGTCCTATCCACTTCCAGTGCTTCTTCCTGATTTCTTGCCCCTCTAGAATCTGGTTTTTTCTCACCCATAGTAGGTTGTTGCTGTTAATAGTGTCTGGTCAACGGATCCGAAGTATTTTGTGTAGACAACTGTTAATAAACACCTGTATCTTTTGGATGATGGATTTCGTAGTTCTCCAGGTTTCCACCCCATACAGTAGAACTGTCTTAACATTTGTATTGAAAATGCTGACTTTGATGTTGGTTGATAGACAGTTGTTTTGAGTTCCAGATGTTGTTCGGTTGTAAATATGCTGCTCTTGCTTTTCTGATCCGCGCCTTCACACCTGCATCAGATCCACCGTGTTCATCAATGATGCTGCCGAAATATGTATCTTCTAAATCTTCTCCGTCAATTGTGATTGGATTGTTGCATGCTGTGTTGTATCGAAGAATCTTGCTTATATAACCTATGAAATACATTTTTAGAATCTATGAAATAGAATGAATTCGATAGTGATCTGCCATGATTGTTGTTTGAATACTTGGTTGAAATTTAAAAGTGTGAAGTATTCTATGCACATAAATGATCATTTTCAATAAACGAACTTTAGAAAGATAATTAGCTTTAAATTTCTTAAGAAGACTAAGCTTCCTCATTGAAACCAACTGAATATTTCCGCTACAGAGTATAAATGAACGTAACACTGTTGTCACAGTTACTAGTTATTATTGATACTTTCACTATGTAATTTATTCTTTTATATTATAAATTCTATTGTTTGATATAAAGGTAACTATGGATAATTGAAAAGAAACACTTAAAGTAAATTTCATGTCGGCTGTCATTCTTTATTTATATAATTCTGTAATCTATATACCACCCAGATTTATTCATTCAATAAAACTGCTTAAAATATGATATCTAAAGATGAAAATATTCTGTGAAGTTCAACGGTGTAACTATCATTTATAAAGGACGAACCAATCACGTATAAGATGAAAGGTCTTGGAATTTGGCGTGAAATTCATTCAATCATTTTGTTAAATGGAGTCTTGGCATTATAGCTGATGTCAATACGTGATAGACAGATGCATTCCAAGTTAGGACCGGAGTAAGACATGGCTGTCTACTCTCTCCGTTCCTCTTTCTTCTGGTGGTCGACTGGATTATGAAGACCTGAGGGATCTGAGAGAAAACAAGGAATACAATGGATAGCTCAAAACCAATTAGACGATTTGGACTTCTCAGATGACCTAGCCCTCCTATCACATACACACGAACAAAAGGAGATAACGACAACCAGCGTAGTAGCAGTCTCCGCATCAGTAGGCCTCAACATACACCAGGGGAAAACCAAAGTTCTCAAATATAACACGGAGAACAGCAAACCAATCACTCTTGATGGCAAAACTCTGGAAGATTTGGAATCCTTCACATACTTGGGAAGCGTCATCGATGAACAAGCAGGTTCAGATACAGACGTAAAGACAAGGATTGGCTAAACAAGGGCCGCATTTCTTCAATTAAAGAAGATATGGAACTCAAAACAACTGTGTGTAAGCTAATATCAAAATCAGAATCTTCAATACGAACGTCAAGGCAGTTCTACTGTACGGAGCTGAAACTTGGAGAACTACAACAACCACCATCAAGAAGGTACAATTATTTATGAATAGCTGTCTACGCACGATACTCAACATTCCACTAGCCGGATACCATCAGCAACAGCCTTCTGTGGGAGAGAACCAACTAGCTTCCAGCTGAAGAGTAAATTAGGAAAAGACGATGGAAATGGATAGGACATACATTGAGGAAATCATCAAACTGTATCACGACACAAGTCCTAACTTGGAATCCTGAAGGGAAACGGAAAAGAGGAAGGCTAAATAACACATAACATTGTGAAATAGAATCAGATATGGAAAGGATGAATAAGAACTGGAAAGAGCTTGAAAGGATTGCTTGGTACAGGGTTGGATGGAAAATGCTGGTGAGCGGCCTATTCTCCTTCATGAGGAGTAACAGACGTAAGTAAGTAAGCAGTACGTGATGAAAAACCTAAATCTAATTTCTATATATAATCATCAACTATAAGTCATAATTCGGATTCCTCAGACTAATTTATAAACCTCATTTGGTCTTACTTATTAAGCGGACACTCTCAAAGTAAGTCAGTGTATCGTCGCTCAAAGGTTGTTCATAAATTATAGTCCCATCGATAGGTCGTGAGTTTGAATCTCGCGAAGGGAGTGCGAGATTACGGATGCGCCCTGATGAGCAGTCCCACAATAGGACGAAACGGCTGTTTAGTGTTTGCAGATTTTTCATTGTGGTGATCTAGCTTCAACTGAATCATGATCTCAACTATTGTAATCATTATAATATCTAGAAAAACCTCTTTCAAATAAAATTTAACTTTTATTGATTATTCATATGAAGTATAAGAAATCAATTATAATTGAATATTGATTAAGTGAATCTATTAATAATTAAGAAGATTTAAGTAGTTTATGAAATTGTTTTGTTTTTTTTTGTAAGAATTTGACTTAATAAGCAAGTAGTTTATGTTTAGACGGTTTTGAATGAAATGGTATATTTATCATAGGATATCTTGGTTTCTGTTGTGGTGGTGATGGTGATGGTTGAAAGCATGGTTTTAACATTTCCAATAAATGTTTAATATCAATAATCATTTTAAGTAATTCTTCAAGTCTTTCTATTACTTGATCTTGATGATGATTAGTTGTAAAAGATACAGGTTTTAAAGGAGTTTTAAGTGGAGAATGTTTACTATGCAATGTATCATCATAACTTTGAGTATCTTTTTCTTCAACTTCAAGAAATGGTAAATCACCATGTGGAAACAGTTCATGCATATTTTTTATTGATTTTTCATTTGGAAGTTTTACTGTTCTACTACTAACAGTAATTTCTCTAGATACCCAATTATTGGAATCATCTTGTGTAGATACATTACTTTGTTGTTTTTGTTTATCTTTCTTTATGTTCAAGACATTGGAATCGACTTGTTTACCATTAATCGTATGAACAGGTTGTTTGTTGGTTGAACTTTCATTGATGTGATTATTCTCTTTTGCCTTATTTACAATTACATTTTTATTTCCATTATTGACATTTTCTAGTTTTCCATTTGTTTCAGTGTTTTCATATTCAACATGATCTGAAGTATTGTTTGTCATATTCTTATTGTCTATAACTACATCTATTAAGTCTTTATTAACAATTTTCTCAGCAGGAGTTATGAATAAATCAGGATTTTCTGAGTTCAATGTTTTACCTAATCGATTCATTACTGGACGGATATTTTTTATTATGATTTCTTCATCACTTTGATCTGAAGTTTCGTCATTTTGTATAGCCTCATCAACTGAAGGTGATTTATTCTTTTCAGTACTGTCATTATTATTATTATTATTATTATCACTGTTATATTGTTCTGTTGAAGTGGTATAATTCTCATTGTTTATCGTTGAGGATGTATTATTTGTTTCTAGTTCTTGATCATTATCATAATCTCCATAATGTTCATCATCGAATAAACTAGAATTTGTATTTTGTTGAATTTTATATTGATCTTTCAATGTAGACTGTTTATCACTTTGATTTGTTACTTTATAGCGTACTGCGTTATCAAGACCTAAAGATTGATTAGTTCTCATTATGGAAACATTATGGGTGGTAATCGGTGATGAAACAGTATTGTTTTTGATCGTTTCAACTGATACATTCATCGATTGATTCAATGTTTTGTTTTGACCATGTAGATTATGTGAAGGTAATTGTTGTTGTTCTACTTCTTTATTCAATTCATATGTCTTATTGATAGTCTGATTGAAGCTGATCATTTCATCAGTATTATTATCAGTGAATATAGTTTCTTCAGTATATAATGGAGAAAGTGTTGTGTTTTCATTGGGTTCCATTGATCTATTCAATGTAGTATTGATTTTATTATTATAATTATCTTGATCATTTTGTTGATCATTATTATTATTCGCTTCTTCATCGGTTTCATTACCGGGTTTATGGATATAACTTCGATTATCATAAAGATGATCACTTATATTTCTATCATTCCTATATATGGTATTAGTACCATTCTCATTCTGAAATTCAAAAGTAAACATAAAGTATAAGAATATATATAAATATATAGATGAAGTATAATCATTCAACAATAAAGAATCTTATAGAACAATTCTTGTGAATATATATTCAAGATATGCTATATGCTCAGAAGATTTATCCCTCCCCCCGATCATATTCTGGTGTGGGTTACTTATATCTACATAAGTAGTATATAACGGTGATCAGGCATAGAATTTACTTCAGTAGAAGGTCGATGAAAAAAGAACGGGAACGAAAGTCATTAGGTATGAAAACGCATAAACAATGAAATCGGAGACAATCGATTGATGTTTGCAACAGGAACAGTCAAATTTGATATGATAGATTTTGCGAATTCACGAGTTACTATATATATAGTTCTCAGATTTTATTGAGATGCTCTGTAATTATGTGCTCACATACATTCGATTGTCTCTCATTGGTGTTCTTGTTCACTACAATATCAGTTTAGATGTAAGATAACCATTATATAACTAATCAAACTATTAGTGTATTCACAATAATATGATAAGATCATTACTTGAAATAAGTATTTATGGGGGAATATATTTGGAACATTTGATAGTCATGTAAGAAGTTTTTTACATTACCATAGTGAATCAGAAGACTGTTAATAGTTAGCGAATGTATAATGATAACAAATGAAGAACTGGAAACTTTCCTCATGACATTGAATAATAGATGTATACCCTTGCCCCCCCCCAACCTCAAGTTGGCAATGGAATAAGATTCCTTTCCCAATAAGAGAACATACTTAAAGGCCCACGATTAGATATTAATATAAAAATGATTAGATTTCATTTCATCAATAGATGTTTAGAAACTATGGGTTTTTTTGATGGAGTTTTGTTCTCTGAGCTGGATGGTTTGGTCGTGGAGCTTTCATCGTTCTTCTGAACGACATCATCAGTACAAACTTCAGATAGAAGTGAAGTGTTCGAATTTCTCCATATGCGTTTTACAGCTTGTTCTGTGCACCTCGATGTTGATTGGTTCTTATTGACCTTAAATTTGTCATTGTTTACTTTTTTGTCTTGGTTTTGTCTCCTATTGGTTTGATTCTTGTTCCTATATTTGTGTATAAGTTTCCTGATTGGTTGATAAATTGAATTGATTTCAATATGTTTGTTGATTGCTGATTGACCTGAGTGCCAGGCTTCTAAAAATTCTCTTGTGTTTTTAGAGTTTCCTCTGTCCACGATTTCCACATTTTTCCAATCGAATGTGTGTCCGCAGTTGTCCACGTGTGTTGATATAAGTGAAACTATGGGTATTGTTAGTTATTCAACTTTCAATGGTATTAAGACTTAAGTGTTAGATTGAATTCTTGTCAAACATATTAATAAGTCATCAACACTGATGTTTAACTTTACGTTGAACATATTCCCTATAAAACTCTATCTTAACACATATGATCAAATTAGAAAGTTCTAATTTACAACTAGATTCAATTGAAGGGTTGGTTATTCCTTGGAATGTTCTTATGTGAACAGATGGATACTTAATGATCAGTTAATTGTGTAATTACACTAAGTGAATTGATATAACCTTTTAAATTAGATAGACAGTATTCAAGAAAATATTGATTTAGTTTCAATAATTCAATTGTAAAAGATTAGAATATCGATCAATGTGGATCATTCGTTATTAACATTTACTCATTGGACCAGTAAATGTCTAAAGTAATTGTTCAGCTAACTATTATCATTAAGGTGTTGTGGAAACTGTCAAGTTTTTGATTGATATCATGAACCGATTAATGTTAGACCACTATTGGAAACCTGGAAACACTAGACAGCCGTTTTATTTTCCTATTATGGGACTTCTCAGTAATGCACATTCACGATCTTACTTGTGGGATTCGAACCCACACGCGAGCACTTAACCACAAGACTACTGAGCCAGTCGATATCCAACGGTGTGAATGTTTAACTTTAACTAATCCACGATATTGAGTGACACATCCACCATTTTCATCAGTGAGTTACTATCTTCCAAGTGTATTTCAATTCTAACTAGATAAACTAAATTTGTTTATCAATCTCTTAGAGATAATCATAAATAGATTAGATTAGAACTGTAGTTATAACTTAATCATATAAAACTTGACTATCATTCGTTGTGAAACTATTATACCACACTATACAAGCATATTGTTGATAGATTAAAATACCCGGTAAATCTTTATATAATCAGAACAGTTTTCTTTTTTTCTGTCTCTCTCTCTCTCTCTCTCTTTCAAGAAACTCTATCAAACAAATCATCAATCGATATATTAGAAATCAATAATCAATATGATTTACCATATCAACTAATTTTCTACAATAATCTTCAGGATTTGTTTCAGTTATTTGATAATACATACATAGTTTACTAGTACAATATGCTCCATCTTGTTTACACATACATTTACGGCAACCATCATTAAATCTATATTATTATTATTGAATGAAGAAATAGAAATAAATTATTCTAATAGAATATACATTGAATAAGATTTCAATATAAGTAAGATTGAATTGAAACATTTAAGAAATGTGTATTCCCTTCACTCTTTAAGTTCTTATCCTTTGAAACATCAAGTAATTTTAACAATTGAGATCATGAATCAATTAAAGCTCGACTACCATGGAAAATCTGGAAGCAATGGATGGCTGTTTTGTGACTAGTGGAGTTCAATCAGGTCTTTTGTGAGATAGTAACTCACTGAAGACAATAGTGTACGGTAGTGCAATTTCGTGGATGAGTTGAAATTAGACATTAACACCGTTGGATACCGGCTGGCTCACTTGTCTAATGGTTAAGTGGTCGTGCGTGAGATTGATAGTTCCTGGGTTTGAATCTCCGTACGGAGGGCGGGATTATGGATGCGCACTGCTGAGGAGTCCCATAATAGAACGAAACGGCCATCCAGTGCTTCCATGTTTTTCCATGGTGGTGATCTAGCTTCAATTGACTCATGATCTCAATTGTTGAGAAAACTATTTGTTCTAACAGTAGTGATATATAATTACGTATATGTTTGTGAAATTTTAGGATAAATCAAATATAGTATTTGTTAAAACATCATCCATTTATATAACACTACACTTCTTAAACCTCCATATCCACTATTATAAAAATACATAGAAATGTTGAATAGCTAAGCCATTCAACTCTCTTAGTGTTTTGTATTTGATTAGAATTGTGTTGTTATGTGATTTTTGCAAATTGAATTCATTAGTTATTGGAAATCAATATCTGATCCTTCACATTCAATCTTTTCATCAGTAATGAACTTAGATGATCTTCCTGACCTTGGATCATCGTTAAAGTCCTCAAGGGTTTGGTATATATATACATATGTAATGTATCAGTATAGATTGTAATTGTCTATTAGAAATTGATAGACATATGAATATTATTATATTAGTGAGCTACAAATCATCTATGGTATTCTGTATAGTCAATACCATTGGATCATAACAAAAAGTATCATTTTCCCAAGTTATAACAAGTTTGTAATACTAAATTGTATTAGTCACCATTCATTTGGTATATCATGCATTTAAAAATTTCACAGTAAATTAACATCCTTCTTAAAGTTAATTAAAACTCGAATGTGATGAACTTGATTATCTCTTAGAAACTAGTTGATCATTCAAAATGTCAAGACATTCAGAGAAATCAAGTGTACTGTTTTAAAAGTTTTTTATGTCGAAGATGAAATTTATGTATATAGAAAGAATTTGGCAACTTTCAACTGAACATGAAGTAGGATTTCGTATAAATGATCTTTAGTTTCTGTCGTTATATTGCCCCCAAATGCCCTGATATGCACAAGAGTGGGGTGGGCCTGCTCTCTCTCTTTCTCTCTCTCGAAATGTTCTCATGTAACCATGCGTATATAGCCTCTAGCAGCGAAGTCCTACTCACTGCCTTCTCGTGGCGGGGATGTTGTTTACGAAAATGAGAGGAAGAAAAGCGAATGTGTGACGCTTTAACCGGATGCCAAACCAATGGTGTACATGGGCTATTTCCAGTATGCGGAAAGAAGAAATGGGGTATGAACCAATTTTTGGTCACCGGCTACCTTTGGACTACATGTTCTCACGATGCTCCATCGCCTTGTGGATTAGACCTTTCGGTCAAAGGCTCGGGATATATCCCGATTTGGGCAACTGAGCAGTATCACAGCTCACACACAAACAGAATGAAATAATGATATTTGCGGTAAATATTATTCTTTCTTCGATTAACCGTCCAACAAATCACATTTATTCAATGTCTTTTATTCACACTTTATGTATCCTTAGTTTTCCACTTATAGAACTGCTGACTTATAGTTAAAAACTTGGTTCTATGTAAATGTTCTCAAGTCACTGCCCAGTTGAAAATTTATATACTACCATTAAATACATGTAGCGCATATTTATTTGATACCCCCTTCGCCTCTATTCTACCAATAAATGAAAAAAGAAAAAAAAAACAAACATACTCAAGAAAGATTCTCTGAATAAAAATAAATGAAACATTCAAATAAAATTCATGGTAACAATCAATTGACTTACAAAAATCCAATATAATGTTCTATACAATAATTATCATGATCTAATATACAAACAATTTCCATATTACTACCATCTATTCTATTTTTAATTAATGTTTTATGTGTTATTAATAAGGAATCATGAATCATAATGATCAACATAATCAGTAGTATATTCATTGTATAATGAATTTTCCAATAATATAAATTCATTATATAATATATATTTTAATGATTAATTTATATTACAAATAATATTCTTTTAAAAATAATTTTATAGAAACTTTTGAGCAATGATTATATATATGAAATAATGAGGATTATTATTAGTAGTTGTTGTTCCCCCTAACCCTTACCTCTTCCCTACCCTCCTCATTCACTTCGTGAAAATTTGTTCAAGTTTTATAACTTCCCCCTCCCCACGCCCTTAGGGAAAAATAAATTCGTTTTTCTATATTCACTTGATTTGAATTTGTTTTTTCGTCTTCTTCTTTTAATTTACTAACTATAAATCATTGTTATTAACAATGAGAGGAACATAAAAAGAGCATATTCCATTGAAGAATAATAACAGATAAACATGAGAAGAATTAAAAACAATCATTGAATAATACTAGTAAGAAAGACTTAAGACGAGGTGGGTTAAAAACAATGCTGGTCAGTGGGACTATACCCAATTGGAAGTAACAGATATAACGAAGTAAATAAGTAGTTATTAACAAGTATAATTGTGTAAATCATAATCTTATTTGTCAACATAATTGAATAGGTTATTGGTTTGTTGAAAGAATGGTGTAAGAATGGTGTAAGAACCCTCAGTTTTCTGTGGTTTTTTTTTTTTTTGTTCACATTCAACACATTACTGGGTAGTCATAAATCATGATTGTCGTCAAGTTGTACTTTAAATATAGAAAAAACAAATAAAGAAAAAAAGAAAACATAAAAGAAATATATTCACAATAATACTAAACTATAAAATATATATATGTATATGTAGTACGAATACACTGTAATGGATTTATTGTAAAGGGGGGGGGGTAAAATATAAAAGAAAAGATTATGCCACTGTTTTTTTTTTTTTTTTTTTGCACCAATTCTTAACCATGTTATTCATGAGTACACATTTTCTTTCTTTTTTTTTTCTTTTTAATTTACAATATTTTCATTTAGTTTTAACTTTATCCATGTATTCATATTCATAGGGATATTTGGGATCTGTTATCCATTGATTTAAACTTCAAGTAATTGGATTCAGTTACAGGCTAACTTGTATCTATATGGAATATTGAAATATTTGTTGAAAAAAATCAATATTATCAATAGATCCATATGAAATCAATCATAAATATCCGTTATGAGAAAATTATGATAATCTTATGGTGCGTGTGTGTGTGTGCTACTTATATAGACATAAGTAGTAACTGAAGTTAGTCATGAATAGAATCTCTTCCAACACACAGAAAGACAAGAAGATCGAACAGTAAAGAATGAAGACAGCATTCAAATTGATATAAAAATACAAAAACAATGAAATGTGGTCCATTTTCAGACAATTAATGGTCATTTTACAAATTAAACATTTACCACATATGATTGTTAGATTAGATTAACAGGTTGTGTAATTTTTGTATCAAGTACATTCAATGATCCCTATTGGTGATCATGTTCATTACAATCTCAGTACCATTTATTATAATATGTTGATTGAATAAAGAATTCTTTGACAAACAGAAGAAATATTTTACAATGTTTCTAAAACAAGATAATTGTTAAAATTTGTTTGAAACAATTAATAGGTAATATAATCATCTTCCCAAATGATAGTTTGCAGAAATCATTTGTTCCTCATATACTCATATTTACTTCCTTACGCCTGTTAATCCTAATGGAGTATAAACCACCGATCAACATTTCGCAATCCACTCTGACGAGCATTCCATGTATCTAAATTAATGGTTATTCTGATTGTCAGAAGGATTTTAAGCATCGTGAATTCCTAAGGAATTCGGCTTTCATCATAAGACGTTATAAATCTTCTAAATGAAGACCTTGTAACCCCTAGAGCAGAGTTTAAATGGTTTGAATGATTTTTTTCTGGTTAGCGTTTTTTTACCGTGTTAGTTTTCTACGGGATGTGGTCGCTAACCCCATGCCCAACCCTCCTCCTTTATCTAGGCTTGGGACCAGGAGTGGCCCCCGGAGGGACTCCAGGCAGAGTTGTTTCTTAATTAATGAGACACAATCAATTTACTATATTGAGAATACAAATACTTTTAATATATATATATATATATGCTATACGAAAAATACTAAATAATAACCAAAAGTCCAACAAACGATCATTGGTATGAAAGCATCACAATTGATTGATCACTGGGTGGTGATCACTGTCATGTGTGTCAAGTCCTTATTGGTGCAGATCGAATGCTATCGACCATGTTTCAATGTGGCCTCCAGTCTAAGTGACTCCACACACGGATTAGATCCTGTGTCATCCAATTTCATAGTCAGAGACGTTACCACTGAGCTATCCGGGCCGCGACTGACTTCCTGTCGGACTGAGATGTGATCACAATTGATTGATCACTGGATAGTGATCAATGTCATGCTTGTGTGTTCCACAACCAGTTCCCTCAAGATTACAGGTACACCTTGCTGACGAGTGCCAAGTAGCACGAAACTCGGATCCAGGGTTTCCTGTCTACTACCTCAAACCACCATCTAGTATGAAAAGATACCCATTTATCTATCTTATGAAATTGAAGATCTCTTCAATAATATTGATTTATGATGAATGAAGATATTTCAAGGAACAAAATTTTCTTCACTGAAACTATAGGGATGAATTAATTCAAATCTAATAAAACTGCTACGCAAAAAGAGGAATTTAATTTCTGAAAACTTATGGGTTCTAAGTATCCTCCTTTATATGGATAACCTATAATTCATAAATTAAACATTCTTTTATGCCTAATTTTATTAATCAGTCGATCACCTAGCTAAGTGGTTAACATTATCATTAGATCCTATCCGAAGGTATTTATGTAAGTATTCTCTGAAAGACTCCTTTGTCACAGTCGGTTAATCAGATTATATTATTATCAACGGGAAGATATTGTGTTCTTTTGGAGTGAATTCCTTGTTCATAAATGTACCTTTAAAAAAACACTATTAATATTTTATGTGACTATGTATCTTTGATCAACCTTACATTACCTATTCCTTTAACAATTCCCAAAGACTTGTTATTATTATGCACTGATAAAGTTCGATTCACATTTGAAGGTCAATACTTTCACCAAATCGATGGATTCGCTATGGGTAGCCCGTTAGCACCATTATTAGCAGATGTGTTCATAGTACATGTTGAAAATCTAGCTAAAGACGTAATTGAAAGTATGTCTCTTTATAAGATATATGTGGATGATATCTTAATTATCTGTGAAAGGAAGATATGGATTGTTTATTGAATAAACCTAACACTTCTAAACCACATCAGTTTTTCATAGGAAAAAGAGGAGAACAACTAGCTTTGCTACCTTGACGTGGTGGTCGGGCTTGCCTATCGTGATGATGCAACTGAGCTATACTGGCTGGAACAACCGTTCCTCAAGGTCCTACCATGCCAGACAGGTCGGTTGAAGAGCGGCAAGACTAAAAGCAACAAAACCAAGGTCCGAAGGCGAAGTCGTACTGCTGACTGTACAGAGGTGTGACAGCAGTAAGGTGTTTCCTTCAGACAACCAGCATGACAGCGATGCTGCCTTCCCACAAGGAGGGGTGGGGTTAGAAAAGGTCGACCCTAAAAATGCACACCTCGCCTTATCCCACGGATATCCGTCTCCGGCGGTAAGGACTCAACAAGTACGGAGCTAACACAAAAATCACTCATAAAAAGGTCGTGTGTGACCGACCTCAAGCAGTTGTCCCTTGGGCACTGCGGTCACGCTCTCAGGTCACTATGACCACCTCTAATCCAATTTCCTTTTCAGGTACCTCCAGAAGACTTTCTTAGACATACTTATAAGTAGACAAGATCGTTTAATGAAACCATTCATTTTTGGAAAGCCAAATTGGACAAACCAGTACCTTAGTTATAATAGTTACTGTTCGGTGAAATACAAACGAGGTTTGGCAAGGGGCCCATTTAACAGGATTGATTGTATGTGCATAAACAACGCTATTGATGACAACGCTAGATTGATAAATAAAACATTGATGGAAAATGGTTATCCTGTAAAATTCATAAATCAATAGAAAGGTTATAATATAGTGAGATCCACTACAGTTTTGGCATAAAAAAAAAGCCTGTCTATATCACCTGAATGTTTAGATGTGGGTCAAATAGCTTTTTTTGAAATAAAGTCTCAAATCAGTTCTTAACAAAATGTACTACACAACAAAAGAAAAACAAGGTTCATGCTTCATCAAAAACTTAAAAGATTGAGTTGCATCCCATCGTAATTACCAGTGTAAACATGTGTCTGACCATATATACATAGAGAGAGGAGTAATCATGATCCCCACATTAGGGTGTCTGAATATGTACCTAAATGGATGAAATGGCAAATAATACCAAACGACCCAATCATAGTAGATCATATACATCTATCACCCTCTATTTCCAAAGATATAGTTGAAACATATCATAAGATTTATCTTAATACAACTTTTGTGGTGTTCTACCAGTGTTAAAGGGTGTATATGCCATGTCCTAGTGAAGATTACATTACGAATAACTTGTAACACCTATTAATTAGACTAATATTATCCATATATATTCTTATGGTATAACTATTCAGTAACTAGGTTATATATATATATATATATATATATATATATATATATATATATATATATATATATATATATATATATATTCCCCTTATTATAAGCTTCCTTTTAACTTATGGATTGTTATTATACGATTTATTGTTCTTAAATTATACTGTTTATTGATTACAGTTTCCTATGTTGGCCCACCAACAATTGAAGAAATCAGCATGGCTATCAGACAAATCAAGAGTGGCAAAGCAGCAGGACTAGACAGCATTCCAGCAGAGGCACTGAAAGCAGACGTAGCGGCAACTGCAAGGATACTCCAAACTCTCTTCAGAAAGATCTGGGATGAGGAACAGGGACCAAAAGACTGGAAAGAAGGAATTCTAGTCAAAATACCAAAGAAAGGCGATCTCAGCAACTGTGAAAACTACAGGGGAATCACTCTTCTCTCAATACCAGGAAAAGTCTTCAACAGGGTATTGTTAAACAGAATAAAGGACTCCGTAGACACACAGCTTCGAGACCAACAGGCAGGATTCCGTAAGGATAGATCGTGCACAGACCAAATCCCAACTCTACGGATCATTGTGGAGCAATCAATTGAATGGAATTCATCACTATATCAACTTCATTGACTACGGAAAAGCATTTGACAGAACAACAACATAGAAGCTTCTTCGACACTACGGCGTGCCTGAGAAGATAGTCAATATCATACAGAATTCCTATGATGGATTAAACTGCAAAATCGTGCATAGGGGACAGTTGACAAACTCGTTCGAAGTAAAGGCCGGTGTCAGGCAAGGTTGCTTACTCTCACCATTTCTCTTTCTCCTGGTGATCGACTGGATCATGAAGACATCAACATCTGAAGGGAAGCACGGGATACAGTGGATAGCTAGGATGCAATTGGATGATCTAGACTTCGCAGATGATCTGGCTCTTCTATCGCATACGCAACAACAAATGCAGGAGAAGACAACCAGTGTAGCTGCAGCCTCGGCAGCAATAGGTCTCAACATACACAAAGGGAAAAGCAAGATTCTTCGATACAACACAGCATGTAGCAATCCAATCACAATTGACGGAGAAGCTTTGGAAGATGTAAAAACCTTCACATATTTGGGCAGTATCATCGATGAATACGGTGGATCTGATGCAAATGTGAAAGCGTGGATCGGCAAAGCAAGAGCAGCATATTTACAACCGAACAACATCTGGAACTCAAAACAATTGGCAACCAACACCAAGGTCAGAATTTTCAATACAAATGTTAAGACAGTTCTACTGTATGCGGCGGAAAGCTGGAAAACTACGAAATCCATCATCTAAAAGATACAGGTGTTTATTAACAATTGTCTAAGCAAAATACTTCAGATCCGCTGGCCAGACACTATTAGCAACAACCTACTATGGGAGAGAACAAATCAGATCCCAGTGGAGCAAGAAAACAGGAAGATGCGCTGGAAGTGGATAGGACACACATTGAGGAAAGCACCGAACTGTGTCACAAGGCAAGAGCTCACATGGAATCCTCAAGGTCGAAGGAAGACCAAAGAATACATTACGCCGGGAAATGGAGATAGATATGAGAAAAATGAACAAGAATTGGATGGAACTAGAAAAGAAGGCCCAGGACTGCGTGGGTTTTAGAATGCTGGTCGGCAGCCTATGCTTCATTGGGAGTAACAGACGTAAGTAAGTAATGTTCACAGCCACATTTTGGCTAGATCTTGTATTTCCTATTTTATGATATGATGTGGTCATTTTTGGGCTTGTATATTTGGAATAAATAATTTCCATAATAGAAACAGTTGTTAGTGTTCTGGACTCAACTAGCAGGATTAGTAGTAGAAAAGACCAATAAGCATGCTAGGCTGCTAATACCAGTCGAACGTCATTGATTTAGCATAATGTTCAGATTGTATAAGTCATATACTGATTGATAAGTCAGGCTTTAATTCAAAACAGTATACAGTGGTCAGACGGATCCCAGTTAAGTATTCAAAAAGTTTGTTCTTACCTCAAACAGGCGTGATAAGTTTATCTTTGTCTCCTCTTACCTTCCATTTGTCTAGCCGACCGCTTACTTTTGTATATATGTGGTCAGATTGTTCAAAATGTACTACACTAATATATCATATAGTTCGAATAGTCTTCATCTTCTTACTATACTATCCAAATTTATTAAAGGGACTAATTGAAATTTGAAGAGATGATAATTCAATTAAGAACTTCTATCTTGAACATGATGTGAATTGAGTAGTAGTTCCTACCCTATTGTATAAAAATCAGAGTCTGCTTGAAATTAAAAATACTTTTGATTTATACCTGTTGAAGAATGCCACAGGTAATCGGAGTTTGAAAACGCTTTAACAAGTAACGCCTTCTAATATGAATCGTACCCACCAAGTGAAATCAAAAGACAGAAGCGAGGAGGTTCGAAGATATATTCGATAAGCTAACAATATATCGAGGATCGTCTGATCTAATCTGGCTAGCGATTGCAGTAGATGTTGAGCACGGCGTTCCCACTCGTGATCTGATGCGGATGCATGACTGAGAGCCTTCAGATAGATGAGTCCATTAAAACTAATGTAATCAGCATCCAATATCGAAAACTTACAGAGCTATTTACCTTGGGGATTTATTTACCGCTACACTCTTATCTATTTTATAGCCTGAAATTCACAAAGTTATTTGAACATCTCTATTGCTTCAACCCTATACTATATTTCATTGATTTTTATTGCCTTGAAGCAGACCTAATTCGTTGTGAACATTCATTTCTTTGACAGATCAATGTATTACTGGTTCTGACATAATAGTAATAAATACTAGTACATCTACAGTTTATTGCATCAATAATGAAATCATTTCATTGAAAGATTATTATTTCAAATGAATTCTTATCGGATTATATTTCAGATATAATGTGAATTCGGAAATAGTAATTACTTCGTGTAACTTTGCTTTCATAACATGTATTATTCGATCGTGTGGTGGTGTAGTGAACAAGAACACCAATGAGGGACAATCGAATGTATGTGAGCACATAATTACAGAGCATCTCAATAAAATCTGAGAACTATATATATAGTAACTCGTGAATTTGCAAAATCTATCATATCAAATTTGACTGTTCCTGTTGCAAACATCAATCGATTGTCTCTGATTTCATTGTTCATGCGTTTTCATACCAAATGAGTTTCGTTCCCGTTCTTTCCTTATCGACTTTCTACTGAAATACATTCTATGCCGGACCATCGTCATATACTACTTGTGTGGATATAAGTAACCCATATCACAGTGGTACAAAAAGACAATTTCTGATCAGTTCTGAGAAACGTCAGCACTAAATAAATATATCCTCTAAAGATTATTTCACAAAGAATATGCTGTAATGAATCTTTAAATGTTGAACACAATTGAAATACACTGGATATACGCTATAAATAAACTGGAGATTAGATTATATTGAACAGTGGATATCTCACTATTCGTATGGTTTGGAGTGCTATTTGCTTGAAGAACAGATGAATCTCAAACATAACTATAATCTTTGATTGAAATCATGAACCGATTGATGTTAGATCACCATTGAAAGTATGGAAACACTGGTGGTCTAACATCAATCGGTTCATGATCGCAATCAAAAACTTAACAGACTCCACAACCCATAAACTGTGAATAACTATAATCATTTAGTTGTTAATCTGTTGTACATTTGAGCCACTTCATTCACTAGAACCGTCAATTATTTATGATACTCAACTATGCTGGAAATAACTTTCTTTCAAACTTTTATGACGATGTTTAGTAGGTTGGCAACAATACTTGACAAAGACAATGCGTATATTACATTTATTTTCTAAGCCAAAAGTGAGCACAATAATATCGAAAATGAATGTTTCCTAAAATGGACAACTTTATTTATCAGGTTTACTACTACATGACAAATGAGTGTTACTAGTCGGCCTATGATGACCTGTATAGTATAGCTACAAAGTCTCTGGATGATTTGAACTTCAGTATCAAAATTGCAGATATATGTTTTGTCACAAGTCTAACTGACTTCGACCATAGAATTTTGAACTAATAAATCCTTAACTACTAATAGACTCCTAGTAGTAAAATGTTACACTACAAACTTAATTTTGATTAATCAATTAGACCCTAAGCAATCAAGCAAAATATCATTTGCATAATAAGTTTGTGAATATTGTTCAGTTCACGGTTTATATCGCAAAATAGGTTCTCAGTACGCCATGGTTTTTGGTATTAGTCCATGAAGACATTGATTGTTGGACTAAGCCACACTACCTTGTTGAGGTCTGCACTATTATCTTTATTTATTTATTTGAAGACATAAATATTGATACAAGGGGGCACCAAATATATATGCGCTACACAAAACAATGAGAATTTGAAGAGAATGGAAAAAAAATGTAAGGAGCGTAGGGAATAAAAGAAGAGAGAGAACAATAACGAACAGATAAGTGTAAGGTAGCGAAATAGTAGTAATAATGAGGGAAACAAAAAGGTACAATCACAAGAAATCTTTCAGTTAAGGAGGAAGCAACCACTTTTTATGAAGAAAGTAAAAGAAGGTTACAGCAGAATTGTCACTGGCTTCTATTCTGAGCCATATCTGATAATGTCTCTAGCCATTGTGTTGCACCATCTCTCCGACCCTAACCAGGGAGTCGTGAAGGACCAACAGAAGCCAGTCCTGTGCAGCTTTCTTTCATATCACGATACCATTTCATAAACTAACCACCTCTCCGTTTTTTTCCAACCAGTACCAGCTTCGGCAAATACTGCACGAAGAGGAATTTTCTGGGACGACATTTGTAGGACATGTCCAAGCCACCGAAGTCGATGTTTCAAGATGGTGATACCAACTGGGTTATCGTCTCTGTGCCCGAACACACGATGCCGAACCTCTGCATTACTGATATGGTGTTGCCACTGGATGTCAGCAATCCTTCGGAGACAACGATGATCGAACACAGAGAGTCGTCTAACATCCTCAACTCAGAGAGGCCAGGTTTTACAAGCATAGAGCAAAACTGCTCTCACCAACGCGTTGTAGAATCCTGCCGGTCTTGTAGAAGAACTTTGCACTTCAAATGTGTAAAGCACATACCATACCTACGGACACTGATTGCCAACTGATTAAGTGCGGATTACACGGCTTGGTTACTATCGCACAGTAAGACAATATCATCCGCATACTCAAGGTTGAGGACGACATTTGTAGGACATGTCCAAGCCACCGAAGTTGGTGTGTCAAGATGGTGACACCTTAACCAATGTTCAGACTGGATGACGGCTTGAAACAGTTCACAACGAAGCATGTAAATCCAGTCTCCCTTAAGATTCTAAGTTGCTGAATTATCAAATAATTCCCTTCATACTTACCGTTAATCCATATACTCTTTTCGAGGCGTATCTTCGATGACTAATCTTTCCTATCACCACTGATACTTTTACTGAGTCTATTTATCTGGGATTCTCCCTAAAAATTCCATCTCGCTATATTAATAGAGTTTAGCAGCTAGAGCCAATGTACACATGTTCCAAGTTTTGAGTGGTGTATGACCAACACCACTGCTTTTAATGGTTGTTTATTTAAAGAAAACCAGTTATTATTTAATAACATCTCACGATGACTTTTACCATGTCCAGATAATATCGGTCAACTGTTTTGTTTCAATGTGATATTCCTTACAAAAAGCTAAAATGGAAGGATACGTTATCAATATCAGACCTTGAAAACCATGTTGATTTAACGTATCCCATGAATGATGGAGCGTCGTGTTAATGTTTACTCTAGACTGAGATTTGAATTGCTCATATGAATTTATCTACACAAGCGTTGTCCATTTAACTTTTTACCGACTACTGTATTTACGAATTCCAGCGATTGACTACCTAGACGACGATCTGCAAGTAGACGTTGAGCACAATCTTTTTAGTTGAGGACGAGTACGGTCCATCCACCGAGTGAACAACCTTCACGCTAGAAGTGCAGAAATTACACTAAAAAGAACAGATACTACACATGATCTTAGCTCAGAGAGCCGGGAAGCGTAGTGGCCCCCAAATGCCCTGGTACGGCCGAGAGTGGGGAAGTTCCGCCCTCCCTCTTAAAATGCTCTTACATGGCCACGCGTATATAGCCTCTGCCTTTTCGTGGCGGGGGTGTTGTTTACGAAATTGAGAAGACGAAAAGCGAATGTCCGGCGCTTTAATCGGATTGGTGCACACAGATAGTCCACCTAGGAGAGTTGGAAAACTCTGATTCCAAACCAATGGTGTACATGGTCTCCAGGATCCTGAGGAAACAAGTGATGTATGAATTTATTGTTGGTCACCGGTTGCTATGGGACTGCATCTCCTGACGTTGCTTCACTGCCTTGTGGATTAGACCTGTAGGTCAAAGGCTCGATTCGTGGCCCCTTAAGAAAACCAGACAAACGTTTAGTTAGACAAATAAGACCCGGCCAACTACGTACATAACACTAGTCATTAATTGGTGTTTTTATTGTAAATTTAAGTTACCTCAGTCCACAGTATAATCTAGTAGTATAGTATACTTTCTTCCTGCACTATATCCTTATACACAATCTTTCTCTTATATATTACTACCATTAAAGTGACTGCTTCCATGAATTTGGTGTTCAACTTGTGCTAACGAGGTAATGGCAACTTGGACTGATGCAAATATGTGCCTGGTCCTACACTGTAGCTGACAGCATAATCTATATACCACAAATTGAATTCAATGAAGTTACAAGGCTCACTACTAGATGTGATCATTACCCAGCACCATTGAGTACTTCGCTGTTGCACTACTTGCAAGAGACCAAGTCCTTAGCAATCAATGGATGCATTTTTCTAATGAAACAGGTTATATCTATATGGTAGTTTGGGCATTCATTAGCTTGCATAAGTCTCTCAAGAATCCGTCATTCATTCATGGTAACTGAAATCTTCAAATAGATTGACAGAGTTCTTAACTAGACGTGTTATCGTAATTCAGCTTGCAGGATTAGCGAATACTTCTCATCCCTAATTGAGCTGATAGAAGTGAACATATTCTGGAGTTTTCGCCTACATGTGTGGTCTGAAAGTTGTTATTCAAGGATAATTAATGGGTCCGCGGAATACTAAACAGTGACGATGGTGTTCATGTGACCGTATGCACATGTATTGACTACTCGAAACCTTCATTATTATAAGTTAGAGCAACCCAATAAATCCACGGACATAATATACACCCTCGCAGCTATACTTGATACTCGAATATGTAGTGATGCACATAATTCGAATGATTATACCGATTGGACACCTAGCCATTGAAAGGACTTACACGAAGAAAAATCGGCTACACGAATTAGTACGGAAAACCAAAGTCGAATGCGGAGACGTAAAGCGAAACGTGCGTCAGTAGATATGAGTAGTCTACTACCAAATGAAACAGCGTGTTCCATGGGGAGTATTATGAACCAAGTGTTTTGACCCGCTTTTCTAGAATCCATTTTATTAAAATTGAAATGTCAGAGGTTGGACTGACGACAGGTTCGTGTTCTTCGTGGCCCGACACCAATCCTTCAATTCTTAACCTACGATTGTCTGAAAGTTCGGGTTCACTTCTTAAGTACAGAACTAGTGCATCGTAGCCCACGCGTTCAGAAAAAAAGACCACCGGGTAGGGTGGTGTGGCTAGAGATTACTTAAGTAAGCTAGCCATATAGATACCTCATCTTCCGATTCAATTATCTGAAAAGATTATTCCTGAAAGTAAATAGTTGTTAGCGGTCTACAAAACCGACGTTTGAACAAATGAATTGCAAGGACTGTGGTGGTTACAAGTACATACCAGAGATTTCGCCGCAAAACGTTCAGAACCTCACAACCGATCCTAACCACTAAACCTAATAACTTGGCGGTTTAGTCACACGGTTGTCAACCGATAAATTCCAACATTTCGCGGTGCAGAACACGAGTACCTGACAAAGTATATTGTGATGAGGTGCATCAAACTGACTGACAACTAGTGACCCTTACTGGATGGTGGTGGTGAAAGATGATCACTGACTCCTTACATAGATAGATTGGTACGTGTACATAAAAAGACGTCTGATAAGCATTGCACTTGAAACAAAAGTCGATGAAAATACTTATTCTCAAGTAATCACGATTAATATAGGACAACTACAGTATGAAACCTGAACATAAACATATACAACTTATATTATCGAAACCCCTACAGTACTCAGATAACAGATACTTCAAGTCATGCTACCGAAATTCCATACTCGTCAAGACACGCGAATTTATTTGATGCAGACGTATCTTCATGATACAACCCAAGTATGGATACAACAGCGGACAATTACAAGCTAACCCAAGAATATGAATTAAAAGCCATATTACCATTTTGAAATCTATTTCGCACTAACGCTTGGCAGGCTTTTTAGAAGACGTTGACTTGGCTGAACCAGGTTCAGGTATTTTAGGTGGAGCTGCAGGAGTTTTAGCAGTTGGGATTTTTGGTGGCGGTGCAACTTTCGACGACACTTTCGGAGGTGCAGGTTTTGTTGGAACTTCTACCTTTGCAACAGACGGCTGAGACGCCGGCGTAACCACTGGTGCTGGTGCAGGGGCCGGAGTTGTCTTAACTTCTACCTTAGGTTTAGTTTCCACTGAAGGGGTGGGCTTTTGAGCGACTGGAGTTGTGGGTTTAGCAACTGCTGCATTAAAGCTCTCAATAACGGCCTTTTTTCGCTCTTCGAGCCTGTGTTGACGGTTTATCCGTGACTCACGCTTTCTCTGACGCAGTGCTTCTGCCTGATCACTGAGTTGTTTTGCTCGGAGCCGTTCTGCCTTTTTCTTGTGAATATGATCAATGAGAACTCTTTTATTTTTAAATTGGTTCCCTTTGCATTGTTGATATAATAAGTGGTACCTTCAAAATATATGATTAATTTCAGGACTTACAGATGTTTATCGATTTTGTGAGCCTCTCGATACCGTTTCAGTAAACGCCTAAGAACTCTCATTCGCCTCATCCATAGGACTTTCTGAGGCATGCGTGCATCTGCTGTACCTTTCCTTTTACCCATTCCCGAGTGACGACCTTTTCTACGTGCAATCAAGTTTTTTCTGCACCGAGAACGAGAATGGACTGTCACGGGTTTTCGAATAATCAAGTTATCTTTAAACAACTTCCGTATCATTTTACGCGAGTTGGCATTTTGAATGGTCGCAGTTTCATTGGGATCTAGCCAAATCTTTTTTTTTCCACAACCGAATACAGCCGAGGCCAGACGCTTTTGAGCGCGTAGATTGCTGTGGATGAAAGCTCATAAAACATAGCTATACAACGATTACCTCATTTCACAGCAAGGATCTCGTGAAAGCCGAAAAGTGCGCCTAAAAAATCAGTAGAGTTGAAAAACACTGACTACGGTTCCAATATTCAAAACATTTAAACATCTAGCTAGTAGCTACAAATGATATTTTACAGCTATTTAGTGTTGTGTACACATTATGTTTTTATGTATGCATAATTTAGAGAGGCTTGAATTTTCAACTTGAAGTTAAGGGAGTTCAAAAAGCAATGGTTGATCCAAGAGCCGATACATCCATCATGTCTGAAATCCTTGTTATGAGCCTGTATAGACTGATTGATTTCTTTACGCTCGCTTTTCGATTAGGATTGGTCTTGGGCTTTTGAAAATATTTTGTCTAAATTATGCTAAGTTAGAGAACACTTTAGACTGTTAGTTATCTCCCGATTTCACCAAAGTATTTTGAGTCTTTAGACTCTTGATAGGTGGAATTCCGTCCTTTTATTACGACCGTCTATTTTTACACACATGTAACCGATAAAGTACTTTCATTGCGTTGGTCTAGGCAAACCTTCATTATGGTAGACCAACCTGTTGCTCCTAAGTTGAAGATAGATTGCGATGTGATAATTGTAATAGTTGTTGCTATAATAAATGCACTGATTTGACTATTGATACCTACGAAATGTTTTAAGAGACAGTCACCATTTCAGTGAGAAGTATTTTAATGGTTGAGATCATGAATCAGTTGAAGACAGACTACCATGGAGAACCTCGAAGCCTTGGGTGGCCGTTTTGTCGCTTATGATCACTCCTCAGCAGTGCGCATCCGCGACCCCGCCCTGCGGGATTCGAACCCAGGACCATTGATCCGGCATCCAACTTCAACCAATCCACGAAATTGAGCAACACATCCACTATTGTCATCAGTGAGTTGCTATCTCACGACTGACCCGGTTGAACTCCACTGCTCACTGCTTCTCACTGAAACTCCAAGATATACCTTTTGAAGCCAGTCACTAGTGAGTATATGTTGAGTAGTATTAGAAAGGGTTTTGTGGAGATTGCAGTAACTTAAATAGTTGTAGTAAATAAATCTCTCTGTACACAGCTGCCGCTTGAATTGTTGACAATTCGACTAAAGCCCCGAGATAGTGGGGTACTCAGTTCGTGAGAAATAATTCTATCGTATAAGGAAGACCCCGTAGGCTTACTTATCAACATGCCTCGCAGGTGGGGTGGACTCGTTTGAGACATCTTTTTAGTAGCGTGTAAAATACTGGAGTGAAGAAACACTCGTAGACGAACCATTACCTCCGAAAAAGAAATGTTATAACATCAAAGACAGTAGCAAACAAGATTTATGCCCCTTGCGTTTGGTTGTGAAGTGAATCAATTGACACGAAATAGATCTCGGAAGGCTTGAAAAACCACATCGAACTCCTCCAGTCAACGCGAGTTCTGTAAGTAGCATTACGTCAATAGTTGTAAGGCAGTTTGGAGGGCTAAAACACAGCTTCACTGTCGTAGCCTCAACTTTAGTGGAAAGAAGGACAAGGGCTTGGATGAGATCAGAGCAATCCTTGCGATAGCAGACCTTTAAGGTAGGTGCGTTGCACATAAAAATTGTCAGTTAAAAGGAGCCTAAGGTAAACTTCCATCGTAACCTCTATTAAATAAGCTACTAATATTGTTATCACTAGTAACGACACCTGGCATTAGAACTCATTAGTTCCGCAGGATAAGAATACAATCTTTATTTGACACTATGGAACGAACGCATTTTCTTAATCACTGGACGTTTCTACTATAGAGCCTGATTTATCATTAAGGAATGCTTATTGATCTTAGTTTCAAAGGCGGTATTAAACGAAAGTCTATACAGGACTGAGTAAACAAAGGACGTCATAACGGAGCCAAGATTTTTATTCTGAAGTGTTTTCCTTCTATAACATTATCGCGGCCAGTCGATATCAAAACCAGTGAGTATGGAGCACAAATTTCCAAACAGAACTAATTGTTAAAATAATACTTGTAGTCTACTATACAAGAGGACCTAGCATAGTAATTTAATGGACACGAAAAATCATAGTATCACAGTAAACTCTCAATCGATGCCGATATCTGAAATAAGTGATAGAGAAATCTAATTAATAGGCTTCGTTGTGCTTTGAGTACTCTGATCACGTGTTAAAGTGACCTCACAGGATTCTGACGATATTTTTTCTGTTCCTCAACCACGGTTTTTCATAGCCTAATACCGTGAGCTAGGATAACTGCACATCTGACCTGAATGGTTTCTGAGTAGATTGAGTGAAGTTTTGAAGGTAGTAATTTCCAAACAACAATATTAAATAGCGAATACAGTTTATGAACATATCTTAAGTTTAATTTTTCAATGTGCTCGCTAAGTATAATAGTTATTAAAATAATAGTGTGCTGCCAAATAATACTATGTTACACAAAGCATAAAAGCTTGCAGGGAATGGCAGCTGTGAAATTTTCACTATCGTTATCACAAACATCCAGCAGTGTTTGCCATACATACATCCGAATTACTCTAGGATGATACTTAACTATATGCAACAGCGAGATAAAGATATTTTGCTTCTGTAGTGTACTACTACTATACGATAAAACGAACAGTAGACTGGATTGTTTATGAACAACATGATATTCTGAATATTGAGCATTTGAGATCAGACAAAATTACAAACAAACAAACAAACAGTACATTATGAACGCAGATAAATAGCCGACGTGTGGCGAGTGTGATGAATGACTAATACGTGTTCTGTATAACTGAATACTTCATGTTGTTCAAATCTATTGTGACAAAATAATACAGTTTCATCTTGCGTACTTCAAACTCTGGCTTGTCAAAATTCTAAACTGGTCGGGATAATAATAATTTTGTTAGACTGTTTCGGATTTGGAACAACATAATCAGACAATTCAACTCAAAGGATAAAGACATCGAAGTATACACACTAGCCGAAAATATTCCCTACTATTATCTTTAGTCTCATAGAGCAATGATACAAGCAATAATGAAGCAACACAAAGGTAAGAGTCTAACATCAAAGAAGGAGGAAGACTGACCAACCAATGTGATGATGGGGAGATAATCTCAGTTCACTCATGTCTGTTATGCAGAACGTTTCGCTAAACTATGGCCCTCTGTGGTCTAGCAGACTGTAACTAATTATTAGAATTGATGCCAATTTTCTGTCTCAAATATCTCTTGGACTCGTGATCGCAACTTTAAATTGATTTCACTCTCTGCCCAGAAGCCTTACTATAAGCTGGGTACGACAATTACGCTGAAAAGCAGTACGATAATTACTTCACAAAATTGGTAGTAGTAAGAGGAACGATAATAACTGCCTTGGAAAAACGTCATTTGTGTATCAAAACAATTTTTTTAACATGACATATTTAAGTAATCTACATAATCCTACACTTTCAGTTCTTTTGAATTCCTCCATTTATACAGCTCTTTATTAATTTGTTACCATAATGTTGGCTTGTTTTCTTCATTTCACCCACGTACGTAACACATGAACGTCTTGTTTTCAATTATCCTCTGTCACAATAACAGAACTCCGAAATATTACTATGTTTACGTATTACATTGATCTCATCCTGTCGTGATTAATCTGGATACCTATTTCGGATTACAGCAATCATAACTGCAATTATTGATCACTTATAATTTTACATCATACGGTCAAAAGGAAACTCGAACACACTTACTTCTGGTAGTTTAAGTAACGTCCCATATATTTTCCTCTGTGTTTATTTTTTATTTTGCACATTGACGAACTAAACTTTATTTAATATAGCTTTGTCATTATTGTGGAATTTATGTATTTGGTACACTATAATCTTCATACTAAGAGTATTTTGATCGTTCTTGGCTTTTCTACTCGCCTAATATGTCATCTGTGATCTCCCGATCTAGTGCAAAGAGAAAGAAAAGATATATCTGGTCCAAAATCATTTAGCATTCTATACATCAAAATCAGACAACCCCTCAATATTTAGTAAGACAGACTAAAGAGGTTTAGATTTTCAAGCCACTCTTGTACGGCAAATCCTGGAGTTCTGGAATTGCATAGGTAGCTGCCCTCCATACTTTTTCCAGGATATCAGAGTCAGCTTTTAAACAGAGGCATGTAGTCTGAACGCAGTTCTCAAGCTTGGTTCTCACTAAGGTTGTGTATACTGTGGTGAACATGGTAGTATCTAACTTAGTGAATGTCTGTTTTAAAGCATAAAGAGTTCTAAACCTCTTAGCTACAACCCCTCGGAAGTTGGCCATGGTCTTAAGATCATGACTCACTGTCGCCCCAAGATATTTTTGAGACCATACCACAGATATGGGCACTTCCCCTATGCTGTACCTATTTACCTTTGCATGTAGACACATTTGGCCGTGTTGATAGACATCATCTGTTGGAAAACACTATTTCTATAAGTACCATTTTACAAGCTTATCAGGCAGTTACAAATTACGAACTGTGGGTAAGGCATCGATGCAGTGCTTTAATTGACTATAGTATAAAGTATAGTTTGCCTATTAAAGTATAAGCATTAAGAGGGGTGTAATGTAGGATAGTGGTTTAATAAAACGGGCGGAAAAGTATGGAAGTATATGGGTTGTAGATTAGGTAACGAGTGGAGGAATAATATTAATTGCTAGTCAACATGGTGTGCAGAAGAGTAAAAAGCAAATAAGCAATAAACAAGGATAGACTCACACTAACTTGGTGCTGATGTTCTTTTGTGTTGTCCTAACCAGTTGATGGGTAACAGGCTTCAAAGATGCAGTTCGATCGGTAGTAGGCAGTCGATTGCGCGGTTCTCTTGACTTTTTAGGGTAGTAGTGTGTCTCTTAGCGACCGAGTTTAGTTGGACAGTATCAGCAGGTCCAGTGAGTTACCTGTCTACTTTAAGTGAAGAAATAGAGTGGAGAAATCTTTTACGCTGGACACAGAACAATATATTTATTATGAGTAAAAGTAAGTTGCACAGAGAGACCACGCCTGCGAGTCTGAGCCATGCCCCCGGAATAATCAATTAATTCAACCTTCCCGACTTATTCATCGTTGGGTTTTTCTCCGCGTTAAATGTTTAATATCTATTTTCCCAATCGTCTTGTGTAAGAACCCACCTTCTCCTTCCCTTTTAAACAAAGCCATTTCAATTGTATTAGCGAATCTTTCCGCTTGGTCATTCGACTGAGGATGGAGCGGATGAGACTGTAGACGCCTTATGTAAGATCGTTTAAAAGTGGATGACGTGAAATGAGTGTCATTTTCATTTACCAAGATCTCTGGAACTCTGAAACAAGCAAGTGATCTCGACAATTTCTTTATTGTATTCTCTGGAGTACATTTTCTCAGATCTCTTTCTTTGGTATCTTGATGAGATATCGTTCTTTTAAGTCTGTCACTAGCCCATGTGCTTCCTCTAAATCTTCCTAAAAAGAATGCGGAGCATTTTTGCAGTTGACTTAATGTCTGACTTCAGTGATTCAGCTGGTATATTTTCAGGTCGTGCTGCTTCCCAACTTTTGAATTGTTTGATGACCGACCTGATATTTTCGATCGTTGATCGAGTGACATCAATGGGAAATTTTGTGTGTTCTGCTTCGATATTCGGTGGATTTATTGTGGCTGGTCTATTCAAGAGTTCTTCAAAGTGTTCTTTACATATGTTCGAATTTGGGGCTATGAACTTCATAATGCTGATGTGAGGCTCAATGAAATCACCGAAAATGAGCTAACTGTTGACCTGACTTCAAATGAAAACCTGACTTTGGACGGTAGTTCTCCTAGACAGCCTTAATTTATGCTTGACTACGTCCATGCACTGTTCACCCTTTAGAAATTCTTGGATACAGGTGAAGTTACTAGTCTTTAAACCCAGCAGTTGGACAGACAAAACAGAATTAATCATGTCTGAAGCTTCAATGCTAATAACTAATTTTCTGTGAATCATCATAGAGTCGTATTGATTCACAATTGTTTTTACTAGAAGCCTATCAACTTTGTTGTCTGGGGACACTATCATGAAGCACAAAACGATATGCTGAAATCAACTTTTTGACCGCCTGTTTATTCATCAACCGTATCACTTCCTGTTTTAAACAGCTCTAGACTTTACTTGGTTTCATTCTAGACCAGCCGTCGCTCGTCGTAACACAACCTTCACAGAGCCCTTCAACTCTTATAATGAGCGTTCGAGTCTTACTAACATTGCTCGTATTCATATATGGGAAGTGTCTCCCCACTGACTCTATGACGAATATACATTATGAAATATCAACGTGAGTAACATATTATAGTGAAGCCTGCATCATATGTAGTAATTCTATCTTGCCTGTAAATTGTAAACGGAAAATAACACTATGATCACTAGAAATATACACGGGACGAGACTTAAATAACCAGAAGTAGGTGCGTTCGAGTTTCCTTTTGACCGTACAATATACAATTATGAGTGATCAATAATTCTAGTTATGATTGTTATGATCCGAAATGTTTATCCACATTAATCTCGTCATGAAGAGTTCAATGTGATAAGTGAACATAGTAATATTTCGGAGTTCTGTTAGTGCGGATAGTTGAGAACAAGTAGTTTATGTAGGAAGATATTCATTATGTGAGTGATCATCAGCGTGTCGTGTAAGTGAAGTGACCACTTTGATATTTTGGGTACATTTGCCATTTAAGTAATTCCCCTGATGAGGTACTTTTATATTCTCAGCTCAATTAACTTTTAACTGAATGTAGCTGTCCAAATAAGGTATTGATCTGACCAATCAATAATTTTAAATCCAAGGTCATTTCTATCCTACCTCAACAGGTAACGTCAGATATATTGCTCTTTGCCGATGACGTGAAACTTTGGAGAGAGATACGCAACCAAGAGGACATACAGGCACTTCAGGAGGATCTGACTAGACTTCAAAGTTGGACAGACGATAACGGACTCACCTTTAACACTTCAAAGTGTAAAGTAGTTCATCTGTGACACGTCGCAGATTACACTTACAAATTAGGAAACTCCCCTCTAGTAGTATCCCCAGTCGAAAAAGATTTAGGAGTTCTGGTGCCCTACGACTTAAAGTCTTACGCCAACTGTGACAGAAATGCCTTTCGAGCAAACCTTGCACTGGTAACATTGAAGCGCATTTTTGGTCAGTTTGACGGGAGAACTTTCCACATAATCTTCAATAGTTTCATTCGTCCCCATTTAGAGTACGGAAACATAGTATTCCCTCCTACACTCCAAAAGGATAAGGACACTCTGGAGCGTATCCAACGGCGAGCCACGAAATCAGTTCGGGGACTCAAATTTAAACCTTATGAAGAGTGCCTCAAATCACTTGGCCTTTACCCATTAGAGTATAGGCGTCTTAGAGGTGACCTTGTAATGGCTTACAGTATCCTTAACACTCCTGGACATCCTCTTAAACACCTACTTAAGCTTAGTCCCAACACTAACCTAATCGGTAATACCCAGAAATTATAGATACAACATAGTAGAACGGACTGCAGGCACAACTTCTACTCCTTAAGAATTGTCAAATGCTGGAATTCGCTGCCAGCTGATCTAGTCCAAGCAACTTCCCAGGAGTCCTTTAAGAGGCGACTTGATCTACTCTTATGGACTAAGTATAGTATCTTACTATGATTTACCAATTATTTCTCTTTTATCGTTAACATACCTAGGTTCTTGCCTGGAAGTATTGGTGATCCTCTGCTACTAGACACGGAAGCCTGTTAAGCGTAAGCTTCTTCTATTCCGTCCACAACCATTTGAACCATTTGAACCGTGTTGCTAACGTTACGCTGCTTCCCCTATTACAAGCATCGTCCTAAATTGCTTTCTGCAATCTCAACAGAAAAAAGTTTGATTGATGTAACCGAAATAAACGACAATTCCAGAGGACTATGGTAATATTTTAACGAGGATACAGAGTTATTAATTTTGCATGAACGCTAAACTGAAGAAACGTCTCGGAACAGGAAAAGTAGCACACATTTTCAGCAAGACAGAACGTAATTTCCCTCCCTCACTTTAAACCTGTGGCAAACTAAAGAAAACATTATCGCAAATCACTTTTTTCGAAAAAATTAAGATATAAACTTTGGTTAGACATATATCATATACAGTTGTAGTGGCATCGAGCCGTAACACGAGACAAACTGGAAAATAGACATTCAACATTAAACGCTGGGAAATACCGAACAATGAAGAAAGGCGGGAACAGTGAATTGAATTAATACGAGTTAATCTTATGGCATGGCTCGACCATGCAGGCGTGGTCCCTCCTGCTAAATGTTACGTTATGTCTTTTATTCATATTAAATATATTGTTCCATCTCTAGCCTAAGCTTGTTCTCTATCACGTATTGGTAATTGTTACGATGCAATGAGTTGGTGTAGACGATGATGTAGCTTCCACGTAAGATCTTAGAGATTAGGCAGTTACATCATGAGAAATCTACAATTTTAGGATTAGGTCTATTATTAGAGCAGTGCTAATATCATAGTCGACCATAATTCTAAACAGTCATGCACTGGTTCCAGGAGATCATAGAGAATGATCAAACGTAACCGAGAATCGTTTTTTGTATATTTAATTTCACATGTACATTCTGTTAATACTTGGGGTACTTCATAAGGATCTGTTTACTCCCTGTGTGCATTGGTAACTGCTGCTGTCGGTGGGTTTTCTGTTTTCACCACACTTTTCCTCCCGGTTGTAAGGATATTCCAGGGGCCCGATTATGGTAATATTCCTTTGGATGTTTATGTGCCACACCCAAATGTACTCCAGCTATATTTTAACAACATGATCTATCCTTTCGAAGTCTTAGGACCATGTTTGGTACTAATAAGTGGTCTCGGTGTATTTGAATAGTTGATAACTCTGTATGGAATTGAGCCCTAACACGAGACAATATGGGAAATAAATATTCAACATTTAACGCGGAGAAAAACCCAACGATGGATAAGGCGGGAATAATAAAGAGGAACAAATTGGAGTTGGTTCGGCCATGCAAGCGTGGTCCCTACTAAGTGTTACCTTATATCTTTCATTCATATTAAATATATTATTCTATCTCTAGCCCAAGCTTGTTCTCCATCATCATGGTAATTGTTACGATGCGGTGAGTTGGTGTAGATGTTGATGTGACTTCCACGTAAGATCTTAGAGATTAGGCAGTTATATCATTACAAATCTACAATTTTAGGATTAGGTCTATTATTAGAGCAGTGCGAATATCATAGTAGACCGTAATTCTGCAACTCCGCTGTTTACCTCATGTCCATTCCTTTCCATAGTAGATGAGGTGTATGTCCAGTCAACCTGTGGAAGTGATTGCGGTATGAATGTAAATTTTGTTTATAGCTAGTTCAATAATTTTGCTTCCTGAATAACAAGTACATTCAGTAGTGTTTTGAGGACCCAATTAGTTCGCTCGACAAGCCCACTGCCTTACGAATGGTAGGCAGTAGTTTGCATTTCGCGAATCCCCAACACTTCATAGGATTCATTATGATTATGCGTTCAAAGTCGGTTCCTCTATTTGAGCATAAATGAAGTGGGAAACCCTAGCAAAAAGCCCAAATTCTAAATGCTTTTTTAGCTATAGCCTGAGAACCTAAGGGAATCGCCCCACATCGCTATATAAAGTGATCAGTCATGACCAAAATATACTTATTTCCTATATTGGTTTCTTGTAATGACCTAGAAATGTCTTCCCCCGCTATTTCATTTGGGTTAACTGGTTTCATATTTACTAAGAATACACGCGGGTTGTCTTTTGAGCCCTTAGTCATTTGACAAATCTTACAGGCTCTGAAGTAATTCCGTATGCCTGCTTTTCATTTTCTCCACGAATACTTACGCTTGGAGAACTCCACGACTTAAGTCTTCGTGAACTTATTCCAAGACACCAACAACAATAGACTGTTGGATATTAGTTGTTCCGAATAGTATGGTTCATAACGAGAGTATAACACCTCATCTATTGTTGTTAGGAATTTCCAAATCGACCATAAACACCTACATTCCTGACCCACGCTTTTACATTCTTTTGAAAGTAACCGACAACTCTGCTTTTCTAAAGCGCTACAATAATAATTTATTCTCAAACAACAGTTTGTTACATGAGGCATGCCAGTTTACATGCAAGATCAAATTTTTGCAAGATACAATTTTCACTGTGGTAAATTACTCAACTGGGTTAATATTTTATAAGATATGAATAGAGATGGTCCAGGTCAATATCACAGTTGTGGCGCCTTATAAAGTTGCGTCGCGAGGATAGATCCATTGAAGTTGGGAGCTTCTAGAAATCAAAACCTTATATCTATCTGGAATATCTGAGGCTTTAATGGTGGTGAAAGACGAAGTCACCTGTTCCATATCTGTTTTCAGTGTCATATGTGAAGTGGGGCTGAAAAGGTGTGCAAAAACAAAAGGACGACAAGTAGAGCAGACAATGTTCACGATGGGATAGTTAAGGTACGACTGCAAAGACTAATTCTCTTTTACTAAGGTATTTCTTAAGTAAGGGCATTCTGATAACTCCGCTAAATTTAAAAGTGGCAACTGTTTTTCACGGGCAGCGCTCCAGGGGTATCGCGACACTTTTTTGCGCTACTTCTTCATTTCGGCTTTGTGCACAGCCAAAATTTGAAATTTATTATAATTAAATATGAAAGTTTATTTTCCGTCTTCATAATTAAGTGAAAGGGGGTTTTTTCATTTTGTGGTATCGCTAAGTCCTTGAAAATCATTATTCAGGTGCTACTATAATAGTTTTTTCGTATTTGCATCGCAGACTGGCAATTATTTCTACTTAACTATACGCTCAGAGCAGACAAATCATTTATTGTCATATGAAATGACGTTATCTAAATACATATCGGCATAAAAATTGTATTGTCGTCAAGGCTACCAAAACCGCGCTACAAGTAACGATACCATGATAACATTTATCGTTTTTCCCATCTCTATTACAATTTTGGCTGATTTTCGCTGTTTTTTTCGACTTTTATGGCAGACATAGGCTAATAGTGAAAATATTAGCTGTCCTTAGTGTTGTGAATATTCTGTATATGCTGTAGATGGTTATAACACATACCAACATGTAAATATCACCTTCTACAGTTAGATATATAAGCTACTAAATCATTATATTGCAGGAAATTATTATTTATACCTTACGTGGGACTAAAATAAAATAGGCACCAATAATTGCAGATTACACAGGACGATTAAGAGTAAATTCACATAGCAGTCTTTATATATATATATATATATATATATATATATATATATATATATATATATATAGAGAGAGAGAGAGAGAGAGAGAGAGAGAGAGAGAGAGCAAATAAGCGTGACTGACTATCCAAAGAAAGGATGTGCCAAATTCACTCTCGATTTGTAATTGAATACCGGTTTCTCTTTCTATATTAGTTTTGTGTAAACATTTATACTGTAATAGTTATTTCCTGTCTACCTTATTTCCAGCTGACTTCACAAGTGTTCACAGACCTAATTGGAGCAATTCTTAAGAACTGGGCGTTATTAATTAATGGATCATTTGTGTTGGATTTAAAATTTAATAAACGTTCTCATTTATAACACATCAGTGTTTTAATTACGGCAATGCTTACCTATCGTGACAAGTCGAAATTCGACCTAGTAGTACAGTAAATCATGTTCAAAGTTGCAGTGTTTGGTAAACTGTGCGTATAACTAATCGCGTGTGCGCCAAACTGGTATTATTACACAGGAACGCGAAACAAAATCCCCTTCTCACAGCCATATAAGACTGCACAGTACACTCTCCCTACCGTAACGCTATAAGAATGAGTTAATGCCCATATAAATAAATTTATGTAAAACTAAAAACATTACAATATTAGAACTTCTTGTCATCAAGAAGCATAGCTATGGTCAGTGTTAACAATGGATTCTGACGATGTAGCTTCATCATTAGCACCGATTGAACTCATCACTTGTGCGCATATGTCTTCCAATGCTTCGAAGCATGAACGGATGAGTTTACTTGCCAAGGGTTCACTAAGAGCATGGATTGAGTGGTAGTTGTTAGTGAACTTCTCTAGCAGATCATCACTCCCGGTAGAGATTGACATGTTGTCCAGCGCATGAAGAACCAAGTCCATTATATCTTTCCTTGTCCACCGGCTGCTAAGTCGAAATCAGTCTACAATGCTTATAGAGACAAAGGAACACACACTTACCTCCACTTATTAGATCTTTAGAATGTGCATACAGAATATGACCACAGGGCAGCATGTAGTCATTAAAACGCTCACAAGCACATCGTGCACGTGAAGTATCAACAACATACATCATACCCTTGTCGTAGCACCGGATGTATTCCCCTGCTATACATTCGTGTCTCATTGACCTAACACGTTTATAATTTACGGCTACAATTTTAGCTGCAAAAGATGTGAACTCATTTAAAAGAGTTCGAAATGACATACTTACTTACTTACGCCTGTTACTCCTCGTGAAGGAGCATAGGCCGCTCACCAGCATTCTCCATCCAACCCTGTCCTGGGCAATCCTTTCAAGCTCTTTCCAGTTCTTATTCATCGAAATGACATAAGAACCTGGAACTAATGATACATTTAACTATATTTCTTGCCTCAAGAATTGGAAAACGTTGAAGATCCTTCACAGCGTCATATGGACGCAAACATAGGTCAGTATCTGTTTTGCTCCAAATTTTCCAGAACGTCAATAGCAGAGAATCACCTCTTCTAAGACATTCTTTTAGATGTTTATGAGCACTTCCGACACGGTTGTTCGTGTGGCTACCCAGGCTTAATACATGTCGCCGGTAACAACGGGCCCACATTGACTTCCGGGTAATCCAGTAATCTTTGATGTAATCATACGCCCGTGGGAAATGGATCCTCAGATGTTCGTACTTTTGAGTAAATCTGAATATAATGCGTTACGAAAAACGAAGCTCACATATCAAACCGTCTAGTCTTTACAAGGTGTTCCAAGCATTTGCGTACATCAGGATTTCGGAACTACAGAAAATAATTTGTACAGCTAACACTTACCTTCCTGAAAAATGCTCTTAAGACAGGGAATGAACAAAGTACTATGTCGGCATGACTGTGCGTAGACTGCACTGCTGAAATTTCGGTTGCTGCCGAATCCATAACAAAAGTGCGTGTATCATAAGTACAGCACATTATATCTTTGAAGCATTCCAATAGTTTTACGACATCGCGTCGTTCTTGCCTGCGAAGAGCATACATAACAGTGTGCCCTTGCCCAAGGCTATCAGTCACCACTAGCTGGAACAGTGGAAAACTGTAAGATAAATTAATTGCCATTCGTTACTTACCCAACTTTGTTGGTCTGATTAGTCGAGTCAATACATATTACCTCTGGGAACGCGTGGTAAACAGCTACTTGCTCCCTGCGAATGAAGCAAATCATAGATATGTTCCCATGTTCACTGAGTACTTTAACTTCAGTGTTTGCTTGAACGCTTTGTAAAATGTTATTGATATTTTTAGAGTCTAAGCTCAATTAATTACAATGTGAGTTCAACAACCTGGGCACAACTGTGAACGCATTTTAGAGATATCGTCCTTGGTAAGCTGTTTATGGAACTTCCAAGTCGGCGTATTACTCATTAGAAACGTTCTTAAATATAGACGTTCACTTGACGTCAACTTTCGTCTTGAAGGATCTACAGAAATATATCCTTCTGTGCAAGGATGGTTGTGCATGGTCTTGATAGAGGTGACTTTCAGCTCACCATTTACTGCATGGACCCAAAATCCAGATTGACAATGGCAATATTTCGACGTGAAGGATAAATTAATGTGAAGTAAAGCATACGTAGATGACCGACGTCGTCTTCTTTGTCTAGGGTGAGTTAGAAGTTGTATGCCCTTCGGAAGAATGATGATCACTATCATCACCTACATCCTGAACGCAAGCATCTGACTCTGACGAACTGCGTTTACGTCCATATGTACAAACATGTCTCACGAAAAAATACTTTAGATTTGGGTCATCATTGTTCTTTTTGCATACTGACATAACGTACCTAGTATGCGTATACTACAAAAATAATCATTAACCACAGAAGTCATACTACCTTATGTACTTCTTTCAAACAGGTCTCAAAATTGTCCCAACTTGTAAATCTCCGAGATAACATATCATTGAAGATTCGTCCTATATCATGCATCATCAAGATGGCATCATCTTCGTTACATGAAGGATGGATGATATCAGACATGGTGTGCCCAACTCAATTCAAATTTAAAGATGTCTTTATTTGACCGCCTCTGAAAAACTTCACGAATTGTCGATGTGACGCACCAATCATCTTGAGATAGTTTGACCTTCAAGTGCTCGCAACCTCCAAAAGTGGACGATACACCTGAAGCGTTGCCTTTATCACGTGGTCTTGAAATCCTTCTAATTGCTCATTTGTAGGGTGTATTTTACGGAGACTATCATACTATCTTGTTAATCGGGCACATTTTACCCTAAAAAATGATTTTTTTCGACGTACACTTACCAATTCAAAATATTTATAATGCGAACTTAAGTCTAAAATAAATGTAAAATTTATAATATACTCATAGTCTCTGATCCTTGTATTAACCAGGCTAACACTCAATAACAACCAATACTGAGATATTGTATTTAACTTAACGAGCTTTGCACTCACCCAGTTTCAAATCATGGCCAATAACTCCAGTACAAGAGAAATTTCACCAACTTCTAAGCCAAATAAAAGGTCCAAGTCTGCAACCCCTATGACTTACGACTAAGTAACTGACAATGTTGAACCTTTATCTACTGAAAAATATGTGTATTTTTCACAAATGTCACTATCATCACCTGATTCTCCATGTTACAACCCCTCTATTTCTGAGTGCAGTATGCCAATGGTAAAACTGGTTGACATACAAGACACTTTACCCACGTGCATCAAAGCGTCAGCACAGTCTACCAGACCGTATGTTCTACCAAGACCTAAATCTAAAATTTCAAAAACTAAAGAGTTCAATAGTTCATCTCATACGAAAATACTGATAAATATAGTACTGACATCCGTCAACTTCAAAACTCTAGCCGACATTAACGGCAGACTTGAGCAACTAGCACCCCTCACACATATAGGGGCCTGGATACTGATAGAAATCTTAAGCGACTCAAAAAAGCTGGGTGTGTTTGGGAGTTTGTGACTGAAGAATCGACGAAAAGAGTGACGTCCTCCTTCAATGCAGTTGCGTATAACCTCCCCGACCGCACACACCCATCTAAGTTGAGGTGTATTTGCCTCATTCATTCATTTTAACACAAAAGTATAGGTACAGGGAGGCACCAAGTACATATGCGCCACACGAATCTCAATTGATTTGTGTGAGGGCTGTGATACTGTCCGGGTGCCCAAACCGAAGCAGGTGGTTTTCTTAGGGGGCCACACCACGAGCCTTCGACCTGAACGTCTGACCCACAAGGCAGTGGAGCATCGTGAGGAGATGTAGTCCCATGGTAGCCGGTGACCGACGATTGGTTCATGCGCCATTTGTTCCTTCAGGATACTGGAGCCCATGTGCACCATTGGTTTGGGGTCCGGTTACAGCGCCGGACATCCGCTTTTCGTCCTCTCATTTTAGTAAACAACACCCCCGCCACGAGAAGGCAGTGAGTAGGACTTCCCTGGCAGAGGCTATATACGCGTGGCCATGTGAGAGCATTTCGAGAGGGAGAGCGGACTCCCTTCTCTCGGCCGTACCAGGGCATTTGGGGTATGCTAAACGTTAACTGCAAAGTCATTCACCCTAGAAAAACGTCAAACAGATCAACTTTCACCCTCCTGTTTGTGTTTGGCTGTTGTAACGATGCTAAACAGTTTATTGATCCGAGCAAAAATATTAGCTCGCTAATTCAATACAAAAATATGAAAGTCACTCCAGACCTTACGCCCTGTCAACGTCGTGTAAGAAGACGTGAAGCGATAGAATTGAATGGGAGTGTTACAGTTAATAATCAGCCAGAGACAGTTTGCAACACAGCAAATAGTTTAAAACACACGAACAATAAGCATGACACCACTCCACATACGGCTGATCACTCTGTTGATCTAGATGAGTGCTGATCAGAAACCCTTGGATAAGATACGGACCCCAACTGTCACCAAAAAGCATAACGACATGTCTAATCCTGGCTGTTCGCACAGTAATGTACCAAGATGTGAGTCGTGTGACAACACGCATCCAACTAAACCTATACACTTGAAAATTAGTCCTCCTAAAGATACTCCACAGGTTGACCCGAATGAAGCTAAATTCATCTGACAGAGACAACGAAAGACTCAAGCTCTGACAGAAAACGGTGGGAAGACACGAGTCACGATACGGAATAGGAAAACACGTAAGATTGAACCCAACTGCTCTATAGGTATCCCAACAACAGTGAACAGGTTCTCCCCGCTGATATCATATAACTTGCCTTCAGCACCTCTAAGTTGCAAAATGGGTAGTGGGCTCCAGCGTAACAAGCCTTTTACACGCAGACTAACAAAAACTACCAGAGTACTGATCACTCCAATCATCCCCTAAAGTCTAAAACCACTAATAAGAATGGTAATAATAGTTTTATCACCCCACACCCTATCTACATTCCCCAGCATCACGATTGTGATTACTCTCAGAAAGAAGATTTTTACGCCCATTAGTACCAACCCACCACATAGAAAAAGCTTCCACGTACAATAACAGTCGCAACTTCTTCCAGTTACGCGCAGCAGACCCCTCTCACGCTAACGTAAATAGCTAAAAGAGAGGCTACGCACCTAACCATCAAGACTATTTTGCAAATAAACATACACTTCACAGTAGGCCTGTACAAGATTTCTTTGGAATACGACCACTAGTGACACCTCTTTTGAAGCATATAGCTCAAGTTATTTCAAACCACATACAAAACATAAACGCGTTTCCCCCCAACAGTTTCCATCAGAGAGTTCTTCCACCCTTTCCTCCTGGATAAACTCCCCAATCAACTTGACTAGCTCATTTGATACATGTCCCACTAAATCTAGCCATCATAATACCGAGCTATTGAAGAACATTCAATCCCTCACTTCTAACTCATATTACATCCGCAAGGGTTACATCGACTTTATTCGAGATACTCTCACCCATTTTAACTTAGTAGACCATTTGTTTAATACATGTCTTATCAACTCTAGGTCGATCTGCAATAAAAAGACGGATTTAGCCCTGTTTGTATCCATATATCAAGCATCACTTATAATGATATCTGAAGCATGGACTAACAGCAATATTTCCGACCTAAGTATATCTCTTGATAACTATTTCCTATATAGAAGTGATAGATTGAAAGGACGAGGCCGAGGATGCCTTATTTACGCTCACTCTAGCCTAAACACCCACTACTATGTGATGTGCCCGAACTAATCAAACTGAAGGATTTGGTGTGGATTGTATTGAAGCCGTCGAATTCCGTTACCTAACTGTTCGGCTGTGTTTACCATCAATCTAACGCATCAATAGATGAAGTAGCAGTATTATCAGAGGTATTCACACTAGCATCATCCCTTCCATTCACAGGCAAGCTTATTTGTGGTGACCTTAACATGCCCGAAATTTCTTGGTTCCCAGTCAAGCCGCCAAAACGTTATGAATCATTTATTGAATGTCTAGAGCTTGGACAATGAACTCAGTATGTCAATAGCCCTACCTCCAATACTGTGTATATTGGAGAAAATTTTCCAGGTAGTGACCATAACATTGTCATATGCAGCCTTAATATAAAAACCACAACCGGTAAACGTAAAACCGTTACTTCGTAGAAACTATCGCAAGCTTGATTGGAACAACTTCCACAATTACCTAATAAATAAATAAATAAATAAATAATAAGCACTGATTGGGGAACTTCCCTTACTTCAAACAATACCGACGCACTAACCAATATATTTCATCTCAACATCCGAAGTATCATCAACAAAATCCCACCTTTAGAATACTGCAGACCTACGTTCTCTAAAGATCTCTATATATCGGTCGGTACACGAAGACGTCTTCAAAGACATTGTACTCGATTCCACAACTTTAATGACTTTTCCTCTTTAGTAACGATGACAGGAATATTTGTCCGAACAGAGACAATAAGTGCACAAAAAGCAGTCGCCTTAACTACTTTTTGCTTCACTCTAGATACCACTGAAGTTATGTTTATGGGCCGGTAATTGTCAACATTTCTTTCAGGTTCTGTTTTAATTTTGGGAATGATATGTGTAGTTTTCCAGGCAGTAGGGTGGGTGACACGCTGTAGAGTGATATCGCAAATAGTTTGAGAAGCAATACGCATATATTATCACCCCCACGTTTTAGCCTTTGATAAGGTCCCACATAAAAGGCTTCTCGTCAAACTAAAGTCCTTCGGAATATACAACCCATTGTACTCATGGTTTGCTTCGTTCTTAACAGAAGGTAAACAGATGGTAAAGTACAATGACTGTCTCTCATCACCTAGACCAATAACTAGTGGAGTCATCCAGGGAAGCGTATTAGGTCCACTCTTGTTTCTTATGTATATAAACGATATATGTAACATCATAAAATTTGGGAAACCATACTTATATGCTGATGATCTCAAAATAGTATACAGCTATAAGCCTGAGACTCTAAGCGAAAGTGTATCCCTGATCCAAAATGACCTCAATAACTTAACTATCTGGAGTGAAAAATGGCAATTACCCTTTAACCTCAACAAGTGCGGGATCATGCACTTTGAAAAGCATCCCTATAAACTGCAACTTCACTTAAATGAAAGTAGAGTCCAAACACTCAAATCAACACATGATCTAGGAACTAATTACACAAGAGGTCTGAACTTTGAAGAACATGCCTCCTCTATTATTTCTAAATCTAGACGGCAAATTGGTTTCATGATGAGAAATTCCTTCACAACGGAGGCTAAGCTTACTCTCTACAAAATATGTGTACGACCTTCCCTGGAATACTGCTCTTTTATCTTTTCTAATATGACTGCCACAGACAAGATAAGAGCAGAAGACGTTCAAAGACGCTTCACACGCCAACTGCTAGGAAGTAACTCCAATCTCGATTACACAGATAGATGTAAGCACCTCTCTTTAGAACCTTTATGGCACCGTAGGCTAAGGAACAATTTAATATTTCTCCACAAAGCGATATATTGACATGTAGAATTATAGTCTACTGTGATATTAGTACTGCTCTAATAATAGACTTAATCCTAAAATTGTAGATTTGTGATGATATAACTGCCTAATCTATAAGATCTTGCGTGGAAGTTACATCATCGTCTACACCAACTCATTGCATCGTAACAATGCCCAGTGCCACTACAGACTCTCATTTCTAACCTCCTGCCCGACTATGATCCACAACCCAGCCTATAGACTAAGAAATAACGCATATACACTACTTACCGTGAAACACCAAAAACACATGCGTTGTAAGTTCTTTAGAGTACGGTATAGTTTATAGTGGAACAGGTTGCCAATACCTATCCGTAACTGTGACATATTTACCAGATTCAAAAGGCTAATAATCTTGTTACTAGACTCTAAAGAGATCCAACTTTTGCTTGAACTCCCTAAGCAAGAGCATTTTAATAGGTTAGTATGGTGAGTGCAGAGTATTTATTAATAAATTCGACTGCACGTTTTTCCTGTGCGACTGCTTTTTGTGCACTTATTGTCTCTGTTCGGACAAATATTCCTGTCATCGTTACTAAAGAGGAAAAGTCATTAAAGTTGTGGAATCGAGTACAATGTCTTTGAAGACGTCTTCGTGTACCGACCGATATATAGAGATCTTTAGAGAACGTAGGTCTGCAGTATTCTAAAGGTGGGATTTTGTTGATGATACTTCGGATGTTGAGATGAAATATATTGGTTAGTGCGTCGGTATTGTTTGAAGTAAGGGAAGTTCCCCAATCAGTGCTTATTATTTATTTATTTATTTATTTATTAGGTAATTGTGGAAGTTGTTCCAATCAAGCTTGCGATAGTTTCTACGAAGTAACGGTTTTACGTTTACCGGTTGTGGTTTTTATATTAAGGCTGCATATGACAATGTTATGGTCACTACCTGGAAAATTTTCTCCAATATACACAGTATTGGAGGTAGGGCTATTGACATACTGAGTTCATTGTCCAAGCTCTAGACATTCAATAAATGATTCATAACGTTTTGGCGGCTTGACTGGGAACCAAGAAATTTCGGGCATGTTAAGGTCACCACAAATAAGCTTGCCTGTGAATGGAAGGGATGATGCTAGTGTGAATACCTCTGATAATACTGCTACTTCATCTATTGATGCGTTAGATTGATGGTAAACACAGCCGAACAGTTAGGTAACGGAATTCGACGGCTTCAATACAATCCACACCAAATCCTTCAGTTTGATTAGTTCGGGCACATCACATAGTAGTGGGTGTTTAGGCTAGAGTGAGCGTAAATAAGGCATCCTCGGCCTCGTCCTTTCAATCTATCACTTCTATATAGGAAATAGTTATCAAGAGATATACTTAGGTCGGAAATATTGCTGTTAGTCCATGCTTCAGATATCATTATAAGTGATGCTTGATATATGGATACAAACAGGGCTAAATCCGTCTTTTTATTGCAGATCGACCTAGAGTTGATAAGACATGTATTAAACAAATGGTCTACTAAGTTAAAATGGGTGAGAGTATCTCGAATAAAGTCGATGTAACCCTTGCGGATGTAATATGAGTTAGAAGTGAGGGATTGAATGTTCTTCAATAGCTCGGTATTATGATGGCTAGATTTAGTGGGACATGTATCAAATGAGCTAGTCAAGTTGATTGGGGAGTTTATCCAGGAGGAAAGGGTGGAAGAACTCTCTAATGGAAACTGTTGGGGGGAAACGCGTTTATGTTTTGTATGTGGTTTGAAATAACTTGAGCTATATGCTTCAAAAGAGGTGTCACTAGTGGTCGTATTCCAAAGAAATCTTGTACAGGCCTACTGTGAAGTGTATGTTTATTTGCAAAATAGTCTTGATGGTTAGGTGCGTAGCCTCTCTTTTAGCTATTTACGTTAGCGTGAGAGGGGTCTGCTGCGCGTAACTGGAAGAAGTTGCGACTGTTATTGTACGTGGAAGCTTTTTCTATGTGGTGGGTTGGTACTAATGGGCGTGAAAATCTTCTTTCTGAGAGTAATCACAATCGTGATGCTGGGGAATGTAGATAGGGTGTGGGGTGATAAAACTATTATTACCATTCTTATTAGTGGTTTTAGACTTTAGGGGATGATTGGAGTGATCAGTACTCTGGTAGTTTTTGTTAGTCTGCGTGTAAAAGGCTTGTTACGCTGGAGCCCACTACCCATTTTGCAACTTAGAGGTGCTGAAGGCAAGTTATATGATATCAGCGGGGAGAACCTGTTCACTGTTGTTGGGATACCTATAGAGCAGTTGGGTTCAATCTTACGTGTTTTCCTATTCCGTATCGTGACTCGTGTCTTCCCACCGTTTTCTGTCAGAGCTTGAGTCTTTCGTTGTCTCTGTCAGATGAATTTAGCTTCATTCGGGTCAACCTGTGGAGTATCTTTAGGAGGACTAATTTTCAAGTGTATAGGTTTAGTTGGATGCGTGTTGTCACACGACTCACATCTTGGTACATTACTGTGCGAACAGCCAGGATTAGACATGTCGTTATGCTTTTTGGTGACAGTTGGGGTCCGTATCTTATCCAAGGGTTTCTGATCAGCACTCATCTAGATCAACAGAGTGATCAGCTGTTTGTGGAGTGATGTCATGCTTATTGTTCATGTGCTTTAATCTATTTACTGTGTTACAAACTGTTTCTGGTTGGTTATTTACTGTAACACTCCCATGCAGTCCTATCGCTTCACGTCTTCTTACACGACGTTGACAGGGCGTAAGGTCTGGAATGACTTTTATATTTTTGTATGGAATTAGTGAGCTAATATTTTTGCTCGAATTAATAAACTGTTTAGCATCGTTACAACAGCCAAACATAAACAGGAGGGGGCAAGTTGATCTGTCTGACTTTTTTCTAAAGCGGATGACTTTGCAGTTAAGGTTCAGCATACCCCAAATGCCCTGGTACGGCCGAGAGAAGGGAGTCCGCTCTCCCTCTCGAAATGCTCTCACATGGCCACGCGTATATAGCCTCTGCCAGGGAAGTCCTACTCACTGCCTTCTCGTGGCGGGGGTGTTGTTTACTAAAATGAGAGGACGAAAAGCGGATGTCCGGCGCTGTAACCGGACCCCAAACCAATGGTGCACATGGGCTCCAGTATCCTGAAGGAACAAATGGCGCATGAACCAATCGTCGGTCACCGGCTACCATGGGACTACATCTCCTCACGATGCTCCACTGCCTTGTGGGTCAGACGTTCAGGTCGAAGGCTCGTGGTGTGGCCCCCTAAGAAAACCACCTGCTTCGGTTTGGGCACCCGGACAGTATCACAGCCCTCACACAAATCAATTGAGATTCGTGTGGCGCATATGTACTTGGTGCCTCCCTGTACCTATACTTTTGTGTTAAAATGAATGAATGAGGCAAATACACCTCAACTTAGATGGGTGTGTGCGGTCGGGGAGGTTATACGCAACTGCATTGAAGGAGGACGTCACTCTTTTCGTCGATTCTTCAGTCACAAACTCCCAAACACACCCAGCTTTTTTGAGTCGCTTAAGATTTCTATCAGTATCAAGGCCCCATATATGTGTGAGGGGTGCTAGTTGCTCAAGTCTGCCGTTAATGTCGGCTAGAGTTTTGAAGTTGACGGATGTCAGTACTATATTTATCAGTATTTTCGTATGAGATGAACTATTGAACTCTTTAGTTTTTGAAATTTTAGATTTAGGTCTTGGTAGAACATACGGTCTGGTAGACTGTGCTGACGCTTTGATGCACGTGGGTAAAGTGTCTTGTATGTCAACCAGTTTTACTATTGGCATACTGGGTGAAACTCTATTTATTGGACGACCTTTGAACGTACGTTTAAGTGACCTTGAGAACATTAGTCAATCAGAAGAGAGTTGGTATAAAGTAAAAATTTATTATGAAAAACTGATGAATTACAATGGATATTCTTCTTTCACATGATTTAGGAGCTTGTTAAGGTTGGATAAAGGTTCAGAAATTCTGAAATCATAATGCATGCGGTATAGGAACTCGTCCATATGGCTCCATAATAATCGTCCTCTGGAACCGTGGTAGGGTCTTAAAAAATACTTCAGCCTAGACCACATGCCTTCAATATTGTTTGTATGAACCCCCGTCATTGGATCGAGAAAATCACGTATATTCACGGAAGCGTTACTTACCCAATCTTCCTTGATAAAACGTCCTTTGTTGTATTTTCGCTTTCTAATTACTGTCTCATCTATTTCAACTATCTTTCCAACTCCCCTAAACGATTCATGTACTTGTGATCGCGCAAAGAAAGTGCCAGTTCGAGCAGATTTTTTTCTCCAACATATAGTACAACGAAATACAATATCATCACGGTAGTCTGCACATCGTGCTGCAGTCATTTGATTACCGCAGTCACAGACACAGGAACTTCTTAATAGTCCCGTCTGTTATAGTCGCTCAACAATCACCTCTTCTCTGAAATCTGCTGTAAAACGATCGAATGTGAGCATCTCGAATCGAACTTAGCGCCGTGACCTTGAACATCCTCAAACGCCTCTGATTGGCTCGTCCATAAATTAGAGTCCTACCGCATACTGCACTCAGAGATAGAGGGGTTGTAACATGGAGAATCAGGTGATGATAGTGACATTTGTGAAAAATACACATATTTTTCAGTAGATAAAGGTTCAACATTGTCAGTTACTTAGTCGTAAGTCATAGGGGTTGCAGACTTGGACCTTTTATTTGGCTTAGAAGTTGGTGAAATTTCTCTTGTACTGGAGTTATTGGCCATGATTTGAAACTGGGTGAGTGCAAAGCTCGTTAAGTTAAATACAATATCTCAGTATTGGTTGTTATTGAGTGTTAGCCTGGTTAATACAAGGATCAGAGACTATGAGTATATTATAAATTTTACATTTATTTTAGACTTAAGTTCGCATTATAAATATTTTGAATTGGTAAGTGTACGTCGAAAAAAATCATTTTTTAGGGTAAAATGTGCCCGATTAACAAGATAGTATGATAGTCTCCGTAAAATACACCCTACAAATGAACAATTAGAAGGATTCAAAGGTCACGTGAAAAACAGTTACCACTTTTAAATTTTACGAATTTATCAGAATGCCTTTGCTTAAGAAATACTTCAGCTAAAAAGAGTTAGTCTGAATAGTCATGCTCATTAATGAACCATATAATAAAAAATTAATGTACAGTGAAAATTTCGGTTCTTAGTAAACTCTATTGTTTTTTTATTGTCTTTTCCATCCGTCCCGAAAAGAACAGAGGAATATGTAAGTGCATGTCGAAACCAACTCGTACGCGCTTTAAGACAGTGGGTAAAAAAGGAAAATAAATTCATGTACATGGGATAGCGTAAAAGCGACTCTCACAAAATGTGTTTTTTATTTAAAAAATGTTCTAATATACATGTTGGCAAGATAATAAATTTATATAAATATAAGCATACAAAAATTGATTTTTTAATATCATATATAAGGCCATGGAAAATCGAGATAAAACGAAATGTTTACTGATGTTTTACGTGCAATAGACGTTCAAATGTTCTGGAAATCTTACTCTTTTTCCAGAATGCGTTGCTTAAGTTTGTTTTCTGACACTGTCGAAGTATCATCGTGTGTGTTGTCTATCGATTGAGGTATTACAAGGTAGGAGTCGTGTCGTCCGATTGTATCGACGGAAAATCGACGTGAATAGGATTTGCTTCTGGATGCGCTGCTTCGAGGCGATTGATGCTGATGCTGTGGTTAACTCCGTTCTTATCGACTATATAGTATTTGGGTTCGCGTTGAGGAACTTTGAGGTGTCCTTCGTATGCTGGTTTGAGAGGTGGTCGATGTGATTCTCGACGAACAAAGACATGTGTATTAAATCGTAATTCAGGTTGAACGAAAACATCAGTTGATTGCGGTCTAGTGGAAACAGGTTTAACTGAACGCATTGCGTTTGTAAGCCTGTTCGCGTAGGAGGTTAGATCCGTGTTTATTGAAGAAGATGAAGAATCCACGACTTCTCCTGGAAGTCAGAGTGTCGTTCCATAAACGAGTTGAGCCGCAGTGTATCTAATGTCAGTTTTCACTGCATTACGAATACCTAGTAAGACGAGTGGAAGAGCGTCAGTCCACTGTGAAGTGTTCGCAGCTGATAGTGAAACTTCTAGTTGTCGGTGAAACCGTTCTACCAACATGTTTGCTTGTGGATGGTAGGCAGTCGTTCGGAAGCGAGTGATTCCTACTAGTGCGGTCAGACAACGGAAAGTTCAGATTCGAAATGACGTCCACGACCTGTAGTGATGGTTGAAGGGCAGCCGAAGTTTGCTACCCATCATTCGATTAAGGCGCGAGTCACTGTTTCAGCAGTAATATCCTTGATAAGTACTGCTTCTGGACAACGATTGAAACGGTCTACGCAGGTTAAGAGATAAGAGTATCCATTTGAATCTGGTAAGGGTCCTACCAAGTCCAGATGAACATGGTCGAAACGAACGTCAGGTGTTCTGAAAGAGCCTAAGGGACATTTGTTGTTTCTGATAACCTTAAATTTTTGGCAGCTTATACAGGAGCGTGCCCACTCCCTCACGTCTTCATTCATACCAGGTCTGCTAAATCGTTCTGCTATGAGCTTGATGGTTGCACGAACACCTGGACGAGAACGTCTGTATAACGTATTGAAGACGCAACGTCGATAATCTTTCGGCACGATTGGGCGATCCCTACCTGTAGATGTGACAAAAAGTAAGGTTTCCTTACCTGTTGCCATCTGTTTGATGAGCAGCTTGAAGGTTGTAGAAGATAACTCGTGCTGAAGATTGGTTTCTTCTTTATGAAGCTGGGCGAGTTTCAGTAGGTCAATTCCTTGGAAACTGTTAAAGGAAGGTATTCAATACAAGGCGTCTGCGACTACATTTTTTGCTTCAGAAATGTGTTGAATGTCTGGAGCAAACCGCGAAATGTAGTCCAGTTGTCGAGACTCACAAGGTGAGTACTTGTATGAAGAAGAACTTAAAGAGGAAAGAAGCGCTTCATGGTCAGTGAACAGGGTGATTTCGTGAAATAATGGTCGACTTTGATGTTAGTACTACTCCAATAATAGACCTAATTCTAAAATTGCAGATTTGTTATGGTGTATCCGCCTAATCTATGAGATCTTACGTGAAAGTCACATCATTGTCTACCCTGATTCGTTGCATCCTAGCAATCATAAATATATGAAGAACACACTTAGATTAGAGATAGAACAGTATATTTAATATGGATAAAAATAAAGTTACAAAAGACCACAACTGCAAGGCCGAGCCAGGCCATCCGATTAATTCGAATTAAGTCAGTTAAACAGTGCCGTCTTCTTCATCGTTCGGTTATTCTACGTGTTAAACGTTGAATATCTACATTCCCAGTTGTCTCGCGTTCAGGGCCCAAAACCACTACAAATTGGCGGCTTTCGATATAGTGTTGAAAATGCCGTACCGAATGTGCTGTACCTCGATTCAGTGTCTAGCAACCGTCTAAAGAAAAATGCCAGATGTTGCCACGAGTGGTTAACCCTCCTCCAATTGCTGAGTCGGATGCGCCTACTGCGATACTAATGGGTGCTTCGGTGTCCTGATGAGTAAGCATTGTTGCTTGAGTGATAAACTCTCTAACTGTAGAGAATGCTTTTCGCGCAGTGTCATCCAGATTGATGGATTTCGCATTCCCACGTAGTTGGTCGGTAAGAGGTTTCATAAGGGACGCGCATTTCGGTATGAACCGTCTATCGAAACTTACAAAGCCGTTAACGTGCGTAATTGTTTGATGGCGGTCGGTTCTGAGTAATCCAGAATGGCCGCCAATTTGGTTCTAAGGGGTCGGATGCCACGCCTATCGATAGTGTGACCTAGGAAGTCTAATGAGTCAGTTCCAATTTGGCATTTCTAAATGTTTACAGTAATGCCACGTTTTTGTAGTTGGTGGAAAAGAAGATCCACATGCTGAAGATGCGATTCTCTATCCGGACTTGCTATTAGGCAGTCATCAACATACGCATGTACGAAGTTGAGACCTTGAAAAACGTCGTCTATGAACCTTTGGAAGGTTTGTGCAGCGTTTCTTAGACCGAAAGGAATTCGCAAAAATTCGTAGAGTTCGAAGGGAGTTATGATAGCTGTTTTCGGAATATCGTCAGTAGCCATAGGGATTTGGTTATACGCTTTAACCAAGTCGATTTTCGAAAAGACAGTTGCACCTTTCAAGGTAGCTGTCAAATCGTGAATGTGAGGCAATGGATAACGATCGGGAATGGCTTTCGCATTCACTCGCCGATAGTCACCAGTTGGACGCCAATCGTTGCTGTCCTTTTTAGGGACAATGTGCAATGGAGATGCCCATTGGTTGTTTAAGGGTCTTGTGATACCTATGTCTATCACGTGGTCGAATTCGTTTTTCGCCAACTTTAGCTTTTCGGCGGCCGGTCGGCGTGCCCTAGAGAACACAGATGGTCCTGCAGTCGTGATGTGATGTGTAACGTTGCTGGTTACACACGGCAATGTCGGTTGCGATTGGTATATTACAGAATACTTATGGAGTAGTGGTCGATAGAATGAGTCTATCGTGTGCTTAATTGTGACTGGAGATGATCTGAAACCAGAAAAGGAAGTAACGCAAACCGATAAATTAGTATTTCCGTCTACCAGCCTCCGTTTGCGCGTTTCGATGATTAAATTGTGGTGCTGTAGGAGGTCTATACCAATGATTGGCATAGAAACATCTGCAACAACAAAGATCCAGTGAATGGGTTTGCGTAAACCCACGTTGAGGTAAACGTACATTTTGCCATACGTCGCGATAGGCTTTCCGTTTGCCGCCTGTAGATTTAAAACCAATTCGTGAGGCCGGTCGTTAGAATCCTCTGGGAGAACGCTAACTTCTGCGCCAGTATCGACGAGGTAGCGAACTCTCGCTATCACACTTATGTCACATTGTGTAAAAAATTAAAATAAGGCAATGATATATAAAATCCCAAAAAGGAACAGACCCACAGTTTGCAATTTGGTGTACTAAATCACTCTAGGCTCACCAATGAAAGTGCCACAGGTATTGGGAGTTTGACAACGCTTAAATAAGTAACGTCTTCTAATATGAATCGTACCCACCAAGTGAAATCAAAAGACAGAAGCGAGGAGGTCCGAAGATATATTTGATAGGCCATCAATATATCGAGGATCGTCTGATTTTATCTGGCTAGCGCTTGCAGGGGATGTTGAGCACGGCGTTCCCACTCGTGATCTAATGCGTTGCATGGCCGAGCGCCTTTAGCTTGGTGAGTCCATTAAAGCCAATGAGGTCAGCATCCAATGTCGAAGACTTACAGAGCTATTTATTTTGGGGATTTATTTACTGCTATGATGTCAACAAATGTAATTGTCATGTAACGGGGTGAACAGTGAGTAATCATTACCTTTAAAAACATCACAGGAAGGCTTATTACCTGTATTACTATTGTGAGATTAGTAGACTTCGGGATCGCTTTATTTGCATTCATTTAATCTAAACCATTAGAATACGTCCTATTATTCCAAATTTACCAACTGTTGATAAATTATTTTCCTATTACTTCGACGTCCCATCATTTGTGTCCGACTTATGTATGCATTTTAATTTCTTCATTGGATTGGCGTATGACTAAAGATTAACGGGATATTATCGCGCAATTTCCGACCCATAATTAAGTGAATACGGCAGAGAACTGATCGAATTTCTATCCTAGTCCTCTAATTGAGGGTTGGGTGAAAAGATTCTCGAGGATCGTTTGGCGTTAAGGTCTTTGTTGATATTTAGTGGTTCATATGCCGGGTGATAACTATGTTGCCGGTCCAGGCAGCACGGGTGAACTGGTGGATAATTAGATTAGAGAGAGTCAACATAACTACTTTCCTGTCATTACAGCCTGATCATACGGGACCCATTACAGTGTAACCAAGTATCTGTGTACTTTGCCAAAGCGAAAAACTGCAAGTACTGTGAGTCCGGTGTCCGAGAACATATGTCAGTGTGACACTGAAAACGACACAATAGAAAAGCCTTGCCCGTCAACCTGAGACTGAGTGAATTCAGAACATGTAAATTCAGACTATCACCTTAACACTATTTAAGAGCTTCAACCAAGTAGTCTGAAAGGTTTATAATAATAATAATAATTTATTCTCAAATAACATTTTGTTACATGAAGCATGTCAGTTTACAGGCAAGATCAAACTGTTACAAATGATACAATTTCCAACTGTAGTAAATTACTCAGCTGGGTTGATAATTCATAAGATATGAATGTAGAATGGTTGTAGACAGTATCACAGTTGGTGCGCTTCATGAAAGTTGCGTTGCGACGTGCAACTGAGGGTCGATGATAGATTCATGTGCAGTTGAGGGCTTCTAGAAATCGCAATCTTATATCCCTTTGGAATATTTGAGGCTTTAAGGATGGTGCAGGACCAGGTCACCCGTTCCGTACCTCAAGGGGACTGAAAAATGGTGCAAGAAAAAAAAAAAGAAAACAAAAAATGGATGAGAAGCAGAGCAGACAGTGTTCATGAAGAAATAGTTAAGGTATGACTACTCAGTCTGATTCCCTTTTATTAAAGTATTTAGTAAGCAGGAGCATCCTAATAAGTTAAAGAAAACAAGTGTAAACAAGGTGTGTATGGATAAATAACTGACAAATGGAGGTGGTTCAGAAAGAAACTGAGAGTATGGGGATATGTGTAGTTATAAAATAAAGTGTTAAAAACAGTGTTATATTACACAAATGGCTGTCTCCCTTTTTTATCGACGCTATTTGAGCCTCTTTTAAATTTTATAGGGTCGTGATAGGCTTCAATTTTTTATCGGATTATCTAGTTTGCTTGTAATAGGATTATTGGGTATGAAGTGAAACATATTCAACGTTCAAAACACGATTTAATAAAGTATTTAGCATGATAAATCAGCATCAATACCACTTGATCGTGACATTCCACTAGACCAAAATGTTCTGCCATGTAGTTGGTAAATTTGGAATAATAGGACGTATTCTAATGGTTTAGATTAAATGAATGCAAATAAAGCGATCCCGAAGTCTACTAATCTCACAATAGTAATACAGGTAATAAGCCTTCCTGTGATGTTTTTAAAGGTAATGATTACTCACTGTTCACCCCGTTACATGACAATTACATTTGTTGACATCATAGCAGTAAATAAATCCCCAAAATAAATAGCTCTGTAAGTCTTCGACATTGGATGCTGACCTCATTGGCTTTAATGGACTCACCAAGCTAAAGGCGCTCGGCCATGCAACGCATTAGATCACGAGTGGGAACGCCGTGCTCAACATCCCCTGCAAGCGCTAGCCAGATAAAATCAGACGATCCTCGATATATTGATGGCCTATCAAATATATCTTCGGACCTCCTCGCTTCTGTCTTTTGATTTCACTTGGTGGGTACGATTCATATTAGAAGACGTTACTTATTTAAGCGTTGTCAAACTCCCAATACCTGTGGCACTTTCATTGGTGAGCCTAGAGTGATTTAGTACACCAAATTGCAAACTGTGGGTCTGTTCCTTTTTGGGATTTTATATATCATTGCCTTATTTTAATTTTTTACACAATGTGACATAAGTGTGATAGCGAGAGTTCGCTACCTCGTCGATACTGGCGCAGAAGTTAGCGTTCTCCCAGAGGATTCTAACGACCGGCCTCACGAATTGGTTTTAAATCTACAGGCGGCAAACGGAAAGCCTATCGCGACGTATGGCAAAATGTACGTTTACCTCAACGTGGGTTTACGCAAACCCATTCACTGGATCTTTGTTGTTGCAGATGTTTCTATGCCAATCATTGGTATAGACCTCCTACAGCACCACAATTTAATCATCGAAACGCGCAAACGGAGGCTGGTAGACGGAAATACTAATTTATCGGTTTGCGTTACTTCCTTTTCTGGTTTCAGATCATCTCCAGTCACAATTAAGCACACGATAGACTCATTCTATCGACCACTACTCCATAAGTATTCTGTAATATACCAATCGCAACCGACATTGCCGTGTGTAACCAGCAACGTTACACATCACATCACGACTGCAGGACCATCTGTGTTCTCTAGGGCACGCCGACCGGCCGCCGAAAAGCTAAAGTTGGCGAAAAACGAATTCGACCACGTGATAGACATAGGTATCACAAGACCCTTAAACAACCAATGGGCATCTCCATTGCACATGGTCCCTAAAAAGGACAGCAACGATTGGCGTCCAACTGGTGACTATCGGCGATTGAACGCGAAAACCATTCCCGATCGTTACCCGTTGCCTCACATTCACGATTTGACAGCTACCTTGAAAGGTACAACTGTCTTTTCGAAAATCGACTTGGTTAAAGCGTATAACCAAATCCCTATGGCTACTGACGACATACCGAAAACAGCTATCATAACTCCCTTCGGACTCTATGAATTTTTGCGAATGCCTTTCGGTCTAAGGAATGCTGCTCAAACATTCCAAAGATTCATAGACGACGTTTTTCGAGGTCTCAACTTCGTACACGCGTATGTTGATGACTGTCTAATCGCAAGTCCGGACAGAGAAACACATCTCAAGCATCTGGATCTTGTTTTCGAACGACTACAAAAACATGGCATTACTGTAAACATTTAGAAATGCCAAATTGGAACTGACTCATTAGACTTCCTAGGTCACACTATCGATAGGCGTGGCATCCGACCCCTTAGAACCAAATTGGCGGCCATTCTGGATTACTCAGAACCGACCGCCATCAAACAATTACGCACGTTAACGGCTTTGTAAGTTTCGATAGACGGTTCATACCGAAATGCGCGTCCCTTATGAAACCTCTTACCGACCAACTACGTGGGAATGCGAAATCCATCAATCTGGATGACACTGCGCGAAAAGCATTCTCTACAGTTAGAGAGTTTATCACTCAAGCAACAATGCTTACTCATCAGGACACCGAAGCACCCATTAGTATCGCAGTAGGCGCATCCGACTCAGCAATTGGAGGAGGGTTAACCACTCGTGGCAACATCTGGCATTTTTCTTTAGACGGTTGCTAGACACTGAATCGAGGTACAGCACATTCGGTACGGCATTTTCAACACTATATCGAAAGCCGCCAATTTGTAGTGGTTTTGGGCCCTGAACGCGAGACAACTGGGAATGTAGATATTTAACTTTTAACGCTCTCACAGACAAATATGAAGTAGCTCATGCTTTCCAAATTGAAAGCATTAACTGCTTATACATGAACCCCGTGACTCTACCAAATAAAATGGATGATCTAAGTGAACTTTGCAGCGCTAATTAGGTTCATCTGATAGGAATTACTGAAACTTGGATATCTCCTCACTTTTCGGACCAGGAGCTAGCAATACCTGAGAAGTCTCTTTTTCGCAATGACAGAAAAACAGGAATTGGGAATGGAGTAGACCTATACATACGATCTGGCCTGGAGGTACACCAAGTTCACAACCATGAGTTTGACATTCTTGAGGAATCTATGTGGTGCTCTATGAAATTGTCCACTACTTCGAGGTGCCTAGTCGGAGTCAAATATAGGAAGCCCACTGCCGACATCGAGTATGAGAGTCGCATGCTGAAAGGACTATCCCGCTCTACGCGTCTCGGCTTCACTCATATCATGATTTTAGGGGACTTCATTCTCCCTAGAGTCAACTTCGCGGAACATACGTATATTGGAGGTGAAAATTCAACCGAAGCTCGGTTCTTCAACCTCATTGAGGATTTGGAACTACACGAAAATGTGAAGTTGGCTACTCGTTGGAGGAACAGTCAGACACCGTCGCTCTTAGACTGTGTTTTTACAAATGAAGAATTTCTAGTCGACAACCTCTCAATTCTGGCCCCCCTGGGGAAAAGCAATCACGCCGTTATAGCCTTCATTTTCGTCAGCAAAACTGAGTTAAGATAACTCAACAACAACAGGCACTGGAATTTCAAACGGTTGAATGCGTCAGCTCTACAGGACAATCTACAACAGGTGGATTGGGACGCTCACCCTCAACTCGATGTGGATGCTCACTGGAACTTCCTATTACACACGCTCTTATGTGCTACAAAGCAGTCAGTCCATCAAACGGTCCCCAAAAGCCACATGCAACCTACTATCATCAAAAACCGCACTCTTCGTTTGCTAAGCCGTAAAATGCACTGTTGGGCAGAATACAAACGAACCGACAACAACGGCGAGTACAGGCAATACAAACATATAAGGAACATATGTACGAAGGCTATAAGAGAAGGCAGGCTTCATTACCAGTTAGAGCTTATGGATAAATTCATTTCCAACCCGAAAATCTCATTCCATTACGCAGCCTCTCTTCGTCAAGCCAAAACTGTAGTATCTCAACTACTGGTGTGGTGTGTGCTACTTATGTAGACATAAGTAGTATATGACGTGAGCACTGAACAGAATGTCTAGCGGCAGAGAGATAAGAAGATCGAACAATAAAGAATGAAGACAGAAGGCAACTTATATGAAAATGCAAGAACAAGGGGATTCTGAGTGATTTCAGACAATTGATGAACAATTTGCAAATTAACGATTCAATATATGGTTGTTTGATTTTACTAACTAGTTCTGTAATTGGTTGTTAAATACATTGGATTGTCTCCACTGATGTTTTATGCACTACACTGGGTCCTAACGGCCTGACCGATAATGATGGTGACGCCGCTAACCTTCTGGCTGAGCAATACTCCCGGACATTTCAACCGTCCCACATCAACTATACTGATGACGGCTTCATCTGCAACTGCATAGTACTTTCCGTAGTGAAACTGAGCGCTGACTTGGTGCTCCGAAAACTACAAAACCTAAGAACGGACACTTCTCCTGGTCCAGATATGGTCCACTCTGCTATACTGAGGGAAGCAGCTTCAATCCTAGCAACACCGCTTAGCGTGATGTTCTCACACTCGCTAAGTTGAGGCAAAGTACCGGATATTTGGAAGCTGGCTCATATCACACCAATCTTCAAAGGAGGTCGACTCAGCGACTAGCTTCAGGTGAGCTGCTGTTGTACTCCGGACATGAAGAAAATGCCTCACATACACAAGGAGTCGCATCGATGTTATCAAAGCAAGCACAAAAAGCACTTACAGGATGGGAATCTCATGGACCAGGGGGATCACTCTTCTCTCTATACCAAGAAAAGTCTTCAAAAGGGTATTGTTAAACAAAATGAAGGACTCCGTAGACGCGAAACTTTGCAACCAACAGGCAGGATTCCGTAAGGATAGATCGCGTACAGACCGAATCGCAACTCTACGGATCATTGTGGAACAATCAACTGAATGGAATTCATCACTCTGTTGGGGTATTCAGAAAATACCCCAGAAATTATCTAATGCCATTCCTGAATGAGAAGTAGTGTCATTTCCCCATTGGTCAACATTCTTCCAACGTGTCATCTCCTTATTGGTCAATATTTATTTGTGTCATTTCCTGAAGGTTAAATCTTGTACAAATGTTACTTTCTATTTATGGTACGATGTAGTCTGTTTGTTTGGTATATAAACAGTGTATGTTTGAAATATAACGATTCATATCACCGAGGCTGAGACTTGTGTTCTGGACTCAATTGGCTGAGCTAGACAGGGAAGCAGAACCAATCAGGAATCTAGGCTGCTCGCTCGTGTTTTATGCATCACTGTTTCGATCGATAATAGGCTGCTCTCTAATAGGCGAATCACACGTTATAACACACTCTATATCAACTTCATTAACTATGAAAAAGAATTCGACAGAGTGGACAGAACAACCCTATGGAAGCTCCTTCCACACTACGGTCAATACCATACGGAATTCCTATGATGGATTAAACTACAAAATCGTTCATGGAGGACAGTCGACAACCTCGTTCAAAGTAAAGACCGGTGTCAGGCAAATTTGCTTAAGCTCACCTTTTCTCTTTCTCCTGCTGATCTACTGAATCATGAAGACGACAACATCTGAAGGTAAGCACGGGATACAGTGGACACCTAGGATGCAATTGGACGATTTAGACTTCGCAGATGACCTGGCTCTTCTATCGCACACGCAACAACAAATGTAGGATAAAACGGCCAGTGTAGCAGCAGCAGTAGTAGGTATCAACGTACACAGAGGAAAAAGCAAGATTCTCCGACACAACACAACACGAACCACTCAAATCGCACATGACAAAGAAGCATTGGAAGATGTAAAAACCTTCACATATCTGGGCAGCATCATTGATGAACACGGTGGATCTGATGCAGATGTGAAGGCACGGATCGGCAAAGAAAGAGCAGTATCCCTACAACTGAAGAACATCTGGAACTCAAAACAATCGGCAACTAACACAAAGGTCAGAATTTTCAATACAAATGTCAAGACAGTTCTAGTGTATGGGACGGAAACTTGGAGAACTATGAAAGCCATCATCCAGAAGATACAAGTGTTTATTAACAGTTGTCTACGCAAAATACTTCGGATCCGTTGGCCGGACACTATAGACAACAACCTACTGTGGGAGAGAACAAATCAGATCCCAGAGGAGGAAGAAAACAGGAAGAAGAGCTGGAAGTGGATAAGACACACATTGAAGAAAACACCCGACTGCATCACAAGGCAAGCCCACAAAGTAAAATCACTACGCCGAGAAATGGAGACAGAACATGAATTGGATAGAACTAGAAAGGAAGTCTCAGTACAGAGTGGGTTGGAGAATGCTGGTCAGCGGCCTATGCTCCATTAGAAGTAACAGGCGTAAGTACGTAACCGTATAATACGGAGTGATATAATACTGGCTTATCGTATACTGAACAATAACCTTGGTATTAACATGTCTTATCTTTTCCCTCCGTCTAGGATTGACCATTTATGGGGACATTCGAATAAAGTTCAAAAACTGAGATCAAATCTTTTACGTCTGGATTTTCGTTCGTCGCACCGAGTAGTGAATTACTAGAATTCTCTACCAAACATGTAATATCAGCACCTTCTGTTAATGTATTCAAAATGAGATCGGACTTCAACAGTGTTACAAACTGCAACGAATAATATAGGTCGATAAACCTCCTATCCTTATTACTGAAGACTGATTCTAAGGCGGTCGATTTCACTGGGAAGTTACACTACCATATGGCCAAAAGACGGGCCGATATTGAATTGAATCAAGATAACTGGGACGATGATTTAAGAGCTACTACTAAAGGAAACTTTGATAAAGCAGATAAAGAGATCCTTTCGCAGAGAAAAATTTTGACAGCACGTACTAACAAAACGTCTGTAAGCCTTCCATTATGTAATTATCTACTTCTCATAAGAGTGGAACGTCTGGACTATTTAAATCATTTACCGCCTTTTCTGACTGCTCAAGTGGAAACCCAGTATCGTTCGATTTTGGACTCAAACCTTCAAGCGTTAAAGAAAACGGACACAAGGATGAAGAGACTGAGTATCTTGAACACCTACAAACTCTTAATCAGAGCTTACTCGATTGGATTACCAAACATATTAAAGAAGACCCATTTTGTATTCTCAGCCCGATATTCTCCGATTACGACAAACATTTATCGGGAATCAACTCTAAATTTCCCAAACAATCATTGGTAGGTGCGGTTACACTACCGGAGAAAAAAGAAGCCAGCAATCACTTAACTGCTAAAACATCTGAAGCTGTTGAGACTCCGGCCAACAGTGCACCAAACTCCGTTTTTATTTTCGGCAATTCCATACCAAAACCTACACCTATATCCACTGGCCCTTCGAATGATTCTACAGATAAGAAACCTATATTTTCATTTGGGTTGCCTCCTATCACGACGACCAGTACTAAGTTCCCCCAGTCGCTTTTTCAGTTTCCTACCGTCTCTAATTTCTCACAAAAACCTGTGAATATCGATCCTAAGCAGGACACTAGTAATCAACAAGGGGATGATGACGGTATGCTACTCTCTTCCTAATAAATCCTATTTTTAGACGAGGAATATATTCCTCCCAAACCAGAGGTTAAAGATTTCAAAGAAGATGGATCAGTTTTCACGACAAGGTTCGTCTCTTTTCCATTCAGTTGAGTGTCTATACGACATGTGTATTTATTTATTATTTGAACACAAATATCAGTACAACGGGGCACCAAATACATATGCGCCACACAAGTCACTTGATATGGGTGTGGGCTATGATACTGCCCCGGGCGCCCAAACTGAAGCAAGTGGTTTTCCTAGAGGGCCACACCCGAAGTCTTCGACCTCAAGGTCTGATCCACAAAGCAGTGGAGCAACGTAAGGAAACGAAGTCCTATGGTGGCCAGTGTGTCAGTCAGTAACAACGTGGAACTACGTACGTACGTACATTAGTTCGAGTTGCCATACCACATTGGCACAGAGATTCAGTTATCGATTCAAATCCCGTAGTGGTAGAGGTACTGAAAGTATAAGTAGAGATAGGGGACATTAAGGTTTGATGATGTTATTTAAGGAGTATAGTCCAGTAGAATAGATTTGAAAAGAAAATAAAGGACATGAAGAATTCAGAAGATTAGAGTTTGAGAGAACATAAAGAGTGGATGCATCTGCGCCATTGCGAACGATTTTAAGCCATGTCATTCAAGGTCTCTAACCATCGGTTGCTATCATCTCGTGGTCCCCCACTAGGTAGTCTACACCTACCAACATGGCTCACTCAGTCCACTTGTCAGTGGCTTCATGGATTTGTGTAATGTTTTGGTCTAGCTGCCCCTAGCTTTCTTCCAACCTACTCCTACACCATAAAACATCGCACGTCGGGGTAGTCGGTGATCGGGCATACGTAACACGTGTCCCAGCCATCTCAACTGATGAAGTTTCACTACTTCATCAATTGATTTGTCATCCTTACCTAGCACCCGTTTCCTAACAACTGAGTTACTTACTCGGTGGTCCCAGGATATACGAGCAATGTTTCGAAGACACCTATGATCAAATACTAGTAACCTACGAATATCCTCTACTCTTACTGGCCATGTTTCACTGCCATAAAGTAGGACAGAACGAACTGCTGCACAGTAAACACGTCCTTTGGTTGATAGACGGATATCTCGCCTACGCCACAAATGACGCAAGTTGTCAAGAGCTAGTCGAGCCTTCTGTATCCGTGCTGAGATTTCGTCACACACCAGACCACAAGGGCTGACGAGACTTCCCAGATAAGTGAGGCGGTTGACACGCTCAACTACTTCACTCCCTATCACTAGTTCGGGTGCCGATGCAACCCAATCCTGAAGCAACATTTTGCATTTCGAGGGAGAAAATCGCATGCCGAACATGGTGGCCGGTGACCAATAATTGATTCATATGCCATTTGTTCCCTCAGGATACTGAAGCTCATTTGAAATCAGGGTTTCCGAACTCCCCTAGGTGGACTCTCCGTGTCCACCAACCTGGTTAAAGCGCCGGATATTCGCTTCTCGTCGTTTCAATTTCGTTAATAACGCCCCGTCACGAGCTGGTGAGTAGGACTCTAGAATAAATCATGAAGTTATTCTAAGTAGGTAAGGATGGCCTAATATCACAATCTGTGTTATTATTGGGATTCAGTGTAAACCTAAAAATATACAAAGACGCTAGTGACATCTATTAAATGATTCTGCTATCTCAGAACTTGATCAGGGTTTCGAGTATCCAAAATAACTGATCCATGCATTAGTGTCCTTATAATGCCCTACCTGTTAGTCGGATTTCGACAAATCAAACTGTTGGGACATAACATGCGAACTGTTGTTCATATTATTGGTTGTCAATATGAAATTCTTTTAAAATAGTAGAAAAAGGACAAATTTATTTATTTAATCCTTGTAGTGACTGAGGGGCTTACGCCTCATGTTTGTTTCGTCGTGTCTTATTCAAACCCATGTGGCTGCTTCGTTCCTAACATATTCACATTTGTGCAGTAAGGACAGAAGACTCATGGCTTATGCTATTCCTTTTCTAGTCTGCTTCTGTAAGTGTTAAGTCTCTTGAATCAGACACCACTGCTTCGAGTAACAGGTTCCAAGAATTGGTGACTCGGTATGAAAACATTTATGCCACGGTTATTTTGTTAGTTCTTGGCTTTTCTACTCGCTTGCTATGTCCTCTGAGTTGCCCTAAGCTGATAGGTAGAAAATAAAAACACATCGGGTCCAAAACCATTTCTTAGTATTCTATACGTCGAAGTCACCATATGAATAATAATTGTGTTCATACCAGTTTTACCATGATTTTATGGAACATAGTCTGTTAGTAACCCTTGGATTCGTATATTCTCCTTACATATTCTTAGGTGTAAATTATTTTACAAAGTGGATAATGAGTGGAAAGAGCGTGGACTCGGAAATTTATTCATCAAACCAACGACAAACGATAAATTCCAATTACTCATTCGAGCTGATACTAATCTCGGTAAGGTGTATAGAGATTTAAAATAATGCAGATGCATTACTGTATTTCACCCCAGGATTGATAGTAGACGTTCCAATTAAAATTTATGCAATACTTCTAATATGACAGAGCACATTCAATAGGCCTTTGAGTTCATTTGTATATTATTATTATTATTATTATTATTATTATTATTATTATTATTATTATTATTATTATTATTATTGCTGAGTCATCTTAAAATGTAAATTTGTAGAGCATCGTTTACCATTATTGTTTATTTACTTTATTTGAACACATAAACATTTTTATAAGGAGAAACCAAATGCGTATACGCCACACAATAGTAATGAGGTTATAAAGAGAGAGATTGTAATGTACGTATGATACAAGAAGATCAACGATGAACAGAAGTTAGTGCATGAGAATAAAATAATAATAGTATTATTGTTATTAATGACAATAGGAGAAGCAATCCAGTTAGAAGAAATACAACCAGAAAAAATTCTTTCAGTTAAAGAAGTTGCTGAAGAATCGCAACTGCCTTCTATTCTGAGCAATGTCTGGTAACGTCTTTAACCACTGTGTTGCATCATCTCTCGGACCTCAACCAGGGAGTCGTGAAGGACCAACAAGAGACAGTGCTGCACAACTTTCTTTCATACCATGATACCTTGTCGTACACTGACCACCTCTCCTCTTATTCCAACCAGTCCCAGTGTCGGCAAATACTGCACGACGCGGACTTCTCTGGGACGACATTTGTAGAACATCGAAGTAGATGTTTTAAAAGTGACACCAATTGAATGGTCGTCCCTGTGCCCAGACACACGATGCCGAACCTCTGCATTACCAACATGGTGCTGCTACTGGCTGTCAGTGATCCTTCGGAGATAACGATGATCAAACACATGTAGTCGTCTACCTTCCTCAACTCAGGCCAGGTTTCACAAGCATAAAACAAAACGTCTCTCACCGACGCGTTGTAGATCTGAAATTCGGCAGCCAGACTAACATCACGAAGGCCCTAAAGGTGGTCCAAATTGGCAAAATTTACTCTGGCTTTCACTATACGTGAATTGGTCTCATCACTCATGCCACCAACAACACACACACACAGCTATCCAGATATACGAACTTCTCAACTACTTGTATTAGCTCACGGACCAAGGTGGGTCCTGCCAGTCTCGTAGAAGTAATTTGCACTTGGAAGGGGCAAAGCACATGTCATACCTACGGACACTGACTGCCAACTGATTGAGTGTGGATTGCATGGCTTGGGAATCATCGTACAGTAGGACATTGTCATCCGCATATTCTAGGTCTCCTGCCAACAGACTCACACCACCATTACCCACATTTCCAGAACGTTATCGATGCCAAAGTTGAAAAGGAATGGTGAGATTAAGCAACCCTGCCTAACCACACTACTCGAATGGAACAGTAAAGAGAAGTGGTTGTATGCCCTCACTCTACCTGAGGTGCTTGTATATGGGGCTTTTAAGATGCTAATAAACTTCACAGGTACATCTTTCATCAACAGACAATCACAGAGAACAGACCTGTCCAACGAATCAACGGCGGTCCTAATGTCAGGAAGCACTGCGATTGTTGACCTGTTATAAGTATGATGGTGACTTGACCTTTGGTGGAGGGTGAAGATATGATCAATACATCCTCGACCAGAACAAAAAACAGCCTGTTCCCTGTGTGTCAATTTTTCTCGGGTTTCGAACAATCTACGATGTCCTAGTATGGCCGAGAGTGGGGTGGGTTCGCCCTCCCTCTCGAAATGCTCTCACATGGCCACGTGTATATAGCCTCTGTCAGGGAAGTCCTACTCACTGCCTTTTCATGGCGGGGGTGTTGTTTACGAAATCGAGAGGACAAAAAGCGAATATCCGGCGCTATAACCGGATCCCAATTCTATGGTGCACATGGGCTCCAGTATCCTGAAGGAACAAATGGCGTATGAATCAATCGTTGGTCACCGGCTACCATGGGACTGCATCTCCTCACGATGCTCCACTGCCTTGTGGACTAGACCTTTAGGTCAAAGTTCGGGGTGTGGCCCCCTAAGAAAACCACCTGCTTCGGTTTGGGCACCCGGGAAGTATCTCAGCCCACACACTAAAACATGATGAACTATCTACTTATGAAAAATATTCTTTTCACTCCGATTAACAATGAAATGACTCGCACTATTATTATTATTATTATTATTATTATTATTATTTACTACGTCATTTATTCACTCTTTTATTCCTACTCTGTCTATCCTTATTTTTCGACTTATACAGCAACTCGCCTATGGTGGAAATTCGGCTCTATCTAAACGCTCTCGAGACACTGCCTGGTTGGAAATTTTATGTTACCACCGAATACGAGTACTGAAGTAGTTTTTCTGAAACCACGTGCACCACTCAAACTGGCTGCCTTCTACGTTCGCACACTTATGCAGGTCGGACAACAGATAGGGCTGGCTATGTCTTTGGAAAGTCTTAATATTGACGTGTGTTGCCTATCCGAGACCCGTATTCAAGACTCTGGTGAAGTACTACAAGTTCGCTCTCCATCTGTCGCTTCAAAAAGCTTGTTTTATGCGCGTTTATCCGGGGACCCTGTGGCATCTTCGTCTGGTCTTGCTGGCGTTGGTGTCGCACTAAGCGCTAGAGCTGAGGCAGCACTAATCGACTGGATCCCCATTAACAGTCGGTTATGTGCTGTTAGATTAGAAAGTTCCATCAAAGTGAGAAGAAATCGGCGTGAGAAACGATGTCTTTTCGTCATCTCCGCCTATGCCCCGACAGATTGCAGCCCGAATGTAATCAAGGATGAGTTCTACCACCAGTTAATTGTTCTTCTCCAGAAAGTGCGTTCGACAGATATTGTAGTATTAACCGGAGACTTGAATGCTCAGGTCGGGCGTCTAGGCACAGAAAAGAGTCGTTTAGGTGGCCGATGGGGACTTGTTGGTCGCAGGACAGATAACGGGGAACGTCTACTGCAGCTATGCACAGACCACAACCTGTTTCTGGCTAGCACTAACTTTCGGCACAGTCATCGCCGATGTGCCACCTGGCGTCCCCCTTCTGCATCTCAAGCCTGGACTCAGATTGATCACATCGCGATCAGCTACCGCTGGCGTGGTTGTGTACAAGACTGCCGCTCCTTTTGGAGTACCTATCTGGAATCTGATCATGCTCTGGTCTGCGCCAATCTTACCTTAATTTTCAGTGGCCAACGAAGTGACCGCCACCAAAGGATTGATGTTAGCAAGATGGCTGCAACTTCTGTTGCTAGTAAGTACTGAACCGAGCTAGCTTCTAGACTAGCTACCATTCCACCGAAAAGTATAGATGAGCATTAGTCGCAATTGCATGACGCCATGAAAATGGAGGGTAAAATCAGTTGTGGGTTCGCGAAACGTCCCGCTTACAAGCACTGGGTTTCTTCTGGTTCCTTACAACTGATTGAAGCCCGTCGGTCTACTCCGGGTGACCATGAGTTCGAACACAAACGAAGGATGTTACGTAACAGAATCGGGCAAAGCTTGCGTAAGGACCGAGAAGCCTGTCTTGCCGTCTCCGAAGGATTGCTGACATCCAGTGGCAACACCATGTCAGTAATGCAGAGGTTCGGCATCGTGTGATCGGGCTCAGAGATGACAATCCAATTGGTGCCACCATCTTTAAACACCGACTTCGGTGGCTTGGACATGTTCTACGAATGTCGTCCCAGAGAATTCCACATCGTGCATTATTTGCCGACTCTGGGACTGGTTTGAAAAAGCGGAGCGGTGGTCAGTATATGACACGGTGTCGTGGAATAAAAGAAAGCTGCAAAGGGCTGGCTTGTGTTGGTCCTTCACTACTCCTTGGTTGAGGTCCGAGAGATGGTGTGACACAGTGGCTAGAAACGCTATCAGATATGGCTCAGAATAGAAGCCGATGGCGATCCTGCTGTAACCTTCTTTCACTTTCTTCATAAAAAGTGATTGCTTCTTCCTTAACTGAAAGAATTCTTTCTGATTGTACCTTTCCGTTTCCCCCATTATTGTTCTTTTTTTCATAATTGCCTACGTTCCTTACCTTTTTTTCCATTCTCTTTAAATTGTCACTGTTTTGTGTGGCACATATATATTTGGTGTCCCCTTGTACCAATGTTTATGTGTTCAAATAAATAATTAAATATAAATAACGATGTATGACAGAAACCAATAGTTTGGACGCGATTGGAAGTAGATATACCCCTCTATAATTGTTGCAGGAACGATGTGAACAGTTTTTTAAAGATAGGAACAACTATCAATTCATTCCACGATGTTGGAACACTTTAATTGCCAGACATTTGTAAACAACCCAATACTTTAACCAGAAAGTCGCCACCAACTACAAAAATCATCGTAGGCAAGTCCTTCGGGCCTGGTGATTTATGGCGCTTCAGGATTTGGAGACCCTTCATACGCTATTTGTTCCCTCAGGATTCTGGGACCCATGTGCACCATTGGTTCTGGACCAGTGTTTTCCCATTCCCCTAGGTGGACGCTCCACATTAAGCGCCGGACATTCGCATTTCTCTCTCTCAACTTCGTAAACAATATCCTTGCCGCGAGGCGGTGAGTAGGACTTCCATGGCAGTGACATTTGGAAGCACTAATTTGTTTCGTTAAAATATTTTTTCGTACGACTCCATGATTAAATTTAAGTGTGCATTTACTCCCTAAAGTAACTAATTTGAGTGAAATCGAATACATGATATTGTCCTCAAATACACCCTGGTCCCAGACCACTGGTGCACATGGGTTCCAGGATCCTGAGGGAACAAATGGCTTATCAACTTATTGTTGGTCACTAGCTATCATGATATTGTATGTCATAACGTTGCTCCGCTTTATGTGGATAAGATCTCTGGGTCAAAGACTTGGATATATGGCCCTCTATGAAGACCATTTACTACCGTTTAAACGCCCGGGCAGCTCACACCAAATTAAATAATAACTACTCTGAGTGGAAGATATATATTTTTAGTGGCCTTTTGAATTAGTGTTTGTTTGTTTAGATCAAAACAATAAATTAAAGTACCCAAATCGACAAAACTGATATTACCACTTCAATCAATAAACATACGTTAAACTTTACTTAAAGTTTTTATTAATATCGTCTTGATACTTGATAAACTTTCAATCAGTTTGATTATTTTTATCCTCAGGTTTATATTTATTTAAACACAAAATCATTAGTAGAATTAGTTACCAAATAGATATGCACCACATAAATCATTCTATGCGTGCTGGGGTTGGGATACTGCCTAGGTGCCCAAACCGAAGCAGGTTTAAAATAAATACTTCGATTCACAATCAGTAATCTAAATTTGAAAAGTTTTCCTATTAAGACTCTTTAGTATCGTTAACTGTAATTACTTTTACGTGTTACCATTAGTGATACCTTCTTACACTGTGATAACAATTTCGTTACTTCGACTTCATTATTGTACTGATATGCTCTACATTTTCCCTGTTCTCATTAATTAGAATAAAATATCAGTTTTATAGATGAAGCTATTTGATGTTGATCTAGGTGTAATCAGTCAAAATATATTAAATTTTTTGATTGAGATCATGAATGGATTGATGTTAGACCACCGTTGGAAACCTGGAAGAACTGGACGACCGTTTCGTCCTAGTATGGGAGTCTTCAGCAGTGCGCATCCACGATCCCGTTCGCGAGATTACAACCCAGGGCCTTCAGTCTCGCGCGCGAACGCTTAACGTACTGGACCACTGTCTAACATCAACCAATTTGTCGACTATGATGTATCAATGAAAAGCGTTTAGAATAATTAAACTGAATATTTTTCTTTCACTCGAAGTATGGTAAGAATGTATGTATTAAAATCCCAGTGACCAATTTACAACAATATAATTTCACAACCCAATTGATATTGATTCTCATCATAAGGTGTAATTTAAGATCGGATATGTCCAATTATTAATTAATTTCTTTTTACCCCCCCCCCTCAATTCTAATTTTCCAGGTAATATATTACTAAATATACTGGTTACAAAAGATGTACCTATTAAACAGCAAAAAAATAACTTGACATTAGTTTGTATTCCTTCACCACCTTTACCGTCCCAGACTAAATCAACCCTTAACAACGAAGAAGATAATGGACAACCAAAACCAGTTCCAATGTTGATACGTGTAAAAACTGAAGAGGGTGCTACAGAATTACTAAATCAAATGGATTCTCACAGAGGTGTCTCAGCGAAGTCATAATATTGAGATGAATTTTTCCTATTGTTTCTGTCTACCTCTTATTGACTGGAAATTATGTTTTGTGTTCTAAAGATACCATTCGATTTTTTTCTCGAAAAAAAAAGATCATTTTGAAAGTAATTTTTGTTTTTATGTGAACTACATTGTAAAAACACTGTTGTGGACTTCTTTAAGTGAAATGAGGGTTCTGACTCTTATTAGTTTTCTCTTATACCAATACTTTTACCATACGTTATGTCCACCTGACAGCTACTCGAAAATGTTATCTAAGTTCGGAAAATTGTCTGCGTATAATTGGTATGTGATAATAAAATTTGAATCACCATAAGTAACAGTAATTTAAAGGACCGGAATAGTGAACGTTCTTGATTCTGTGGATACGCGTTAGTGATTAGATGTCAATCTTAATAGAGTTAGGAAACATCATCTTTATTAAACCGAATACACATTTCGTATGAATAAAATTTTTTAATTTTCCGTCTAAAACAAGAGAATTGGTCCTTGGAATTGTGGATTGACCTTGAAAATGTGTTCATGCTGAAGTGGTATCCGTCCTATCTATTACTATTCATTTATACATAAAGGAAGATATGATAGGAAAAATGAATAGAAATTAGTGTGTGAGAGAAAATAATAATAATAATAATGGAAGAAACAGTCCAGTTGAGAAAAATACAAACAGAAACGATTCAGTTAAATTCCCCTCTCTAGCACCAGGAAGTTGTAAGGGACCAACAGATGCCAGTCCTATACGTCTTTCATACTACGACAGTACGTCGTGCACTGATCGTCTCTCCGTTTTTTCTAACCAGTCCCAGCGTCCTTAAATAACGCACAACGTGGAATTCGCTGGATTGATATTCCAAGTATATGGACAAGCCACCGAGGTCAGTTTTTCAAGATTAAATTGTAGTCACTCCAAGAGTTAGAGTTTCTGGCATACTTCCACTTCGTTAGATGGGTCAGGCTACATTGATCGAGGGGGACAGAAGAGCCTGGTCGATATCGCCGAAGTAGCAGACAAGTTGAACTGCTCTTCGAACACTGCTCGTCATCCAAGATTGGCGTTCCATCAGCTCCACTCACACCAGACTTCTCGCTACCAGTGGCTCAGATGAAGTGAAAGAGATTTTGTGGGTTACAAAATGCGACTGGTGCTTTCAACTGGCTAGCACGCCCCGACCACCAGGATTCTCGGTCCTTACGCAAGCTTTGCACAATTTCATACCGTAAAATTTTCGTTAATGGTAAAACTCGCCAATTTGCTTAAATCATTCCGTTTAGGATGACGGGTTTGTTGGCCACTAAAACGAAAGTTAAGATTAGCGCACACAATGGCATGAAGTGAGTCTAGATAATTACTACAAAATGTTGTAGTAGACGGTCACCGTTATCGGTCCAAGTTGCCACACCTCGTTTGCACAACAAGATGAACACCGGATTCATAGAAGTAGTAAATTCAGTGGTGGAAATATATAGAAGAAAGATTGTGTATAAGGAGATAGTAAAGGAAGAAAGAATTAGTTCCTAGAAAGATATGAAGTGATTTTAATCTCTTAGTTTAAAGGAAGACAGAGAGTGAATACACCGACGCCATTGTGATCGATTCTGAGCCATGTCACCAAGAGTCTCCAACCATTGGTTACGATAGTCACGCGGACCCCAACCAGGTAGTCTGCATCTACCAACATGGCTCAAACCAGATGTTAGTGTCTTCAAACACTGATACCACGTTTTGGATTGGCCGCCCCTAACTTTCTTCCAATTATCCCTAACACCAGTGAGCATTGCGCGTCCTGGTAATCGGTGTTCAGGCATACGTAACACGTGGCCCAACCATCTCAGTCGATAAAGATTCATAACCTCATCAACTGACTTACCATCATTCCCTAATACCATGCGTCTAACCTAACTATTACTTACCCGGTGATCCCAGCAATATTTCTAAGGCATCTGTGGTCAAATACTAGTAACTTACGAGTATCTTCAACTCTTAATGGCCATGTTTCGCAGCCGTGAAGTAGAACAGAACGAAGCGCTGTGCAGTATACTCGTCTTTTAATTGATAGACGGAATTCGTCGACAAGTGGACCTGAAAATTCAATCGAAGAGTAAGTTATTCTTAGTAATAGGTCTATGATGAAATTGAACTGAAATGAATATAGTAGACAATCATAATCAATTGTCTTCGTTGGGTAACTGCCTAGTCACTGTTGAACTCCGCTGATCACAGCCACTTAATAGGACTCCAAGAATTCTGTTTGAAAGTTAATCATCATTGAACACATGATAATTTTCAGTTTGTGATTTTTGTCTATCATTGATTGGTTAACAATTTTAATGAAATCTAACAATGTGAACATACTGAGAATATTAGCAGTGAAGTTACTTTTCCCATTTCAAATTTCCAATATATGTTACTACTTATGTTATATTTTTTGATTATTGACATTGCGGTATTTATGATCTTGATCAAACATTCAACATCTAAACAAGAAATGATCAGTATCTAAATATGATAAGTAAAAAATAACATAGAATTAGTCAATAATATCACTTTATATAAGTGTTATAAATCTTATATAGTCCCCCAAATGCCCTGGTACGGCCGAGAGTGGGGAGAGTCCTCTCTCCCCCTCGAAATGCTCTCACATGGCCACGCGTACATAGCCCCTGCTAGGGAAGTCCTACTCACTGCCTTCTCGTGCCAGGGGGGGTGTTGTTTACAAAAATCAGAGGACGAAAAGTGAATGTCCGGCGCTTTAACCGGATCCCAAATCAATGGTGCACATGGGCTCCAGTATCCTGAAGGAACAAATGGCGTATGAATCAATCGTTGGTCACCGACTACCATGGGACTGCATCTCCTTACGATGCTCCATTGCCTTGTGGGTCAGACGTTCAGGTCGAATGCTCGGGGTGTGGCCCCCTAAGAAAACCACCTGCTTCGGTTTGGGCACCCGGGCAGTATCACAGCCCTCACACAAATCAATCGAGATTCGTGTGGCGCATATGTATTTGGTGCCTCCTTGTACCAATACCTATGTGTTAAAATAAATAAATAATCTTATATAGTATTATTATTATTATTCACATAAATTAATTACAGATCAATGATTCGTTATAAATAAGATCGGAATATGTGAATGATCAAATCTACTGTCATCTTAATTAATTGTTTCTCTTTCTATTTTGTATTTTTATTATTTTTGTCTGGAGAAATTTGTAAATCTGAATAAATAGGAAATGAAGATTTATTATGAATATTAGATGATTCCATTTTATCAGTAGTATGTAATAATCCTTGTTTAATCATTTCTTCACGTTCTTCATTATGTTTTATCTGGAAAAAAAATAAACCAACAAGCATAGACTATAGATTGTTATTATTCAAATTGAATAACTTGATCAATCTAAGAATCAATATTGTCAACGAAGTGATTACCATTAAACATTAGTCATTGGATTACATGGGTATGAATAATATTCACAATGAAGTTCTAGTGAAGTGTTAGTGTTATTACTTACTTACTTACTTACGCCTGTTACTCCTCGTGAAGGAACATAGGCCGCTCACCAGCATTCTCCATCCAACCCTGTCTTGGGCAATCCTTTCAAGCTCTTTCCAGTTCTTATTCATCCTTTTCATATCTGCTTCTATTTCCCGACGTAATGTGTTCTTTGGCCTTCCTCTTTTCCGCTTCCCTTTAGGATTCCAAGTTAGCGTTTGTCTCGTAATGCAGTTTGATGATTTCCTCAATGTATGTCCTATCCATTTCCATCGTCTTTTCCTAATTTCCTCTTCAGCTGGAAGCTGGTTGGTTCTCTCCCACAAAAGGCTGTTGCTGATGGTATCCGACCAATGGATGTTGAGTATCATGCGTAGACAGCTATTCATAAGTACCTGTACCTTCTTCATGGTGGTTGTTGTAGTTCTCCAAGTTCCAGCTCCGTACAGTAGAACTGCCTTGACGTTCGTATTGAAGATGTTAGTGTTATGTATTTCCATTAAACACCTTTGACGGTATGAAATATTCAAATATATATATATATATATATATATATATATATATATATATATATATTCGATAAAGATGGTTGCCGAACAGATCCAAAAAAATAATGTTATCAAAAACATGACCAAATCGACTGATGTTACAAAGCTTCGTTTATTTCTGGGATGAATAGATATCATAGAATACCTTACATGTATAGACTGTGACACCCATTAAACCAACATTGATGGTTAATGAAATGACGAAATAAAAAGAACTTTATCCTTTAATCTGTTGCTGACCCATTAAGCTTAAAATAATTGTGGTCGTTGATGTTTTTTAACTATGAAATTAGAACTGTCATCAGTTGTCGTTTTCCTGATGGTAAAGAAAAGCCTGTTACTCATGTATTCCGATCTGTTAATCCAGATGAATGAAAATAAATTAAATTGAAAAAAAGAAGGACTAGTTTTAGTTTTAGCAGCAAAGCAATTTCATCAAATGATTTATGATGGTTGATTTATCCTTCTAACGGATCATAAACCGCTCATATCTATATTTCAATCGAAGTCGAGTATTCCCGTATACACATTGAATCAACAGAAAATTTTCGACAAGCTGATAACTTTATCTCGACTAGTTGTTAACCAACAGCAACAAGTAAATGAAGATACTATTATTGCCACGAGAAGAGGATATACACCAAACAATACAAGTTACTATAAAAGCAATACTACTATCCGCTCAAGATATTAAATGCTGTATTCAAGAAGACAATTAGTTACCTCGAATATGAGTGACCTACTAATATAGACAGCAAGAAGACTCTTTTAACCTGTGAAAAATAAATGACCTCTCTGCAAGATCAGTTACGATAAGTATTGCTGAGGAGTCCCATACTAGGACGAAACGGCCGTTCATTGCTTCCAGGTTTCCAACGCTAGTCAAACATCAGTCGATTTATGATCTCAATCAAAAACTTAATAATCTCCACAACCCCAATACTGACATAAAAACTGTTGTATCCTTATTGCATACCTGTTTAGTAACTAGATAATATGTATCAATATTTCTTTTATCATAAGCTTTGAGATGACCTATTGGTTATTATTACACGGTTTACTATTCTTAAGTTATTCCCAATCTATTAGTTACAGACTCTCACAGTCACAGCCACTTTTGGCTTGATCTTGTATAATTTTCATTTTATGGTGTGATATGATCTGGTTTGCTTGCATATAAACTACGTATATCTGAAACTTACTATTCATACAGTGGAGGCTGAGATTGCTTTGGTGTTTGAATGAACTTATGACGCCTTTGTACTTGTCGAATCTGGGAAGTCTCATCAGCCCTTGTGGTCTGGTGTGTGACAAAATCTCAGCACGGATACAAAAGGCTCGACTAGCTTTTGCCAACTTGCGTCATTTGTGGCGTAGGCGAGATATCCGTCTATCAACCAAAGGACGTGTTTACTGCGCAGCAGTTCGTTCCGTCCTAATTTATGGCAATGAAACATGGCGGTAAGAGTAGAGGATATTCGTAGGTTACTAGTATTTGATCATAGATGTCTTCGAAACATCGCTCGTATATCCTGGGACCGCCGAGTAAGTAATGCAGTTGTTGTGAAACGTGTGCTAGGTAAGGATGACAAATCAATTGAGGAAGTAGTGAAACTTAATCAGTTGAGATGGCTGGGACATGTGCTGCGCATGCCCGACCACCGACTACCCCGACGTGCTGTTTTTTATGGTGTAGGAGAAGGTTGGAAGAAAGCTAGGGGCGGCCAGACCAAAACATGGCACAAATCCATGAATTCACTGACAAGTGGACTGAAACATGTTGGTAGATGTAGACTACCTGGTTGGGGACCACGAGATGATAGCAACCGATGGTTAGAGACCTTGAATGACATGGCTCAAAATCGTTTGCAATGGAGCAGGTGCATCCACTCTTTGTGTTCTCTCAAACTCTAATCTTCTGAATTCTTCATGTCCTTTGTTTTCTTTTCAAATCTATTCTACAGGACTATACTCCTTAAATAACATCATCAAACCCTAATGTTCCCGATTACTACTTATACTTTCAGTACCTTCACCACTATGGGATTTGAATCGATAACTGAATCTCTGTGCTAATGTGGTATGGCAACTCGAACTGATGTACGTACGTACGAAGTTCCACGTTGTTACTGACTGACTGACTGTCGAATGTTTGATTTCGAATTTCAAATGCAGTACATTCCTTAGTGCTTGTGTAGTACTTCTTGATTGAATTGCATTATTTCTGGGATTCTTAGTTCGTACTATAATTCAAATACTTCTAATTATCATAATTGCTTTCTGGACTCAACAGGCAGGGATAGACGAGAAGGACCAACAAAGATTCACACATGACTGCTAGTGCTGTTTTGACATGTCATTGATTTAGCATAAGAAATGGTCATAAAATTCAGTATTCGTATTGGCGATTTTGTCAAATGATGATTAACAGGGAGAAAGTCATAAAAATATTTATGAGGAATCTAGAATCTTAGGATTTTGGAGTGGATACAGAAAAGATGCACCTGCGCCATTCTAAACGATTTTGGGACATATCATTCAAAGTCTGACCATTGATTACGATAATCACTCGGACCACAAGCAGGTAATCTACACCTATTAACATGGCTAAGTCCAATTGTATTGATGCCAGGTTTTGGCTTGGTTGCCCCTAGCTTTCTTTTAGGTGGCAACTGATGCACCAGAAAGCATTACCCGTCGAGGTAGATGATGGCGACCTACAGATATCCTCTACTCTTAATGGCCACGTTTCACATACACAAGCTATAACGGAGCTGAGCACTAAACCTGCCCTTTGGTTGGAAGACGGATATTTTACGTACACCTTCTGAATCCGTGCCGAGATTTCGTCAGACATCAGACCATCAGTAGTGATGAAACTTCCAAGAAAAGTGTGGCAGTAAATACGTCCAACTACTTTACTACCTATCACTTATTCGGTGGATGACGCAGGCCGATCCTGAAGTAACATTTTACATTTGCAGGGAGAACGGGATCACTAACATCCTGGCATTGTTGCTTAAGGTGGTCAGAAGACTGCATTTTGTCAGTGTCTTCTGCGAACAGAACTATATAATCTCTGTATTGTAATTCAACAAGCGAATCTTCTGGTAAAAGATCAACTCTTCAAAATCAGACGACGAAAGTGTCCTCTCTAAAAGCATGTCTATCTCAAAGATAAATTAAAGTAGGGAAAGCGGACAACCCAGACGAACACCATTTGAAGTAATTAGTTCTGATGACAGTACACGATTGATGTACTTCTTTGGTATGCCTTTCAATGACACACACCGCCTCAGAACCTCACAATCAGCAGAGTCAAACCCTGCCTTACGGTCAAGGGCATTAAGTAGCTGCTTTTAGTCTTACCGTTTTCCACCTGACCTATCTGGCATGGCAGGTCCTAAACGATCATGGGTTTCAGTCAATATAGCTCGGTTGATTCATCACGATAGGCAAGCTCAACCGTCAAGTCAAGGTAGTAGCTACGGTTGGGATCTGCTGAAAGGCATTCACGAACTGGGATATCACTGATTTCCTATCCCAAAGCTAAACTGATATTGGGATGGATGTCATTGGTAGTTTCAAGTAGGTTATCTGCATGCTGAGTTAGGGAATGATCAAGATAGAGTTATCATATCGTACAAAAAGCGGTCGCAGATACTAACGTTTTCACCTCAAGTATGCAACACATATACCCGAAATAAGAGATCTCGATTTGTCATATCAATTTCACTTTGAAAATAAAATTAAAGGTTCTTAATTTCTAACCTTATGAGCTGTTTTAATTTGATATGAAGATGTAGTCTGTGTAGTAACTTTTGATTTCGACTGCAATCTTTAGCTCGTACAATACATACTTTTTAATGCGATTTCAGAAGCATGAGATACATTTTGCTAGCTGGTGCCAACTTTGCTAAACGAGTACGCATATTCCAAAGAAACTAATCGCATAATCCTGATTTCAAGTAGAACTTCGATTGCTTGTATAGAGTTGAAAGTGCTATGTTTGAAGAGATTAGGAGTTCACCTAATCTTCGGGCGGAACGAAGACTCAGTGACACAATAACGAAATAAGCTAATTATTCCGATGCGTTCCAGCCCAGTAAGAGAAGTCCAGGTTCAGAACAGGGAAATGTATTCCACAAGCAGCCAGAAACTCGAACAACAACCACAATCCAAACGCACACATACAGCATAAAATGTCCTCGGGAAACGCTATAAAATAGCATATTATAAGGGACAACCAACTAATAGCATTTAAGGTCTTCTCAAGTGGGAAATACGATATGAAGGTGAAAATGGGCGCTTTTGGCACGAAAACAAGAAATTCAAATTTCCAAAATAAAATTGGGGATCTAACATCCTCAACAGAAAATTGTGAATCATGTAACACTCCACTAATAATCATTATATTCAACAGCTGTGTTATGAATGAATTACTGAAAAATTTGACTCACCTAACTGACCAAATATTTGCGACAAAATTTCCTACTGTATATTTGTTTGGATGAATTAGTTATGATAGTCAACAATATTATGTTATTTGTTTAAGTCAATAAAATTCTTATACTGCCAACAATAACCTAATGGACTAATTCTATGTTTTTATTTGGAAGACACCAGGTTTCTTTGAATCTACTCCAATACCCATGAGTATTTAGCACAGATTTTGTTAAGGTTCATCATATGTGTATATCTATATCCTAGATAAGATTTATTTGGAGTTTTAAATATAAATATATATGAGATGTAGCCCAACGGTTTCATTGTTGAAGAGGTTCGATTATGATTTACACTGTGTTCCGTTATATGATCCAGTCAAATAGACAGCCAAACAGGAATAATGATGATTTCCTAATCCTAAATGTAAGAAACTTTATGAAAAAGGAAATTACTATGAGATTAATTTGTAGATGAAAACAAAAACAGTACGTAATATACCTCTAATTCTGCTGCGCGACTAAGACGGTTGCTCATAGATACAGCATTAGCTTCTATTTCTTCTTCTGTAGGTGGATGAGAACGTCGATGTCTCAACCATGAATACCATTCAGGTGGTATAGATGATAATTCTAGATTATTTCGTGGAAAATACGAAAATTATTTAGAAAGAACATAAAGGAATTCTGTGAAATATAGAGAAATACGGTTATATGATAGTAAGGAATCCGCTACTATATATATTATATAAGAACGAGAAGTAAATGAATGGTAACTGCTAGGAATTAATTATGGACTATTATTACATATATTCTTATAGGATAATTATTAAGTAACTAGATTATAGATATGTTCTAATTTCTTTTACCATAAGCTTTCTATTTGACGACCTATTGGCTATTGTGACATGATTTACCATCCTTAACGTACTTCCAATTTATCAGCTACAGTTTCCCATATTATCACAGTCACTTTTGGCGTGATACTGCCTAATTATTATTTCTCATTTAACGGTGTGTGTTCTAATCTGCTTGTATATACACCATGTATGTCTGAAATATACGATTCATGCAGTGGAGATCTGAGATTATGTTCTAGACTGAATTAGCTGGGTTATACAAAAATTTACTATTCAGAAGATCAATAAAGACTCCGAGTTGGCACTAGGCTGCTCGTGCTAGTTAACATAACATTGGTTTAGCGCAGGGACAAGGTCATAGAAGTCGATATGGATGTATAACTCGGAAATCTTTGACCTGAATTCATATGAATCCTTTACAACATTGATTAGATTGTGTTGAAGTGTTTTCAGTATGTTGCTTAGATATTTAGATAAAGCATATGTTAAAATAATTGTGAAGTCTACTATGGATCTTAAAGGAATGTGTGAATTATTGCTTATCAATAAAGATGTGATCAGGTGTTGGATTGAGGGTATAAAGTAAACAATATATTGAAACGTCAATAAATGGCTTTAGTTCTTACAGAAATTCACATGTCTCTGATTTAAGTTAACTTTTAACCACTTGAAAATTTTTTTGAGTTGATCTTTGAGTATAATCATGTCAATAGATGATTAAGAGCATTTTCTTCTTAGTCATTTGTGTTCACGACCACTGTTGTATTTCCTTTGTCAGCTTTAATAATCATCATTGTTCTGCCTTTCTGTAATGAGCGTAAAGCTTTCCATTGTTCTTTTTTGGAAATATTTTTTATTATTTATTTTAAAACATAGATATCGGTACAAGAAGGCACCAAATACATATGCGCCACACAAATATCATTTGATATGTGTGTGAGGGCTGTGATACTGCCCGGGTGCCCAAACCGAAGCAGGTAGTTTTCTTAGGAGGTCACACCCCGAGCCTTCGACCTGAAGATCTGATCCACAAGGCAGTGGAGCATCGTGAGGAGATGCAGTCCCATGGTAGTCGGTGACCAACAATTGGTTCATACGCCATTTGTTCCTTCAGGATACTGGAGCCAGCCCATGTGCACCATTGGTTTGGGATCCGGTTAAAGCGCCAGACATTCGCTTTTCGTCCTCTCATTTTCGTAAACAACACCCGTGACGCGAGAAAGCAGTGAGTAGGACTTCCCTGACAGAGGCTATATGCGCGTGGCCATGTGAGAGCATTTCGAGAGGAGGAGCGGACTCCCCCCACTCTCGGCCATACCAGGGCATTTGGGGGCTTTTTGGAAATATTAGATGGAAGAGATATTTGTTTTGTCAATATGTAAGATATTTTTCTGTAGTACTAGATGCGATCTAAACAACCATATTTGATGTTATCTATTCTCCATAAACACCTTATTTCAATCCTTCTACTTGCGTGCATTTTTCACATTCAACACACTTTGATATTGAAAAAATTCAGATCCATTATAATTTTGATGATACCAAAATATTCTGTATTGTTTCTTTTGTACTGACTATTTTCACTTAATTTCATGTTTGATTATTTGTTTATTTTGAAGAAGTGGTTAACACATTAAATCAGTAAAATGTCAGAAATACAACTTTTCTACACATCAGGATATAATAAAAATATAATTATTACTTAATGTATTTGGAACTTGTCAAGTGCAACATCTGTGACGAACTTAGTTTTAGCCTTGTAAAGCTTATCTATAATTTTAGAATAAATCAAGGCTCTTCGAGGTCTGAAAATTGTCGAACTAAGAGAAACTTTGGAGTATGATATTCATGAAAAATGAATATAAACATTGATTGATACCAGAATATAACCATTAAGGCAACTGTCGAAGCGAGTATAGCTAGGATGAAACTGGACGATAAAGAATTCACAGATAATGCAGAAGACGACCAGTGTAGCAGCAGAAGTAGGTATCAACAAGCAAGATTCTCTAATATAAGACAACATGAACCAGTCAAATCACACATGACGAAGAAGCTTTGGAACATGTTCAAACCTTTACATATCTGGGCAGCATCATTGATGAACACGGTGGATCTGATGCAGATGTGAATGCGTGGATTGGCAAAACAAGAGCAGCATGTTTACAACTGAAGAATATCTGGAAATCAAAACAATTGGTAACTAAAACAAAGGTCAGAATTTTCAATACAAATGTCAAGACAGTTCTAGTGTATGGGGCGGAAACTTGGAAAACCACGAAAGCCATCATCCAGAAGATACAAGTGTTTATTAACAGTTGTCTATACAAAATACTTCGGATCCGTTGGCCGGACACTATTGGCAACAACCTACTGTGGGAGAGAACAAACCAGATGCAAGCGGAGGAAAAAAACATGAAGAAGCGTTGGGAATGGATAGGACACACATTGAGGAAAGCACCCAACTGCATCACAAGGTAAGAACTCTCATGGAATCCTCAAGGCCAAAGAAGAGAAAGAAGATTAAATAACACAATACGGCGAGAAATGGAGGCAGACATGAGAAAAATGAACAATAATTGGATAGAACTAGAAAGAAAGATCCAGGATAGTGTCGGTTAGAGAATGCTGGTCAGCGGACTATGTTTCATTGGGAGTAACAAGCGTAACTATGTAAGGAAGTAAGGAAGTGGAGTGTTTGTTCACAAATAGAGCTTGATAATTTAATTGTTCATCAAACACATTAGTATATAATTGTTTCTTAAAGATAGAAAATGAACAGCTTCTCATCAATCGTCTTAACGATTTCTTTAATTGAATGAATAATATTTAGGATTGACCATATGATGACTAACATAAATTTGTTTATTTTGAATAACGAAACTCTATGAAACTTTATTTTTTTGAAGGGATCTTACGAACATACTAATATACAGAAGTAAAAATATGGCTTATAATTGAATTCATTTCATATACTGACCTACATCCATATTCCCAAGTGAGCATTCTAATCCATTTTGTCCAGGCATTAGAAAAAATCTCTTTGGTAATTTTGACAAATGAGTATGTTCACTCGCTTTATTTGGTGGTGCTTCAAAATATCGATTACCTGATTTATCTACACCAACCAGATGTGGTCGTTCGCGATAAAACATTGTTCGAAATGAAAGAAATATTTGTTTGAGTATAGATCGATTCACATTTGATGTTGTCATTAGTGTACTGAAACAAATTAAATGAAAAACATACACAAATTAGTATCGAATTAGACTTTGGATACTAATAAATTTATTGTAGTATGATAACTTGAACATGGTCCCCAAATGCCCTGGTATGGCCGAGAGTAGGGAGAGTTCGCTCTCCCTCTCGAAATGCCATCACATGGCCACGCATATATAGCCTCTGACAGGGAAGTCCTACTCACTGCCTTCTCGCGTCACGGGTGTTGTTTACGAAGATGGAAGGACGAAAAGCGAATGTCTGGCGCTTTAACCGGATCCCAAACCAATGGTGCACATGGGCTGGCTTCAGTATCCTGAAGGAACAAATGGCGTATGAACCAATCGTTGGTCACCGGCCACCATGAGACTGCATCTCCTTACGATGCTCCATTGCCTTGTGGATCAGATCTTCAGGTCAAAGGCTCGGGGTGTGACCCCCTAAGAAAACCACCTGCTTCGATTTGGGAACCCGAGCAGTATCACAACCCTCACACACATATCAAATGAGATTTGTGTGGCGCATATGTATTCGGTGCCTCCTTGTACCAATATCTATGTGTTAAAATAAATAAATAAATAAACTTGAACATGAGTTATTATTTATAATTTATCATAAAGGAATACAATATTTGTTATGAGTACATAGTTACTTGTTAAAATCATATACATTGTGATCGACGGACAATTATTCATAAGATTGAACACTCAATGTAAACTATCAAATGAGCAGTTTATTACTTATATACACAAGTAATAAATAGTAAGATAGAACACTCACATCTATCAGGGGAATTCAAGAATAATTTTAATTCTTCAATAATTACTATTATGACTTATTTCAAACACAATCAACATATTCTGTCATTTTATTACCTTTAAAATGTTAAGAACTATTGAAATATATAAACTTTAGACAGAAATTAGTTTACCGTTGATTACCTTCAACTGAAAATCATATTGATACAATGACCTATGTCATTAAATACCTGTAAAGCTCAAGAGAATATAAATATATATTCAAATAGTTTATTTGTTGTAACTAGCCGGTGGAACAAAATACCCAATCGAATTATAATGAATAACACAAGTGAATACAATCGATTTTATTTAGCACGAAATTATTGAGTTATTTAATAAAATAAAAAAATTTATATTTTATTTACAAAATGTTTATTAATTGTTTTGGATTTTATTTTTTCCTGTATTTCTATACAAATTTCTTTTTGTTTCCTTTTTTTCCCTCTACGATCATCTTCTTAACCTTCTGCTGACAGATATTCTATTCCTCACTAAAGTTTTATACTACTTATATCGATGTAAGTAGCACATATCAAAGAATCATGTTTAATTAAAACAAAATCAAGATCAAAACATTCTGGAAAATAGGAATTAAGGAGTTTGATAATCCAGTATAGAATATTTTCCTTATCAATTTATTAAGAAACATTTTAACACAGAATACAATTAATTCTGAAATAGGGGCCACGTGAACTTACCATTTTGTATGATGATAAAGGATAAATCTGGGTGTAGAACGTATGTAAAGGCCTAGAGCTGGTGCATATATTTTCCATAGATTCTTTACGGGAGTATGTTGTGCCTAAACAAAACATAACAAGAAATCATACTGAGTAATTTAAAAATGAGCCTTAATAGTTTCTAAATAAAAATGGAAATCCAATAGTGGGTCGAGTTTCCATTTTCTATAAACAGGAATGAGAGTGCAGTTACTGAATTTAGAATACAAATGTACATATCAACTAGATGCGTCCAACTTGTCCATTATATTCTGTGCTTTCCCTCACATTTGAAGGTCTTCAAAATCCAGTCAACTACCAGAAAGAAGAGAAAGGGGAAAGTAGGCAGTCTTGTCTGATTCCGGTCCTTATTTGGAATGCGTATGCCAGCTGCCCTTCACGCACAACTTTACAGTGTAGTCCGTTGTATGAATTCCGGATAATGCTGACGACCTCAGGTACACCATAGTGTCGAAGGTTTCATAAGGTTCTCCTATCCGCACTTTCAAGTGCTTCCTCATACTCAAGGAAGTTGAGGTGTCGTGACGAATCTTATTCAATTGATTGCTCCACAATGACCAGGTGTCGCGATTTGGTCTGTGCACGACCGGACCTGCCAGAATCCACCCTGTTGCTAGGTCTTCCACGTATTTCTGATTATCGGCTACGTACTCATTTTCATTGTCTTGATTACCTCTGTATATTCAGCCTGTGCCTTTAATTTCTCTTCTCTTGTTCAGCTGTTGTTAGTTGCTATTTTCTTCTTCCTTTCTTGATTCTTGTCTAGGTTTTAGAAAGAGACCTATTCCTTATGATAATACTACATGCGGCCCAGCACCTTCTGACACGTTGAAGTTAGTGATTCTTTGATTCCTTTCCTGTTGTCCTCCATAGTAGTTTCTTCTTTCTTCAGTAGATCTTGTAAGGCTTGGAATTTGTCGCTGAGAGCTAGCTTGAATTCGTGGAGTTTGTCAGTGTCTCGTAGGAAGGCGGTATTGAAACTTTGTAATGCTGTTTCTTCAGTGCTCTTTAATCTCTCATTTCAACTTGGCAACCACTACGTGATCACCTGAAGCTGTCAGTTCTTCTCTCGGTCCCCACGCCTTCCATTGACATTCTGAATTTACTAGTAATACAAATATGATCATTCTGGTTCTCCGTGATGTGGTCGGATGAGACCCATGTAGCCTTGTGTACGTGTTTGTGTGGGAACATAGTTCCACCTACAACCATTTTGCTCAATGCACATAAATTTTCAAGTCTTTCTCTTCTCTCAGTCAGTCCATTTCGTTCCATCATATCTTCACATCCGGTGTTGTTCATTTCGAGTTTGATATTTAGGTATTCTATGAGGATGGTCAGGTCCTCTTCTGGACACTTCTCTACGATCGACTGCAACCCCTGGCAAAACTGATCTCTATTGTCTTCGCTGCTAATATCGGTGAGTGTATAGCATTAGATAATATGCATTGTGATTCCCTACTTCCTTGTTTTACAGGATGCTTTGGTGATCCCGACTCCATGAAATTTCCATCCATGAGTGCTATTCGTGTTTTTTTGGACAATACCAGCACAACTCCCTAAGTGTATGGAGCATTTTCTTCTTCGTGATCAGACTACTGCAGCATCCATCCTGATTCTTTTCTGTCCAGCTTCGATTCAATGTGTCGCACTGATTTCGGGCAGTTAAGTTGTATCCCCTCAATTAACAGAACTTATGGAATTTTAAAACAAGTTTTAGCAGTGGGTCTAGTTCTGTATTTCACGATTTTCTTAAAATACCTGTTTGTATGCATAATACTACAAATGAACCACCCTAGTTACGAGTTTGACTAGTAGAAATTATGTATTTCTTTATGCTGAGAGGCTTAATTGTAAAGCATTTATCGATTTTTCCTGACCGTTGTTGCTACCTTGACGTGGTGGTCGGAAATGCCTATCGTGATGAAGCAACTGAGCTATACTGGCTGGAACAACCGTTCCTCAAGGTCCTACCATGCCAGACAGGTCGGTTGAAGAGCGGTAAGACTAAAAACAACAAAACCTAGGTCAGAAGGCGAAGTCGTACTGCTGACTGTACAGAGGTGTGACAGCAGTAAGGTGTTTCCTTCAGAAAACCAGCATGACAGCGATGCTGCCTTCCCACAAGGAGGGGTGGGGTTAGAAAAGGTCAACCCTAAAAATGCACACCTCGCCTTATCCCACGGATATCCGTCTCCGGCGGTAAGAACTCAACAATTACGGAGCTAACACTAAAACTACTCATAAAAAGGTCGTGTGTGACCGACCTCAAGCAGCTGTACCTTGGGCACTGCGGTCACGCTCTCAGGTCACTATGACCAACTCTAATCCAATTTCATTTTCAGGTACCTCCAGCAGAACCCTTCCACGGTGTGGGCAACCGGGAAGTGATAACCGCTCTCATACCTCTAACAGCACTCAAGACCACTGTATTCATAATCAACCTACCTCTTCAATTCCTATTATACCTCTTACATCGACTTTCAAATCTAAACTCCCTCTTTTAGCTTCCTCCTCAAGTGTCACCACAACCAACGATTCTAGTGCTCAAAACACTGTCCCAGGTCTACTGAAACCTCGCTCCAAACTATACATTGGAGCCTTCAACGTACGCAAACTATTCCAAATCGGTCAGCAGGCTTCCTTGGCTAAAACCTTAGAATCTCGTACGATTGATGTATGCTGTGTCTCCGAAACACGCATACAGGATCCCAGTGTGGTCATTCACTTGACCTCACCTCGGCAAAACGGAGTGCCGACGAGATACACCCTCCGTGTATCTGGCGACCCGATGGCTAGTTCTCGTGGACTTGTAGGTGTAGGCATAGCACTTAGCATGAGGGCGGAACAAGCGCTATTAGAGTGGATTCCCGTTAATAGTCGTCTATGCGCTGTTCGGCTAAACGGCTCCGTAAGAACTCGAAAGGATAGGGACACACGTCGTTGCCTTTTCGTCGTTTCTGCCTACGCTCCCACTGACTGCAGTTCGGATGAAGTGAAAGATGAATTTTACAGAAAGCTGTCTGAACTTCTTCAGAAAGCTAAACGTTCAGACATAGTACTCGTAGGAGGTGACTTTAATGCCCAGGTAGGTAGCTTAAACAAAACAGAAAGACATTTAGGTGGGTATTTTAGTATTCCGGCACAGCGAACAGATAATGGTGATCGTCTGCTGCAACTTTGCTCAGACAATCATTTATTTTTAGCAAACACAAATTTTAAGCATAAGGAGAGACATCGTCTAACGTGGCGACCCCCTGCACCAAACCAACGATGGACTCAAATAGACCATATTACCATCAGTCATCGTTGGAGAGGGTTAAAAGAAGATTGTCGCTCATTCTGGGGTACCTGCTTGGACTCTGATCATGCCCTAGTACGAGCACGCATCTGCTTGCGCCTCACTGGACGCAAAAGAGCCACACAAAAAAGACTCATTAGAACCGAATTGAGTAATGAGAAAACCAAAAGTAGGTTCTAGGAACAACTGAGGTCACACTTAGGTACTTCTGAAAACGAGGCTGACCCAGATGTTGCTTGGAAAGTTATACAAGCAGCTGTGGAAACAGCAGTGACATCTACCAGTGATTTAAACCACAGGGTTACAAAGAACCAATGGATTTCGTCAAGGTCTATTGCACTGATAGATTCTCGCAAACTCATCCCATCAGGTTCTGAATACGATGAAGAGCGTAAAGAAATCAGATCTAGATTAAGCAAAAGTCTAAGGAACGATCGTGAGCAGTGGTGGGCAACGAAAGCAAAAGAGATGGAAAAGGCGGCGGCTATAGGGAACACAAGACAACTCTACAGACTAATAAAAGAAACTGGAATTAATAAATCAAGTGTTAGTCAGACTATTTCAGAAAAAAACGACACTCTCATCTGCTTCCAGTCCAGACGTTTAGAACGATGGACGGAACACTTTAAGGAGCAGTTTAGCTGGCCTTCAGCTACTCTACAACTACCCTCTATTCCCAGACAGTGTGAATGGAACATTGAAGTAGGTCCCCCAACTCAAGCTGAAGTTCAAAAGGCTATAGCTAATCTGAAACGAGGAAGGGCAGCTGGTCCAGATGGATTGGCCCCAGAGGTCTTTAAAGATGGTGGTCTAGTTTTAGCGACTAGGTTGACTAATATTTTAGCTAAAATCTGGGAGTTAGACGTTTTCCCATCTAACTGGTCACAATCACTTATCGTCCCTATATTTAAGAAAGGGTCAAAATCATCCTGTGACAACCATAGAGGGATAAGTTTGACTAATATAGCACCTATAATACTGGCCTCAATAATTATTGGACGCCTGACTAGTACTCATGAGCTGCAAACACGATAAAATCAGGCTGGCTTCAGACCTGGTCGTGGCTGCATCGACCACATATTCACCATTCATCATGTTCTAGAACACAGGCATACTTATCGGCGTCCGACAATGGTGGTATTCCTTGACTTAAGAACAGCGTTTGACTCTGTTGACCGAGAGGTTCTGTGGCAGTGTCTGTCATTGAAAGGCGTACCTCAGAAGTACATAAACCTTGTGAAGGCTCTTTACTCGAACACTACTAGTCGGGTCAGAGCCTATGGCGAACTGTCATCCGCTTTTGCAACCTCAAGTGGGGTCCGTCAAGGCTGTCCACTTTCTCCGTTTTTGTTCAACTTCATCATAGACATCCTGATGGAAATAACGCTCTCATCGACTGAATTTTCGGGCATTGATCTCCTACCAGGAGGTCCACTTATTGACTTAGAATACGCAGATGACATAGTCCTGTTTGGTGAAGACGCTGATGAAATGCAGAGTCTTTTGCTAGCACTGAGCAACAATGCTAGGATGTTTGGGATGCGCTTTTCTCCCTCTAAATGCAAGTTGTTGCTTCAGGACTGGTCTGCGTCAACACCTGAACTAAGGATAGGGAGTGAAGTAGTCGAACGCGTCGACAACTTCACTTATCTTGGAAGTCTGATCAGCCCTAATGGGTTGGTGTCTGACGAAATCTCAGCACCGATTCGAAAAGCTCGATGGGCTTTTGCCAACTTACGTGACCGGGTAAGTAATAGTGAGGTTAGACGCAAGGTATTAGGGAATGATGGCAAATCAGTTGATGAGGTTATGAATCTTCATCGACTGAGATGGTTAGGCCACGTGCTGCGTATGCCTGAACACCGATTACCAGGACGCGCAATGCTGACTAGTGTAGGGGATAATTGGAAGAAAGTTAGGGGCGGCCAAACCAAAACGTGGCATCAGTGCTTGAAGTCACTAACTTCTGGTCTGAGCCATGTTGGTAGATGCAGACTACCTAGTTGGGGTCCGCATGACTATCGTAACCAATGGTTGGAGACTCTTGGTGACATGGCTCAGAATCGATCACAATGGCGTAGGTGCATACACTCTCTGTCTTCCTTTAAACTAAGAGATTAAAATCACTTCATATCTTTCTTTCTACGTACTAATTCTTTCTTCCTGTACTATCTCCTTATACACAATCTTTCTTCTATATATTACCACCACTGAATTAGCTACTCCTATGAATCCGGTGTTCATCTTGTTGTGCTAATGCGTTATGGCAACTTGAACCGATGCATATACGTGCCTGGTCCTACGTTGCAGCTGACTGATCTTCTGGACATGAGTACAGAATTCGAATAGAATCAAGCTATTCAGAATTCTGAGGACGTAGATCAGACAATCGTCAGAAACAACCAATCGCCATCTAGGTCGACAAGGATGAGTAAAAATTCGAACAGCACACTTCAATTTGAAGTTTGTTCGGATGTTATCCAAAAGGGCGATCAAATCTGATAACGAGAATTCATCTGCATTAAGATAAAAAACGCACCGACGAAGTTGTCATACTGAAATTCTGTTTAAAGTTTTTAATCATTGGCACAGATTAATAAAAGAATTCGCCAGAAGTTTGTAAAGTTATCTACTAATTATTTCAGTGAATAGAGGAAAACTACTACTGTAGACCCAAAGTTTGGACTCCTACTAATTTCGGTAGATATATAGAAATGATAGTATATTAATCGGCAAGATAATACTTCACTAATTAGTTTATTTATTTATTTAACACATAGATAGTGGTACAAGGATGCACCAAATACACATGCGCCACACAAATCTTATTTGATATATGTGAGGGCTATGATACTGCCCGGGTGCCCAAACCGAAGCAGGTGGTTTTCTTAGAGGGCCACACCACGAGCCTTCGACCCGGAGATCTGATCTACAAGGCAGTGGAGCATCGTAAGGAGATGCAGTCTCATGGTAGCCACTGACCAACGATTGGTTCATACGCCATTTGTTCCCTCAGAATACTGGAGCCAGCCCATGTGCAACATTGGTTTGGCATCCGGTTAAAGCGCCAGACATTCGCTTTTCGTCCTCTCATTTTCGTAAACACCCGTGACGCGAGAAAGCAGTGAGTCGGACTTCCCTGAGAGAGGCTATATGCGCGTGGCCATGTGAGAGCATTTCGAGAGGGAGAGCGGACTCTCCCAACTCTCGGCCGTACCAGGGAAGTTGAAGTCACGAAATAGTTTTGTTCAAAACAAACTACATATCTTCGATAATTCCTTAATTACCAATAGAAATAGAACTGATGTGATTTTCTTTTTCTAACCACTGTATATTCAACATGAATGGTGAATGAAACATCTACATTGAATTACCACTTACAATACTAAGATAAATCAACTTCCGTTCTTAAGAATCGTCAATAGGATGTGAATACATTAATTGAGTTTAAATTGTTGAGATCATGTGTCAATTGAAGCTAGACCATCATAGAATAACTCGAAGCACTAGATGACCGTTTCGTCCTATTGTGGAATTCCTCACCAGTGCATATCCAGGTCCCCGCCTCGCGGGATTTGAACCGAGAACCTATCAATCACGCGCCAGGCGCTTAACCAACTAGACCATTGAGCCGGACGATATCCACTGGTGTTAATATTCTAACTTCAACTAATCGACAAAACTGAGCGATACATCCACCATTGTCATCAATAAGTTACTATCTTACAATTGAATGTTTAGTCATGATGTTTTGTTAGTTCAGAATAAGACTGTTAACTTTTTTAAAAAAGGCAAAACTAGTAGAATTCTTGATTTATAAATATATCAATACTAATAACTTATTGATTAAAATACAAAAATTTACATACAGACAATAAGATCACATTCATTGTACATTATTTCCTTTTATTAAGTAAGGCATTATCATCATCATCATCGTCATCATCATCATCATCAAACTACCGTTATTATATAAATATGTTTAAAAGGCAAAAATGTAATAAATTTCCATAATTTATTATTATTTTTTTTCTTTAAAATAAAGAAACAAAAAAAAACCGCATACAGAGAGCGGATAAAATGCAACCTTCAATAAAAAGTTCTGAATGTGTACATTAGAAGAATAATAATCATCATCCGAGGTTAAGAGAAGAAATGAATAAGAACAACACACGAATAAGTTTAGAAATAATGAAAATTCATAACAAAACTAGTAAGATATCCGGGAGAATTGATTCGTGTAGGATTTCTTTTTAACTGGAAATGAAACCATAAATTAATCGAATGAAACCCTGGATGTTGGTAATGTAAGTGGAATATCAAATAGAACCATTGTCATATGTGTTATAGTCAATGACGTCCACCGGATGAATGATCCTAGAGCAAAATAGAAAGGCATATAAAAAAATACTGAAACTATTATCATAATCATGATGACAGTTCTAAATAATTTATATTCAGCTTACTTACTTACTTACGCCTGTTACTCCACATGAAGGAGCGTAGGCCGCTCACCAGAATTCTCCATCCAACCCTATCACAAGCAATCCTTTCCATATCCGCTTCTATTTCCCGACGTAGTGTGTTCTTCGGCCTTCCACTTCCCTTTAGGGTTCCAAGTTAGCACTTACTTTGTGATGCAGTTTAATGATTTGCGTAATGTATGACTTATGCGTTTCCATCGTCTTTCCCTAATTTCCTCTTCAGCTGGAAGCTGGTTGGTTTTTTCACACAAAAGGCTGTTGCTGATGGTATCCTGTAAATGGATGTTAAGTATCTTTCGTAGACAGCTATTGATATATACTTGTACCTTCTTGATGGTGGTTGTTGTAGTTCTCCAAGTTTCAGCTCCGTACAGTAGAACTGCCTTGACGTTCGTATTGAAGATTCTGACTTTGATATTGATTGAAAGTTGTTTTGAGTTCCATATGTTCTTTAATTGAAGGAATGCTGCCCTTGCTTTGCCAATCCTCGCCTTTACGTCTGCATGTGAACCTCCTTGTTTATCGATGATGCTTCCCAGGTATGTGAAGGATTATACATCTTCCAGAGTTTCGCCATCAAGAATGATCGGTTTGCTGTTCTCCGTGTTATATTTGAGGATCTTGGTTTTTCCCTTGTGTATGTTGAGCCCTACTGATTCAGAGACTGCTGCTATGCTGGCTGTCTTTATCTGCATTTGTTCGTGTGTATGCGATAGGAGGGCTAAGTCACCTGCGAAGTCTAAATCGTCTAATTGGTTCTGAGCTGTCTATTGTATTCCGTGTTTTCCCTGAGATCCCTCAGGTCTTCATAATCCAGTCGACCACAAGAAGAAAGAGGAAGGGAGAGAGTAGACAGCTTATTTACTACGTAAAAAATAAATCCTATAACATCAGTGTTAAATGTTATTAAAACTACAACATTGCCACAAAATATCAAATACTATCTAACACTTTCTTGTCCTTAAAAGGTGAACACAAAAGGATCAAATATTATTAAAGATTTACAGTGAAATTTATTTATTTATTTATTTACTTGAACACATAAATATTGGTACAGAGGGGCACCAAATATATATGCGCCACACAAAACAATGATAATTTGAAGAGAAGGAGGAAAGAGAAAAAAAAAAGTAATGAACGTGGGGAATTATAAAAAAAAAAAGGGAGAGAGAGAACAATGGTGGGGGAAACGGAAAGGTACAATCAGAAGAGATCTTTCAGTTAAGGAAGATATAAACACTTTTTATGAAGAAAGTAAGAGGTTACAGCACGATCGCCACTGGCTTCTATTCTTAGCCATATCTGATAACGTCTCTAGCCACTGCGTTACACCGTCTCTCGGACCCCAACCATGGAGTCGTGAAGGACCAACAGAAGCTAGCCCTTTGCAGCTTTCTTTCATACCACGACACCATGTCTTATACTGACCACCTCTCCGCTTTTTCCAACCAGTCCCAGAGTAGGCAAATAATGCACGATGTGGAATTCTCTGGGACGACATTCGTAGAACATGTCCAAGCCACCGAAGTCGGTGTTTCAAGATGGTGACACCAATTTCATTATCGTCTCTGTGACCGAACACTCGATGCCGAACCTCTGCATTACTGACATGGTGTTGCCACTGGATGCCAGCAATCCTTCGGAGACAACGATGATCGAACACAGAGAGTCGTCTAACATCCTCAACTCGGAGAGGCCAGGTTTCACAAGCATAGAGCAAAACTGCTCTCACCGTCGCGTTGTAGATCCGACCTTTTACAGCCAGACTAACATCACGAAGGCGCCAAAGGTGGCCCAGATTGGCATAAGCCGCTCTGGCTTTCACTATACGAGCATTGATCTCATCACTCACGCCACCACCAGCACTTATGCAGCTACCTAGATACACGAACTTCTCGACTACTTCAATCTGCTCACCATCCAGAGTGAGTACAGGATTAGAATCCTGCCAGTCTTGTAGAAGTACTTTGCACTTCGAAGGTGCAAGGCACATACCATACCTACGGACACTGATTGCCAACTGATTAAGTGCGGATTGCATAGCTTGGGCATTCTCGCACAGTAAGACAATATCATCCGCATACTCAAGGTCGAGAAGTCTTTCTCCAGGCAACAGATCCACACCACCATTACTTACATCCGTCAGAGCTGTTTCCAGAATGTCATCGATGGCAAAGTTGAAGAGGAATGGTGAGATTGGGCAACCCTGCCTAACCCCACTGCTCGAATGGAATAGTGGAGAAAGGTGATTGTATGCCCTCACTCTGCCTGAGGTGTTTGTGTATAAAGCTTTTAGGATGTTAATAAACTTCTCAGGCACACCCTTCTTCAATAGACAATCCCAGAGAACAGTTCTGTCCAACGAATCGAAGGCAGCCCTGATATCAAGAAACACTACGATTGTTGGCCTTTGATAAGTATGGCGGTGTTCTAACACTTGGCGGAGGGTGAAGATATGATCAATACATCCTCGACCAGAACGAAACCCAGCCTGCTCCTCGAGAGTCAATCCTTCTCGGGTCCTGAACAACCTACCAAGTATGACGGAAGCCAATAGCTTGGACGCAATCGGAAGTAGACTTATCCCCCGATAGTTGTTACAGGAACAACGTGAACCCTTTTTAAAGATAGGGACAACTATCGACTCATTCCATGACGTTGGTACACACTCTAGTTCCCAGATCTTTGTAAACAACGTCGTCAGTCCCTTAGTCAGAAAGTCACCACCATCTTTAAAAAGAGCCGGAGGTAAGTCGTCTGGGCCCGGTGATTTGTAACGTTTCAAGAGTTGGAGTTCCTTGCGGACTTCCGCCTCATTTGGTGGATCGGTCGTCACCGGCCATGGAGGGCAGGACAGTCTGACCGATGTTGCCGGAGCAGCAGGCCAGTTGAACTGCCCTTCAAAGAATTCTGCCCATCGTCCAAGACGTCGATGGATGTTAGTGATTGGCGTTCCGTCATCCTCGCAGATTGTTTCGCTCACACCAAACTTCTTGCTGCCAGTGGCTCGGATGAGTTGGAAGAGCTTCCAGTAATTACCAGATGCAGCTGCTGCTTCCAACTCACTGGCACGCTCCTACCACCAGGCTTCTCGGTCCTTACGCAAGCTTTGCCCGATTTCATTACGTAACATCCTTCGTCTGTGGTCAAACTCACGGTCACCCGGAGTAGACCGACGGGCTTCAATCAGTTGTAAGGAACCAGAAGAAACCCAGTGCTTGTAAGCGGGACGTTTCGCAAACCCACAACAGACTGTACCCGCCATTTTCATGGCGTCATGCAATTGCAACCAATGCTCATCTATACTTTTCGGTGGAATGGTAGCTAGTCTAGAAGCTAGCTCGGTTCGGTACTTACTAGCAACAGAAGTTGCAGCCATCTTGCTAACATCAATCCTTTGGTGGCGGTCACTTCGTTGTCCACTGAAAAGTAAGGTAAGATTGGCGCAGACCAGAGCATGATCAGATTCCAGATAGGTACTCCAAAAGGAGCGGCAGTCTTGTACACAACCACGCCAGCGGTAGCTGATCGCGATGTGATCAATCCGAGTCCAGGCTTGAGATGCAGAAGGGGGACGCCAGGTGGCACATCGGCGATGACTGTGCCGAAAGTTAGTGCTAGCCAGAAACAGGTTGTGGTCTGTGCATAGTTGCAGTAGACGTTCCCCGTTATCTGTCCTGCGACCAACGAGTCCCCATCGGCCACCTAAACGACTCTCTTCTGTGCCTAGACGCCCGACCTGAGCATTCAAGTCTCCAGCTAGTACTACAATATCTGTCGAACGCACTTTCTGGAGAAGAACAGTTAGCTGATGGTAGAACTCGTCCTTGATTGCATCCGGGCTGCAATCTGTCGGGGCATAGGCGGAGATGACGAAAAGACATCGTTTCTCACGCCGATTTCTTCTCACTTTGATGGAACTTTCTAATCTAACAGCACATAACCGACTGTTAATGGGGATCCAGTCGACTAGTGCTGCCTCAGCTCTTGCGCTTAGTGCGACACCAACGCCAGCAAGACCAGACGAAGATGCCACAGGGTCCCCGGATAAACGCACATAAAACAAGCTTTTTGAAGTGACAGATGGAGAGCGAACTTGTAGTACTTCACCAGAGTCTTGAATACGGGTCTCGGATAGACAACACACATCAATATTAAGACTTTCCAAAGACATAGCCAGTCCTATCTGTTGTCCGACCTGCATAAGTGTGCGAACGTTGAAGGTAGCCAGTTTGAATGGTGCACGCGGTTTCAGAAAAACTGCTTCAGTACTCATGTTCGGTAGTAACATACAATTTTCAACCAGGCAGTGACTCGGGAACGTTTAGATAAAGCTGAATTTTCACCATAGGTGAGCTGCTGTCTAGGTCGGAACGCATATATAAAGTAGGAATAAGAGAGGGTGAATAAATGACGTGGTAGAGTAATAATAATAATAATAATAATAATAATAATAATAATAATAATAATAATAACAATAATAATAATAATAGTACGAGTTATTTCAATGTTAATCAGATAGAAAGGAATATTTTCCATAAGCAAATTGTTCATCATAGTTTTAGTGAGTGGGCTGGGATACTGCCCGGTTGCCCAGACCGAAGCAGGTGGTTTTCTTAGGGGGCCACACCCCGAGCCTTTGACTTAAAGGTCTAGTCCACAAGGCAGTGGAGCATCGTAAGGAGATGCAGTCCCATGGAAGCCGGTGATCAAAAGTTGGTTCATACGCCATTCGTTCCCGCAGGATACTGGAGCCCATGTGCACCATAGAATTGGGATCCGGTTATAGCGCCGGACGTTCGCTTTTCGTCCTCTCATTTTCGTAAACAACACCCCCGCCACGAGAAGGCAGTGAGTAGGACTTCCCTGGCAGAGGCTGTATACGCGTGGCCGTGTGAGAGTGAAATGCAATAATTTAAACGTGAAAGTTCGCTAACGTTAAAATCTGATAATTAATGGAAAGGATAGTTTACCATGTAATTGAAGTTATGGTCAATTGATTATTCAGGAAGAGGAAAGATGTTTGTTCAAGGTCTTATAATCCCTAACAATCAGTTAATAGCTATAATAATATATGTTCTATGTAAATGCTTTGGGTTTTTTTGTTTAAATTCTCAACGAGCACAGAAACATCTTTACATGAACCAACGGTTTAGTGGCTAAAGAGCTGATTTTTTTTTCATTCAACTTATAATCAATTCGTTTAAAACTGAAACTTTACACACAGATACTGGTAACAAAATGAGTGTTAGGAAAAAGAGAAAATAGTTAATCTGCAGGTAAAACATTTATGAATATGTGGTGAGTATATCACATACCTGATTACTCTTTGAATTTGCTTTAACATTATTCACAGCATTAGTACTTCTCCTAGTTCGTTTGGCAGGAGGTGAGGCAGTTGTTACATTGATATCGTTTTCTTTTTGATGATCTGACTGAGCTTCTATTAGTTGCATTCTGGTTTGAGAAAGGTCTGCCTCTAGCTGATTTACTTGAGCAGTGAGTTCTTGGACCTCGATAAAATAAAAAAGTGACAATTATCACAACTTTTTCAAGCAACTATGATGTAAGCATGTCATGACATGATAACATACAAGCGATCCATATTATACTTAAAAATTTGTGCACTAGGATTTGTTCGCTATAAACTTTATATCATTTGTGACCACTTTTACGACACTGAATGGATTTCGTCTGGTGGTGAGATGCGGCGAATAGTGAGAAGTTTGCAAATGTATGATTGAAGAAGGTGTTAGATAACGTGTTAAGAGATCAGAGAAGTGATAAAAATAAGTACTACGAACATTTATTAACAGGTTTCTGTGTCTTGAACAAGTTTTAAGAACGTTAACCAAGTGGATTAAGAAGACCGAACTATATGTCAACACTACTAGTTGAAAAAGTAGTAAAATAACCTACAACTGTAACTTATCATTTCATAGCAATAAAGTAACTTACGCGAGAGGTTGAATTGTATGCTGTCTCTTTTTCTCGGGCAACTTCTTCGGACAATTTTTGTACAGATTGTTGGGCATTAGCAAGTTCAGACTCCAACTTGAAAAATATACCAAACAAAAATTAATATATTGTAATACCTAGTGTATTAGATATTTTACAAAATCAATAAAAAGAATAAATGTATCGTAAATTGGCCAAATGATTTGTAGATATAGTCAACACTTTGTTATATATCTTGTTGCTAAGGTCGATCTCGAACAATCACTTTTTCTATGGTAAGTAATCAGTTAACAATGACAAAATAAATCCATAATTACTATGCTGATCTTTATTATTCTCTAATTGATTACCTTTTCTTATAAATTGTTATTGTATTGTATGTCGAAAGTATCTTTATTTAGCATGTAAAAAAACCCAATTGTGTCACACTTTTAACTGATGAGATTAGTAAAAGTTTTCATGACAAAAACAATACTCTGTTCGCATTTATTGAAACATTGAAGGTAATTACGTTTGAGGTTTTGAGATGATGTACGACGAGTCATTGGGATGTGTGTATTAAAGGGAAATTTTGTCTCAGTCTTAAACTATTCAGATGATACTTGACCTGACACATGACAAATTTCAGATAACTATAAATGAATTCAAAGTTTATCTGTATCTAGTTAATAAGGTTATGTAGTAAAGTCAAAACTATTCACAAGATTCAATAAGGAATGGGAATAAATGGATATATTGATGCAATAATTTCTGCTATTCAACTAACCTGAGATTTTACATTCTCATTTGCCTGTTGGGTTTGAACTGCTTCAGCCATTAGGGTTTTACAACGATCCTCCATTGATGACAGTTTAGCTTTAAGCTTTACAAAGAAATAAAACTATTCATGAAATGTTAATAAACGACAGATTATGTATATTCCCCTATATCAATGCATATGGACATAATTAGGAAAATGACAACATTGGGAGTAAAATGAATACAAAGATCACAGTTCATAATTATGATCTTTTACAAAGGTCAAAATAAGGCATGACATTAATGAATTTGACTGTTACATGTCAAATCATGTTGAACGTTTGCATCTGTTTATTTATTTATCTTAACACATAGATATTGGTACAAGGAAGCACCAAATACACATGCGCCACACAAAACTCATTCGATATGTGTGAGAGCTGTGATACTGTCCGGGTGCCCAAACCGAAGCAGGTGGTTTTCTTAGGGGTGAACACCCTGAGCCTTCGACCTAAAGGTCCGATCCATAATGCAGTGGAGCATCGTGACGAGATACAGTCCCATTGTGGCCAGTGACCAACGATTGATTCATACGCCATTTGTTCCTTAAGGATACTGAAGCCAGCCCATGTGCATCATTGGTTTGGGATCCGGTTAAAGCTCCAGGCATTCGCTTTTCGTCCTTCCATCTTCGTAAACAACACCCCCGCCATGAAAAGGCAGTGAGTAGGACTTCCCTGGCAGAGGCTATATATACGCGTGACCATGTGACAGCACTTCGAGAGGGAGAGCGGACTCTCCCCACTGTCGACCGTATCAGGGCATTTGGGGGCTTTGCATCTGTTACAACATATATATTACGAAATTCTTAGTGTGACGACGGACCGCGGGTAAACTCGAGGAAGCTATAAGAGGCTCAGAAGGAGCCGAAGATATTCCAGCCATTCACCGTTAGCAAGAATATTCTAGAATCCCTACGTGTAGCTTCCCGATTGGACAAGGCTAATAACCCCCTGTATGCGGATTGGAGGACTATAATGATGATTTTTGTTCTTACTAAAACTATGAATACCTGACAATTTGTACCCATAATTGACTCTGTTTGGAATAACATTCCTTTCACTAGTCTTCTGTCTTCTCTTTGCGACTTGGAAGGGTTTGGGCGTTCGTGTGTTCAGTTGTACTCGTTATATCAAGTAAATCAACCATTTCTAGATATAACACTTAGTCTTTGTAAAATATCATAATCATGAACTTATAACTAAAAACACTGATGACGAAATTATTGAAAACAATTGTTCGTTTGAATATTCTATGAGAATTTTTATCAGTAAATCAATGTAACACAAAATATCAGTATAGTATACCTGAGAAATTATATCCAATTCATTAGACTGTTGATTGTCTTCAGTAAACATACGTTCCTGACAACGTGAGCACACAACTTCATCTCCGTTAACGTTTACATGTGGCTCTTCATGAGCTAGTTTAATTAAATAGAAAAATATCATAAAGTTGATTAATTGGGCTATGAGGAGGAGGAGAAGAAGAAGAAGAAGGTGGACAAGGAGTTAAAACAACCATTTATAAACTAAAATAGAATTCTGATTACATGATAATGTTATGATAATATTATAATATATTATAATAATATGATGTTCTTGAATGATGAAAATTAACAACAATATTTAAAGAATTGATTATAACAATTTAGAAAACACTAGAAGATTTCGATAGAACAATGAGAAGACGGAGTTGATCTGAAAAATGTGATGTATTTGCGCTATACATTTCGAACAATCTGGTCACACATATACTTGTCAGGGCATTTTATATGAAAATTAATAAAGGTTTAGAGAATAACGTACAAAAAGTTGTGTATTTTATTTAACATGTTTATCAGTGATCATGGATCAACAATAAAAACTGATTAAAATCAATTAATCGTATTGATCAATTATGATAATATAATAAAAATAGATGAAGATGATTAAAACTACTACTTATTATTGTAGCGTTTTATTAACATTGAATCATATTATTAGTTTTCTATCATATGTATATAATATAGTGTAATAACTAATGAAGATGTAGAACTTTTGCATATATATATGTTTGAGTTTTTCAATAACAATTGAAACAACAAACTTTTTATAATTGCAGTTCTTTATTCTAATAGAAACACACTTTTAATGTATTAACTACATCATGAGAATCGTTAATTTTGCTAGTGAGATAAAAGCGATAAACTCTCTTCATGAAAATTGAGAATAATTTGAAAGAACATAATTATAGATTAAATATTTAACATAATACAAATAATGAAACATACACATTAAAAATACCTTTAATGGGATGACTATTTAGAATATTTTCACAACGTTTGCCTAGTTCGACAATCATCTTGTCTTTCGCAATTACTTTATTTCTCAAATCGTTTAACTGTGAAGAAAGAAATTTATTGGTAGTTTGCAAACTTGTTAGATCTGAATGCCAACGTTCAACTTCTGCACCACCGCGCACAGCTCTGCATCGGACTGATTCCAGTTCTTTTATAGTATTTTCCAGCTGACCACGCGTATTTGCAAGCTGAGTTGTGAGCTCGGAACAAAGGCGTTCTTTTGTTTTAAACTAAGACAGGAAATAAGTTAAAAAACTATTTTAATAATGACTGAACAATATTATTACTCAATTAATGGTATGATATGCTCATCAAGTACTAATCCCTATATTCCGTTTTAAGACATGAACGGGATACCACTTGGTCATCCGCACTTGAAAGCAGGTGATGCAACGTTTGAAGCTGCTACCCAATGGTTGAAAATGGAAGAGTTTAACCATTGAGCTATTGTATTACATAACAAGACACTAGATCCGCCGGCCGGATACTATGAGCAACAACCTTCTGTGGGAGAGGACAAACCAGCTTCCATTTGTAGAGGAAATTAGTAAAAGACGCTGGAGGTTGATAGGACGCATTGCGGAAATCATCGAACTGCATCACAAGTCAAGTCATAACTTGGAATCCCGAAGGCAACAGGAAAAGAGGTAGACCAAACAACATATGGCGCAGAGAATTGGATGAAGACAATAAAATAATGTATAGCAATTGAAAACTGATAAAGAGAGCCCATGACAGATATGGTTGGAGACCCCTGGTCGGCAGCCTATGATCTAACATCAGGACTAACAGGCGTAAGTAAGATTTCAATTTGTAGAACATCCATAGTACTCGTAAGTACTTGGGCATGAGTAACATTCCAAATTTTAGGGCTAATGATATTACCTGGTTACCTAAACCGAAGGTGGAGTGGGATTCGAACCCGGGACTTGGTGACTGAAAGTCGGACGCATTGAACATTAGGCCACCGGTTCACGATAAATGGATAATGCATAACTAGAAGTGGTTAGATTTATGAAGGAACCCAGTGATAACAAATAACAAAGTACGAGTAAACTAAACGAACTTATATGATTGAAGGGCGCTATCGCAATAGTAAATTTGGTCAAAACAACCCTTCTAAACATCACTCGACAAACACATCAGAAATCAGTTAATACCCGGACAAAAATATTTACCTCGGCAGACATTTTATCAACCTGTGCAGATTTAGCATCAAATCGCGATCGCAGGTCGAAAAGCTCTGATCGCTTAGCTTCATTGTCCATTCGAAGTTGATTAACAGCGCCTTGTAGCTCAATGATTTTATTTCTATCAGAAGGATCACTTTGAGGAATCATCTTTGAAAAGACAAATGATGAGTAAAATTAAAGTTTGCTTTAAACTACAATATATTAAGCTATTTTTAATTTATGATGGTACATGAAAGTAAGTTGCAAGTATGTTTGTAATCTTAACATATCAAAGTATCATGAATGACTGAAGAATGTTACCTTTACAAACTTATAAATATGCACTAGATCTACTCAATCGAACACCATTCAGTCTGGATCAGAACATATCGCACTTAAATGTGACATGTTAACACGACAGCTGAATATGGTCACGTTGGGTAGTTGAATTAACTATAATTTTAACAATTCGATCATTCTTAAGCTAATCACAAACAAAAACGTAATTTGAGTAAGACAATTAATGGGAATAAGCATCGTTTACAATATTTTGGTTTCATTGAAGACACACTGTCTTATGGGATCGCCTGATGTGAAAATTGGTCAGTTATTCAGATTTATTGACAGACGACAATACACTTACTGGTTTAGGAGGAGTAGCTATCGCCGCTTCTTCTAGTCTCTTGATTCTTTGTTTTAACTCTTGGTTTTCTTTTTCCATGTTCTCCAAATCGGTTTCAGTTCGCTTGCGCCGTTGATATTCTCTATCTCGTTTACTTCGTAAACGTTCAATTTCAGCTTCTAATTCAATAGGACCTACTCCTCGACGAGCTAAGTCTTCACGAGCCGTTGCCAACTCGCGTTTCAATATACTGATTTGAGCTGTAAGACTTGAACGTTCAACATCAGCGGCTTCGAGTTTTGAAGCCTTCTTCGATATTTCCTAGAAAAAGTAATTTTTAAATCACATAAATCAACGGTAAAGTTCGCGCGGAAACTGTGATAATTAAATATTATTAAATATTACCGAATAAACGATAAGCATCCCTAATAAGCAACAACATAATGATGTTGAAAATGAAGCGCACTGACCTCATGAATACGGAGAATCACGTCTTCTCGATAAGTCAGAAGTTGATTAAGCTCGTTGACTTGGCTCTCTAGTTCCATGACCTTAGCACGCAGAGTGGCAGGATCAGTTTTTGAAAGTCGTTCTAGATCGTTTTCCAACTTTTTGTCATCAGCGATCCATGGAGGTAAAGTGGGTCCAATCAGACGACCACCAAGCTATGATGAAAAAGAAAGCTAGGATATTTTCAACCAAAGTATGAGTATTATTGAAGTAACCTACAAATTACATCTGATTAGGCAGAATTTAGGACAAAAATCTTTTGCTTCATGACCAAAAGTTAAACTGAAACATTTTGCTTGTTGAATTATTTCGGATACAAATAAAAAGATTACATTTGACACGCATTTTTAAGCCAAAACAGGTTGTGTATGTCTGGTACAAATGTATGTATGCAACAGCGTAAGTCCCTGGGCCAAGTGGATGAAATTTATTAAGTGAAGATTTATAGTTTGGTTGAATGACGAACCACCGTCGATTAGAGTCTTATATCTTACATGGCTATCTTCTATTATCTTCTACAGTCTATCAACCTTAGAAAACACTTGTGGTTGAGTACTTTTATACCACACAGTTGTTCAATGATCCAAATAATCAGTCTTCGGTATGATTTCTTATTTTGGTCTTATCATTGGCTCCAACGAAAGAAGTGAGTTTCCAGACCACTAACGATAACTGGTCAGCTATGTTAGCTAGATATATTGCTGATGCTAAGTTTAGTTGTAAATAGTAAGGAAGCAGGTATGTTATAACATGGCATTGTGAAATCAGTTGAATCAGGTTTGAAGATACTGGAACATCATAAGTGTCATACAACTTGTATATTATTTAGGTAACCATATCTTTCAACCATAAAGTCATACACTGCAAAGATTTAAACAATGTATTCATTTTTAACTAAGTTGGAATGTGAGTCACCATCACAGATAGTGGAGAATGAATAAAACCATAAAATATTTTATTCGGTGACGTATATATATTTCTTGTATATTACGCTGGAAATAGTGACTACCAGAACGAACGTGTAGTGATCTGCATTAGTTTGTTTACTATTCTTATCATAATTTTCGAGAGAAATCATGGATAGATCTAACATAAACGACAATTTAGTGAAGTTCTAACTAACAAACATGAACTCATCAGTAGCTTAAGGTTTGCATAAGTTGTGTTTAGCCTAGCTGAATTCTGCAAGGTTGGATATACCTTATCAAGATCCAGCTAAATGCAAGCATAATTAAAATGTTTTGTAGATCCTTCCATCTCAATGATTACCCCCGCTTCGTGAAAGTCTTCACAAAAATTTTGAATATATATATCAACTGATTTTGTTGGATTTATCTCTGTTTATTGAGTTTGAGGGAAATCAGAAGATTTAATCGCTTACCATACCACCACCATATCTTCTTTCAGAATGTGCCATTTCCTTGATACGTGCTTCCAGAGTTGCGCATTTTTCACCCAGCTTCTCATATTCATCTAGTTGTTGTTCCAACTAAGTTTTTAAAAAATGAAACGAAATCCTAGTATATATGAAGTGATTTAATTAGCATAAGTTCACAATGATTATATATATAAATGCATGTGCGAAGTAAATTTAGTAAGCTGGTTCGATGGTATAGATATCATGACTATGCGAGTCTTGCGTTTACAAATTGAATGTCAGTAGGGAATGATAAAAACACAATTGCCACCATTTTATATTTTATTTGAACACATAGATATTGGTACAAGGAGGCATCAAATACATATGCGCCACACAAATCTCATCTGATATATGTGAGAGCTGTGATACTGTCCGGGTGCCCAAACCGAAGCAGGTGGTTTTCTTAGGGGGGAACACCCTGAGCCTTCGACCTAAAGGTCCAATCCATAATGCAGTGGAGCATCGTAAAGAAATGCAGTCCCATAGCAGCCGGTGACCAACAATAAATTCATACATCATTTGCTTCCTGAGGATATTGGAGTCAGGGTTTTCCAACTCGCCTAAGTGGATCCTCCGTGTCCACCAACCCGGTTAAAGCGTCGGACATTCGCTTTCCGTCCTCTCAATTTCGTAAACAACACCCCCACCACGAGAAGGGGAGGTTGACTATGAATACAGTGGTCTTGAGTGCTGTTAGAGGTATGAGGGCGGTTATCACTTCCCGGTTGCCCACACCGTGGAAGGGTTCTTCTGGAGGTACCTGAAAAGGAAATTGGATTAGAGTTGGTCATAGTGACCTGAGAGCGTGACCGCAGTGCCCAAGGGACAGCTGCTTGAGGTCGGTCACACACGACCTTTTTATGAGTGATTTTTGTGTTAGCTCCGTACTTGTTGAGTCCTTACCGTCGGAGACGGATATCCGTGGGATAAGGCGAGGTGTGCATTTTTAGGGTTGACCTTTTCTAACCCCACCCCTCCTTGTGGGAAGGCAGCATCGCTGTTATGCTGGTTGTCTGAAGGAAACACCTTACTGCTGTCACACCTCTGTACAGTCAGCAGTACGACTTCGCCTTCGGACCTTGGTTTTGTTGCTTTTAGTCTTACCGCTCTTCAACCGACCTTTCTGGCATGGTAGGACCTTGAGGAACGGTTGTTCCAGCCAGTATAGCTCAGTTGCTTCATCACGATAGGAAAGCCCGACCACCACGTCAAGGTAGCAACAACGGTCAGGACGAGAAGGTAGTGAGTAGGACTTCCGTGGCAGAGGCTATATACGCGTAGCCATGTGAGAGCATTTCGAAAGGGTGAGCGGACTCCACTGATCACGAAAATAATTTGAGTCTGCAATAAACTCAACAAGATGATCTAAATATCTTACAATCCAATAATCAAATTCAGATGTATATACGCCTAATATCACTTACTACTCCACTGCTTAAACGGAAGTATAATATATCTGGACTGCTAACATGGTAATTAAGTGAGAAATTGTGAACACAGCTAAAACTTTAAGAGGCGACAGGCACGAATTTGTGTTTCAGAATGCTTCGGGACCAAGTTTATTCATAAAAATAATGCAAAGAAACAAACCTGTATTTGTAGTTGCTTTTTATCACCACATAGTTCTTCAATCTTCTGCTCCAATCCACTTTTAACTTCTTTAAGTTCTGCGATACGATTTTCAGATTTAGCCTGTTCGGATTTGAAATATTCGTTAGCAGCAGCTAATCCACTCTCACTAGTTGTTTCAGAACTAAAAGAATAATTAATTGAAAAAAACTAATTACCGGTCATTGACCAGATTATCGAAAAGTTCCTGTAACGCCTTCAATCGTTCTTTTAAGTCATCAGCATCTTCACCTCTAACAATAGCTATATTTAATTCCGTCTCTAGATTAGAGGTTTTATGTAACAAATTATCTCGTTCCTCCGTGATATTTCTCAAGCGTTCTTCAATCTCCTTTGTGAAATTGCTTTGTTTCACGATAATGCTATCCTTGATCTGACGAAGGGACTCAAGAAATAACAAATAACTTACCTTTATTAAACCGGATGCTTCATCTGCACGCCTTTCAGCATCAGCTAATTTAGCTTCACAACTTTCTAATGTCATACGTACACGTTCACATTGTCCTTGTGAATCGGCTAATTCCTGCTTTGTGGCATCGAACGCCTTAAGACGCCCCTCTAAGTCAGCAATCTGCAAACGACAATCCATAACCTTTTTTTTCTCATCCCTATTCTGATTGACAAGACTTCGATTGCTTAACTGCAAACTTGAAATATCAATCTTCAACTTTTTATTCTCTTCGACAAGCACCCTAAAAGGCGGTAAGAAACAAGTCTAATCACAAATGTATATACAGCTAGGAAAAATTAGCTTCCATGGGAAATATCAAAGCGTGGTGTGAGAGAGATACACAACAAGAGATTACTAGTCTAGTAATCACAATGAATTGTCCAGGATGTGGATTTGGTTCACAAAGGTTGATGAAATACACTAACCTGAACTAAACAGAACTCTCATTAACATACCCATATTGTTCCTCGTAATTGATTTCCTCTACCACAGTTTCTTCTGCCATCCTGAAAATGTAGTTTCACAGAAATATTTGGTAATATAGTAGCAATTTTAGATATAATGTAAAGTAAACTTTAAATGAGTTGAGACTGTTTGATAAACTTAAAAAAGTAAAATGCAAATGAAGGACGAATCAATCCTAAACGTTTAGTTTGATGGATATGGAGTGTCCTATCAAGTGAATCGAAAACGGGCTCGGCATCAAGAAATAGGTTCTTGGATCGTTATATTTTATTCAATTTGGCGCGGACTGCTAACCAACTTAACTTATGCAGTCTATCCCTACTCCCCTCAAGATTCTGCAAAATTAAAATGACATGTAGCACTGTATTATGAGCAGTATGACAACTACCTTATACCGAGGATAATAGAACACTAGTTTTGAAAAACCTTTTCAAACATTCAGACCTGATTATAGGGACGTGGCTTCACAACTCACCAAAGAAAAAGTGCAGTTTACTTGTATAGGTCACTAATATGTTAACTACAAGATTAAAGCTAAAATCTCATATTTCAGATAATGTAACGAACAACATGTTCAGTCATAGACAGCTGTTATAGATGAAAGTTCGAAGTTTGAATACATGTATAGACGCCCTCGTCCACTGCATCTTTTTCCCTTGTAATACACTAAGACAGACCCTAAGTAATAGCATCTAACATATATTTAACCTTCAGCCATGAAAGTGTACAGCGATAATTTTCAAAATAGCTCAAAAATGGGTCTATACATCTTTATAAAAACCTTTCAGAAAACCCGTTACGTGGGGAACGACGCAAGGGGCAAAGTTATCCTCTTTTATGATCCTGTAGAATAAAGTAACGGCAATACACAAAGTAATATTTCCAAATTCCAGCAAGTAATACAAACGACTGTAAAGCAGAAACCTACGTAGGTCATCGGTCTCCACGGATCCAGGGAGAGAAAAACTTGTTTTTTATACATGGTTGCAACTACCCTAAGTCAGGAATTCGAAAAACGCATCACGAGGACCCGCATAGTATTTCTTACAATAATATGAGGATTGATTAGTGATAGAAGCTAGTCGTGAACGTAGAATTTCGTACGTACGTACGTGCATCAGTTCGAGTTGCCATACCACATTAGCACAGAGATACGTGATAGGATTTTTCCGTTACAGATAAAGAATTTGTACATACAAGCTAGGACTAAAGCTAAAACTGGGAGGTCTTTAGAATACTTTATTGAAGTCCTTTTGAATGGCATTTATATTAACACTACAGTGACTGATGAAATACTGAGGACGCAATAAGTGTTAGCAACTTTTTTCGACCAACGCTATTTAAAACGGACAGTGGTATTTTTCCTCGCCAAGTCAATTTTATTGGTTTGATCGTAAATTACGCATCAAACGACCGTTTTCACTTTAATTAAATTTATTTCAGTTAAAGTATTCACCAAGGGTATCGTTTTTTTAAGTAACTTATCATCGGTACTTATAAGTACATTGGTTCTTTATTTTTGTTTGCACTTTTGGTTCTAACAACTTGGTCATTAGTTTCTTTCATCTCTGGGTAGTGTGTCGTTTCCTTTGAAAACTTACGATCAATAGCTGGATAGTGCAAAAAAGTAATTACTAACGCCGAGCCTGTTGATATCCTGTGGAAAGTGGCACGCAGTGCGATGAGTGCAGAGGATGGTACAACGAAGTTTACACAAATCTAGCGCCTGTGGCTTTTAAACGGTTTAGTGAAAATAGATGCGTGGTTGTGCCGGTAGCGCCGCTCGGACGCAAGCAGCTTGATATCCAAAGCCATTGCAATGGTGAATGCTGCCAAAAGAAGTATTAACAAGCGTAGACGATACACAATAAACAATACTCGCTCGGTCAATACACAAATTGATGTGAAGTTACCTCAGACAAGCTCAGAATCGTTTGACTTACATGGGCCAAGGAATGAAGGACAGCCTATAAAGGGGCTTGTTAGAAATAAAAGCTCAAAGGAATTTTTTTCTGTCCCACGTCCTGAGAATGACTACCAGCAGGAAATGCCTAGAAAACTTAATGGTAAGGCTAGGTCTGTGTTTAGCAGGAAAAATAAAAACCTGACCACCCAAGTCATCAACAATCATCCAGGATCTCACAATATGTGTAACGTGAATGTGATTGCTACTTCAATGGAAGTTGATGAATGAATACAGATCAAGAATAAGAAACGACGTAAGGCTACTAAAGAAAAGTCAGTCGCTCAAACAGCAACTGAGAAATTCAAGACTGATCATAGTAACAGGTCAGTTCTATTTGATAGTCAAGGAGAGCCAGTGAGTTACAACGTAGGACCAGCCACAGATATGCATTGGTCCAAGTTGTTTTTACGGTAAGTGTACATTTAGCAAAGTTGTTTTCAGGGGGATACGGTTGCTAATTCTATGTTCAACCATCCTCACTTACACCGTCTTTGGACCGGCAGTAGCTCAAGAATATCTTTGGCAGGAGTTATTCACTCGAAATATTATACCGTTTACCGTCATTGATTACGTATCTCATGAGTGGGGCGGTGAATTAGTTAGCTGCTGCTTGAAATGCAAAAAGTAAGAGCTGCTGATTGGTTTGGTCTACCGCAGTTCAAGCTATGAGGTGAATGAAGTCTCGCTAGATGGTCACAACATTTGGTCATAAAGTGGTCGATGTTGAATCTTAAGAGAATTTAGAGCACCCACGATAGACTGGAGAAATCTGAGAATTAAATCATCACAAAAGTCCTTGTAACAGAAACTGGTTGACGTGGTTATCACATGTGCTCTAGTGCAACACGAGAAAGAGGCAACTAGGTACGACCCAGACTCCGAATCATCCTTAACAGATCTCATTTTGGTCCATTATGAGGATAACTTCACAATCTTTGATTACGTGCCATACTCAGATAAAAGTGATCATGCAGTTCTAATCTTTGGTGTCCATATAGTTGTCAATAACGAGCATGTGTCAGCCCAACCTAGACCTGACATTCGAAAAGCAAATATAGATATTAAACACTCAGTATCCGCAATAGATTGGATAATAGAGCCAGAGTCTCCGATTGAAACGACTTGAGAATTCATCACCTCAACACATAGCTGGAGCTTCAAGAAGAAATTTAGACCAACTGTTAGACCGCCATTAGCTTCGTGGCCTGAGATTTTGTAAACTATTACGCCCTGAAGGGTTACAGCATTGGTGGATGTCATCTCACGCAGAAATTGCTCAGAAACCATTATTCTTTTATAATCTACCTCAGCCGAATGCCACAAGGGGCGAGATATATGTACTATCTTTTACGAAAACAGTACCAGTCTGGTCATTAACTGTATAATAGTCTCAAAAGTTGCAATACTGAGTGTCATTGTATTCCTACACTATGTTACCGAATTGCCGGTTCTTAGTATTACCAAACTTACTCGGTGTAAGTTTGGAGTATAATAAGTACTAGTTATCTTAAGTCTGGGCTTTAAACGAGTTTACGCCAATCCATTAGATGCTCTCAAAGTTAATGTTTAGAAGTTAACAACTCCGAGAGTTCTAACGGACATAAATAAAAGTAATAAAAAACAATTATCTGCGAAAGTTGGACATGTGAATTTAGGAGCGATGCAATGAAAAAGACTGTATACTGCAAAGTGCCGTCTACTAAGGTTTTACACGCACTAATGTCGCTTCCTCAAATCACGTGAATCAACAACCTATTTTATATCTGATTAGAAATGCTGTAACCCGAGCCTGGCCAACAGTACAGGTTTAATTAGGTGTAGGGAGACCAAAAAACCGTCATAGAAATGTGCGCAACTGATCTAAATAAATGAGGGAAGAGTAGCCACTTGACGTACTTGTGAAAAGACACTTCTCTAATACAAAACAATATAAAGACAAAGTAATGCTGCGTAAAACCGAAAACAAGCTTTTTAACCTACCCACGCTGTTTTGAGTACCAGGCACACAGTAAAACAAAACTGTGGAAGTTTATGTGAACAAGTAAGTTAACCTTCCGTTACTACAAACAGTCATTCAAGTTCTTATAAATGACTTCTGCAAACCCCATTAAACACACTAACGAATATTTATTTCAACACCTGTAATATTAACATACACATAAACGAAATAGTTCAAATGGTTCAAAAGGTTGTGGAAGGAATAGAGGAAGCTTTCGCTTAACGGACTTCCGTGTCTAGTAACAGTGGATCACCAATACCTCCCGGTAGGATCCTAGGTATATTAACGACAAAAGAGGAAAAAAGAAATTGGTAAATCATAATAAGATGTTATCCTTAGTTCTTAAGAATAGGCCAAGTTCCCTCTTAAAGGACTACTGGGAAGTCTCTTGGACTGGCTCATCCGGCAGCGATTTCCAACGTTTGACAACTCTTAGGGAATAGAAGTTGTGTCTACAGTCCGTTCTGATGTGTTTTGTCTCCGATTTCTGGGTGTTATACCTCAGGTTTGTGTTGGAACTAAACTTAAATAGATGTAGGATGTCCAGAGGTGTTAAGGATACTGTAAGCCATCAGAAACCCACCTCTAAGACGCCTATACTCTAATGAGTAAAGGTTAAGTGATTGGAGGGGCTCTTCATAAGGTTTGAGTTTGAGTCCTCGAACTGATTTCACGGCTCGCCGTTGGATGTCCTTATCCTTTTAGGGTGAGGGAGGAAATACTGTGTTTCTGTACTCTAATCTGTTGAAGGTTATGTGGAAAGTTCTGCTGTCAAACTGACCAAAAATACATTTCAATGTTACCAGTGCAAGGTTTGTTGGAAAGGCATTTTCGTCACAGCGTATGACTTCAAATCGTAGGACGTTCCATGGCCTGATAGAAAGAGAAGCTAATCCTGACCTTGAAGTGTCTATTTTTTAGATATGATGTGAGCACGTCAAATAGAGGTGGTTTGATACCCAGTCGTTTGAGCTTATTGATAAGACATATATGGCTAACTCTAAAAACAAGCTTTTGAGAAGTCAAGGTAAATGATATCGACCTTCCCCTCCTGATCAAGGATGCTTGTCCATCTGTCCACCACAGTCAGCAGGTTGGTCATACAGGAGTAACCCTTCCTGAAACCATGCTGCTGGGGTGAGAATAAATTTAAGGACAGCAGATAATCATGTGTACCATCGTATATCAGGGACTCCATGATTTTTGAAGGTATAGATAGAAGAGCCACCAGTCGGTAACTTGAAGGTTCGCTGCGTCGATCTCCTTTGAAAATTGGTGTGATATGAGCCAGCTTCCAATTTTCTGGTAGTTTGCCTCGACTTAGCGAGTGTGAGAACATCACGCTAGGCGGTGTTGCTAGGATTGAAGCTGCTTCCCTCAGTATAGCAGAGTGGACAATATCTGGGTCAGGAGACGTGTCTGTTCTTAGAAGCTACAGTTTTCGGAACACCAAGTCAGCGCTCAGTTTCAATTAGGAAAGTCTTGTACGGTTGCAGATGAAGCTTTCCTCAATATAATTAATGTGAATCGGTTGGAATGTCCCAGAGTATTGTTCAGCCAGGTTAGCGGCGTCACAATCGTTATTGGTAGGGCCATTAGGACAGTTTGGAATTCCAGCGCCTGTTGTTGGTAGAATATCTTAGGTCAATCTTACTGATAAAACTGAGGGCTATGACGGCACGATCGCTTCTCTCCAGGGAAGCCAGGATTGAAAAGTTGTCAACTAAGGATTCTCCGTTTGTACATACCCAGTCTGAGCGCGACGGCATCTGACTGTTTCTCAAACGAGTTGCCGGCTTCATATTTTCTAATAATCTAAGATCCTCAATGAAGTTGAAGAATCGAGCTTCAGTTGAGTTTTCACCTCCAATACACGTATGTTCCACGAAGTTCGCTAGCATCAGGATGTGAACGAATCCGAGACGCGTAGAGCGGGAAAATCCTTCCAGCATTCGTTTGTCGTGCTCGATGTCAGCAGTGGGCCTCCTATAGTTGACCCGAACTAGACACATCGATGTGGTAGGCAATCTTACTGAGCACCATACAGATTCATAAAGATTGATAAACTCTTAGTTATGCACTTGATGTGCCTCCGGTCAGGATCGTAAGTATAAGGCTACCCCACCCCCGATTCCTGTTTTTCTGTGATTGCGAAACAAAGACATCCCACGAATTGCTATCTCCTGGTCTATAAACTGAGACGACATCCAAGTTTCAGATATTCCTATCAGATGAGCATTGTTAGCATTGCTAGGATCACGTAGCTCATCCATTTTATTTGGTAGACACGCGGCGTTCATGTATAAGCAATTTATGCTTTCGATTTGAAACGCGTGAACTTTTACTTTCTGTTTGTCTGTATTAGCCTTACGTGAATAAACAGGTAGCCTACCTGTATAAGGTTTGCCGAGTTGGTAGGCTCTATGCTGGCGAGAACGTTACCTCGATTACCGCATATCTTAAATAATTTCTCATTATTCGTTTAAACCTTCTATAATTCTATAATCTGACTCTGTACTTTCGGATCCTTATCGTCTGAGAAAACGTTCACAGAAAGTTTAAAAACCGTGATCAGATCATTTGCATCTAGAGTTCTGTTTCCATTACATGATAGAAAATTACTGAAATTCTCTGACAGAGTATGTTGTATCACCACTTGATATTATTACGTTGAAAGCGGAGTTAGATCTTCACAGTACCATAAATTGCAAGGACTATTACTTGTCAATCGACCACCTATCCTTAACACTGAAGATGGATGAGACATCTATTATCGTTCCTTGTTTAAGAGTTACTTGATCGGATCATGACTAAATCGTAATACTTCTTTAATGCCGTTTGTTGTTGTTAATAATAATAATATATTCTGCATGAGCAGGTACACGCCATTTTTACAGACATGATCTACAAATTACAACATTTTTTATAGCATATCATGCTTCCCAACTTATTAGGTTTATAGTGGTTATAAAGTAGACTCCTGAAGCGCTTGCTATAAACCATGACCTTGAGTTGACACATACTTCAAGTTTGTTCCAGACGTCAGAATTTCCATAGTTGTGCCCTCAGAGCAAGATTCTGAAGAAGAAAGTAAAAAAGAGAAACAGCAGAGCAACAAGGCACTTGGATATGAACGCCAATCTTTAGAGTGTGATGGACTCAGAATCCAATCCAGTTTTCTAGTGAATAACATAAAGTGCACTTAACAGAGATACAAGACAGGGAGAAGGAACAAATAAATGGTAGGACTATCCAACAAAAGTGCTTTGGAGTGATTTTCAGCGTGTTTTTTTCGTTACGTCGGCCACCAAAATCTCTTCAGCTGCGTAAAGTCACCTCCGGATACACTCAGTCATAGCTTTCTTAACTACTTACTGTGTCATTTGGAAGCACATTACTTCCAACAGTATGCCTGTACACCCATAAACCCGACATAAACTGCAGTAATTTTTCTCCTTCCAGAATACCCAGCTTTAGCAGCTTCCCTATACACTTAGTTTTACACTAAGACTAGTAAATTAAGTTTGGCCACATCAAATTCATCAAGTCAGAAAGCCTACACTTATGGAGCTGTTTTGGTGGTGGGAGCACCTAATGGTCAGATTACATACCTCCAGAGTCATGCTACTGACTTAGCCAAACCCATCCAATTCCAGTGGTAATACGGAATTCAACTGCAGTTAGGCTTTACCGTGCTTGTATTGATCATATAAGATCGTTTAACTTCAACATTTTTCTAAAGCGTTTCTCAGATAAGCTTCGGAATTTTTTAAAGTTACTCCTGAAACATAAGGAACCTTCAATCCAGGTTTTTGCCCTAATTCCTCCCATATACTTCCTGAAGTTCAGTTGGAGGGATTTTCATTGGTTTCTACGGGTCCTCACTGACTCACAGACGTTAGCTGATGAATAGCGGCCAGACTATTGGCCACAGAAGGAACACAACAGCTTTCTGTATTTTTCACATTGTAACGACCGAATAGTCAACATTCAGTGTGAACGCAGAACTGGAAAATCAGAATTTATTCAATTGGATCAGACTATGTTCTTCTGTATAGCGTGCGAACAGTTTTTGCGTTACTTGTATTAAAATACATCAGCACAAAAACTCTGCGCTCAATTGAAACGGCTCTAGTTTTAGAAATGTCTCAAGCATTACGGTCTGTGCCACACAGTGAAGGGTTTCTCTACCACAAATCAGAGTACTGAACAATAATAGAAACAATTAACATAAAAGAGATCAATACGTGAGAGTCAATAAAAATATTTCCAACAAGATGGAATCATATATCCATCTTCAGGGATTCCAGCGACCTGTCCAATCAGACAGTCATAGGTTAACAGCCACACACTGAACCACACTGTGGCCTTGGGATAGCCAAACACGACCTTGTTGTCAATAGTCCGGCAACATTCCAGAGAAAATTAGATAGCAAAAGGCAAGTCTTTACTCGAAGTCAAATAATAAAAGCACAGATGAGGAAAACTGAAGAATACAAGGTGTTGTTATGTGAGATACGAACAAAGGTTAAAATACATGACAGACAGAAGAAACAGATAAATGATAGTACTGTCCAACAAAAATGCGGTGGAGGGATTTTCAGCGTTCTGTTTTCATTACAAGTATGTTTCTATATCAGGTGCTCACTCAGTAAACTTATTAAAACTTTGTCCGTCCAATTAGATGTTCAACGACACAATCTCGCATGCAAATCATTAGTATAAGCGGTCGAGCAGACCTCCTGCAAACCGAAAATACTGTCGAATTTAACCCAACACTTCGCTCACCTATTGTCGACTGCTAACGTTGAGGATCGGGGTACATTATTCAATTATGTGACTTTCTCCACATATAACACATGATGACTTGACACCAACTTTATTGAACAACAGCTCTTGTGTGAAACAGGCTACATCGCCCGAAAATTATTTACAACTTGATGCGATTTACCCGAACGTACTGAATAATATTCCCGAGCCAGTCTATATGAGTTCCGTTAACTCAATAAATGTAGGCTCTTTACCGCCTGTCGTCACCCTTCCGACCATTTCAGATCATTCCATCTGTAACGACGAAAGAAACTTCTTTACAACGCTTCCTAATATTCCTAGAGAGTTGAGATCCGCTGAGTAATCCATTTGTTCTAAGGCTATGGAATTTTCTATTTTTATTGCTGCTCTAAACAGAGTTCCTCCGTCGTTGTTCGCTGAACTAGAACCTTCAATCAAGGCCAGGTTAACTTCATGTGTTTCTCCATTTCAGTATATCCCATGTTTACGATAACCGTACAATGGTGTAGGCATGATGCATTCTTCTGTGGCCTCTCGAGTCCTCCACTTACGATTATGTAGCGAAAATTAGAGTCGCTAACCACCATCGTAGCTCTTGGATGCAACGAAAAACACAGAATGTCCGATAAATCTCCAGTAATTTACTGGTTGATCATCAAAACTACTCAGCTCTACCTTCGAGAAATCAAGAGCCATACTAAGTGAAGAAGAGGTCATTTCTCTCGTCTTTCTTTCTGGATAGTCGAAAGCTTTAGAATTTTCTTGAGAGAACTTATTTTTAAGGTCATGATAAGAATGGCTAACAGGACGGAAAACATTTTCATGTGGTCCATCATCACAAGTGAAGGCGGGAGACACTTCACCGCTCATGTTTTCGTTTAACCTAAAGGATCCATACTCTCTTTGAAGGCAGGTTAGTTATTTACTCTGTCTGCCCTTCAACTCTAATTTCTAACATTTGTCATACCTTTGACTGCCTTTCTTGCAACTCTGCTAAGATGATCCTTAGAACGAATTCTGCTATATCGACTAACTAAACTGACATTAGAGACGTGACATGAAAATGCATCAAAAGAGACTTGCCGTTTATCTAGAAGTGTATTTGATTGCATTTTGTCTCGGTCCATTACCGACATTACGGTGATCTTGTCGCGCTTGTCAGATATTCCGTTGTTTGTCAGCTGGTAATTATTGCTCGTTTGAGAACTGTTAAAACCGAAATACCAAAATTCGGTTTGAAAGCAGAACTAACGAGCCAAGGTTTATTCACCTATACCAGAATACGCTCTTCTATACAGCGTGCGAAGCGTTTTTGAGTGGCTTTTAAACTAAACAGTTTATGTTTTGAAATAGTTTGACACGTGTTCTTTCGGCTACAATCCCTGTCTTGTCTTCACTTTTTGCAACTCTAGCCTTAGAATTCCCCATATTACATCCAATCAGTCTACTGCTCTGTAGCGTGATGACTGCCGGTTCTAGCATTCCATTTGCCTTGCAAAGCGTGCAATCATTTATGCTCGTAACATCACAACCTCTAAAATACTGCCAAAATCACTTAAACTAGTGCAACCGATTCTCTGTATTATCCATATTGCATGTGCAGTTATTGGCATAGATTGAACCATAAAATTAATCAAATGTCGTCCTTCTTTTCAGTTTTTCCGGCTTTCCTGAAAAAAGGATATATGGGAACATGTTGAATTACACTTGTACGCGCCTAAAGACGCAAAAAGAGCGAAAATAAAAATAAAACTAAACTTATGCGTTTCGTAAACTTGCAACAGCGTAAAAACTATTTCCACAAAATTGATCGTTTTTTTCTTGCAAAGATAACAATATTCCCAAATAAGCAAGCACATCAAAAATAAAAATATTCTGTTTTTATGGAATAAAAAACATATATATCAGCATATTATAAATAGATTGTTTGTATTTCTTGAAAAAATAATACAAAAAAACGTCGAGATGAAACAACTTGTTATGTGAGCGTTATTTTGAGTCGCTTGTCAGATACAAACAAAGTATCATGAAGGTTGTTGGTTATGAAAACCATGTCATTCGGTTGTACTGAAGAAAAGTCGACATGAATGGAATTTCCTTCTAAGTACGCTGTTTGATGCGGTCGATGCTGTTGCTATCGGTAGTTCGTAAAGGACTTCTTAAAGCAAAAGGCATGAGTGAACATTTGTATTAACCGGAAGGAGTTATGATTCCAGAAATTCAACGATGACGTTTTTCGTGGCCTTAACTTCGTACATGCGTATGTTGACGACGAGACCGGACAGAGAATCTCATCTCTAGCATCGAGTTCTTGTCTTCGAACGACTGAAAACACACAGCTTTACCATAAACGTTCAGAAATATCAAATTGGCACCGAATCCCTACTCATTCTCTGGCATACTAATGATATTCAAGGCATCTGACTTCTTATTAACAAAGTGGAGGCCATTCTGGAATACTCAGAACCGAGCACTATTAAGCAATTACGCACGTTTAACGGCCTTGTAATTTTCTATAGACGTTTAATGTCAAACATCGCGTACCTTATGAAGCCTCTGACAGACCAACTTCGTGTAAATGCGAAATCCACCAGTTTGGACGATACTACGAGGAAAGCGCTCCCAAAGTTAAAGAACTAATCACAAAAGCAAACATGCTTGCGCATCAGAATACCGAAGCACCCATTAGTGTAGTGGTAGACGCATCCGATATGGCCATCGGAAGTCCTGAAACAATGGGTAGACCACATGTGGCAATCATGAGCATTCCTTTTGAGATTGTAAGACACTGAACTGAGATATAACACTTTTGGTTGGGAACCCCTAGTCCTCCATTTTGCTGTACGGCACTTTCAACACTCTGTTGAAAGGCAAAAATTCTCTCTTTTTATCTATCACGAACCTCTCAACTTCTCTTTAAGCACATATTCAGACAAGTACTATCTTCGAGAGTCTCGATAATTAGACTAAATCTCACAGTTTACTTCGGGTGTACAACGTCGTTATTGAGCAGACAATGTAGTTGTAGATGCTCCGTCTCGTATAACCTGCTTGAACAGTCCCCAGGGAATCGACTTTCTTAAATTCACCCAGCTTAAATAAGTTGACACTGATTTTCAGCATGACTTGTCTTCGACTACTCTGAAACTATGAACTGAACAGATGGGAAAGGTGAGGAAACATTACTGTGTAACACTACTACATGTGTCACACCGAAATCTGCGCAACGTCTTTATTGCTTTGCATAATCCTTCTCAGCTGTGTGTTCAAGTAACTATCAAGCTCAGTGAAGGACGATTTTGCTGGCCTGGTGTGAATAAAGATTTGAATGAGTGGGCACGCTTCTGTGTAAGTTGACAAAAATCTTGGGTGATTAGACACAACAAATGTACAAATATATTATTTATTTATAAATGTTCCTTAGGCTCTTTCACAACTTCCGACTCTTTTTTTGACCATGTTCATCTGGACTTGGTAGTATCTTCGCCAGATTCAAATGGATATTCTTATCTCTTAACTTGCGTGGACCGTTTCACGCGATGGCCTGGAGCAGTACACATCAAAGACATTACTGCCAAAACAGTGGCCCGCACGTTCGTTGAACGTTAGGTAGTAAGCTTCGGCTGCCCTTCAACTATCACTACAGACCGTGGACGCCAATTCGAATTGGGACTTTTACGTTGTCCGACTACACTATTGGGAATCACACGATTGCAAATGACCGCCAACCACCAAAAAACAAACAGGTTGGTGGAACGCATTCACCAACAGCTTAGAGCTTCACTCTCAGCTGCAAACGTTTCACAGCGTACAGACGCCCTTCCACTCGTCTTACTAGGTATTCGCAATGCAGGAAAACATGACATTGGATACACCAGAGCTCAACTCGTTAATAGAACGAACCCCAGATTTTCCAGGAGGATTTATCGATCCTCCATCATCTTTGATGAATGTAGATCTAACCCTAACATGAGCAGGCTTACAATTGCAGTGAATTCAGTTGAATCTGTTTCCAATCGACGGTATTCAACTGATATTTTCGTTCAATCTGTTCTACGATATAGTACACACGTCTTTGCATGTCCAGACATCAACGACCGCTCGAATCAGTACACAAAGGACCCTTCAAAGTACTTCGCCGAGAATCTGAATGCTAAATAGTCGATAAGAATGAAACTAACGGTAGTAACAGCATCGGCCGCATCAAAGCAGTGTACCTAGAAGAAAATTTCATTCATGTCTATTTTTCTTCAGTACAATGAGAAGACGCGACTCCTCTGCTAACGATACCTCATCCGATAGCCAACATTCACGATGATACTTTGGAAGTATCTGAGAATAGACACAAAACAACGGGTTCTGGAAGAAGTGTAAGGTATTCAGAACATTTAAACGATTGTTGCACGTAAAACACAAGTTGAATTTTTGTTTCATCTCGATTTTTATTTGTGTTATATATAATATAAAAAACGAGATTTAATATGTTTATACTTATATATTTATTCCGAAAGAAACAAATTTTTTTGCTAACATGCTCGCTTTCATATGTACATTAAAAAAACAAGAAAAAACTATTCCGTAAATATCGTTTGTTACGCTATCGCATGTGCATGAGTTTATTTTTGTTTTTTCGCCCGTTGTGTTTCTACGCACGTACGAGTGTGCTTCAACGTGCACTTACATATACTTTCTTTTCTAGGATGGCAGGAAAAGACAGAAAAAACGATGAATTTAAATTTTCATTGTACCCTGTTTATTTATTAATATTTTGTACTACATGGTCCCTTATATTGAGGAAAGTCAACCAGACGCTGCTAAACATAGCACACTATAAGAAGAGTGTTTAACAACGACAAACTCGTTAGGTTTAAACTCCTTGCTAGCCATGTCTTAGGGTTGAAAATTCGCCGCTAATGGGTAGTGATCTGTATCCGCATCAGATCACTAGTTGAAACGCCGTGCTCATCATTCCCTGCAATCGCTAGCCAGTCTAGATCAGTCGGTCCACGATGTATTGATAGCCTGTAAAATATATACTCGAACTTTCTCGCTTCTGTCTGTTGATTTCACTTGGTGAGTACGATTCATATTAGGTGTTACTGGTTAAAGCGTTGTCAAACTAAAAATACCTGTGGCATCTTCAAGGTCAGCATTGGTGCAGAAAACATACGGAGGACCCATTTACCTCTACAGGGATTTATTTACCGCTATAGCGGTAAATATGTAAAGATGTATGCATATTTGTTAATTGTTCACTGTTGGTTTTCAATATTTTTTAGCTGTTCTCACCGTAAGTATTTCTGTCATATATATACATATATATATATATATATATATGGAGGAACGTCATGGTAAATCCTGTCTTCAAAACAGGTACGAAACATAAACCTGAGAATTACCGACCCGTTAGCCTAACTAGTGTGTTTGCTAAAATCTTAGAAAAGATTATTCGGAAGGAGCTGTTTAAGTACCTCGATGTAAACCGTATCCTTTCGGAGAAGCAGCACGGTTTCAGAATAGGTTATTCTTATCTCACTAAATTATTAGTCGCTCGTGAAAGCTGGTGCGCTCTTAAAGACCAAAAGTTACCTATAGACGTAGCCTACATTGATTTCAGCAAAGCTTTTGACAAAGTTCCTCACAACTGGCTGTTATATAAGCTAAAAATCTCGGAATTGGAGGCAATCTATTGATGTGGATAGAAGGCTTACAAGTTGGGCGCCAACAAAGAGTACGGGTGAACTCAAAATTATCTAGCTGGGAAACTGTGCTTAGTGGAGTGCCCCAGGGTACAGTTTTGGGGCCAGTGCTATTCCTCTTGTACGTGAATGACCTTCCTCGCCTATTATCATCATCGGTCTTGCTATATGCTGACGATGTCAAGATATGGAGAACGATACAATTTAAGGATGATAGCATAGAACTCCATAATGACCAGAAGAAATTATCCGAATGGTCTCATACCTGGAAGCTGCCGATAAATACTTCCAAGTGTGTTGTGATTCACATCGGTCATCAAGGTACAGATACATACACGATGAATAACACTGAGCTACCTGTTGTCCAGACACATAATGACTTGAGAGTCATCGTTATCCAAGATCTAAAGACTACTGCACACTGCCGAGCAATAGCCGCCAAAGCTCTTAGAACTTTATGGTCAATAAGTAGGGCTTTTACTCGTGTCGACGCTAAAACGTTTCTGACTTTGTATACAGTGTTCGTACGTCCTAAACTTGAGTACTGCCTACAAGCGGCTAGCCCCTGCCTAAAAAATACAGTAAGCTTTTGGAAAGGGTCCAGAGAACAGCAACTAAGCTGATTCCCGGAATAGCGAAGCTTCCGTATGATGCTGGACTGGCCAAGCCAAACCTATTCCCTTTGTCATATCGTAGAACTAGAGGCGACTTGATTACAGTTTTCAAATAGCTTAGTAATAAGTTTGTACCTGATATGCCCTCATTTTTCTTGCCTTCCAAAACAGAGAATTTATGAGGACACTTGTAGTGACCTACTTTTGTCAACAGAACGCGATTGGTTCGATGAAAACAATTATTATTATAACCAATTGTACCAGTGACTGTATTACTGTGCTCGTTTGTTTAACTGTGCTAATGACAGCCATTATACTTACTCTCCCGTTGACTTCGAACTTGTACGAATCCGGTTACGCTCAGTAACCACACTTGTACTCCTTTGGCACGATCTCGGTATTCTTTCGATACCACGAGATCGCCAACAAATACATCTCGACTACAGCCATCATCTGTCTTCTGATGTTGACCTACGGGGATCTTATTGGTTAATTGGCACGTAGTCTTGTAGCGGTGTTCATAGTCAAGCTCAACTCGACACCACGCTACATTTGGTGACCCAAATTTTGGAACACGCCTCAACTTCGGTCAAATCTTCTGCAACTGGTGAACCTACATCTACGACCACTTGGCAATCGCAACCAAACCTTCCAAAGAAGTCAATTTTGGTGAGTCTATCGCTTATCTATCCACGTCTGTCATATATTTTCGTATTAATTTTTAATATGTATATTTGACATGACGGATAACGATAAGAATAGTATTAACGTAATAGACTCTGACGTACAGGTTATACACTTTCGACCTGTATCTTTTATTCCTCACGATCCCGAAGTTTGGTTTGCTGCCATAGAGTCTCAATTTGAGACCCGTCATATTACAAGCCAACGGCAGAAGTACACTTATGCTCTCGAATGTTTACCGGGAGACCATTTTGTAGCTGTCCGTGAGGTTGTCCTCAATTCCAATGTGCCCAATGTTTACGATCGTCTCAAGGAGGCGATCCTCAGATATTTCCTCCCATCGAGGGAGGAACGATTGAGGACGTTATTAGCACGTCACCCCCTGGGTGATGCTAAACCGAGCCACCACCTCACGCGCCTGCAATCTCTTGCAGGACCCACGGCAGCCGATTCTGAAATTGTTAAAGAACTGTGGCTCGAATCTCTACCAGCATTTATCCAACCTACAGTTACGGCCCTGCTCGAGGACGCACCACTGAAACAGGTAGCCCTCACAGCAGACAAAATTCTAGCTAGGACTGGCAACCGAGACAACTACGTAGTTGCCTCAACGTCGCGTCCGAAAGTCGATATCGACGGCAGCCACTCCTCGGCTCAAGGTGACAGGGAAGGGTGTATTCATACACGTCTTAGTTTTCGAGACCGTTGTAACGTACCCCAACCCTACGTCCGTCGAGTCCGCTCACGCTCTCGAAAAGCCGTCAACACTCGCCCAACGAGGGCATCTTCCAAGCCACGCCAAAAGGCGGCTTCGGAAGCGAGTGCAGGTTGGTGCTGGTTTCATCGATCCTTCGGATCTGGTGCCCGCCGTTGTCGAGCCCCGTGCTCATACAAGGCGGGAAACTCCAAAGCCGGCGAGTAAAAGCGGCCGTACTCGCCGGCCCTGCCCCCCAGGTTGGCCGTTTATTTTACGTGCACGATTATCGCACAAACGCTAGGTACCTAGTTGATACAGGTGCCCAAGTTTCTGTCGTACCACGAGGTATCATCAAGTCACAAGCTACAATGCTTCGACTACGCGCTGCAAATGGCTCAGCCATTCCTACCTACGGTACACGACAAATCGCGGTCAACCTGGGCAACCGACGACGGTATCTGTGGACGTTCATCATTGCTGATGTTCCCACAGCCATACTAGGTATTGATTTCCTACAGCACTATGAATTGCTAGTCGATTCACGTAGGCTGCAGCTAATCGATACTTCGTCGAACAGCAAATTCATGGGCTTTAAAGCTCACACAAACGCGTACCGAATCCTCGGCACTTTTTATTCGCGTGGCGATAAATTCCACGCCTTATTCGAGAAATTCCCCAGATTAACTAAACCACTCGAGGAGATTTCATCGGTGACCAATCGTGTGGTACACCACATAGTCACCCGCGGACCACCAGTCACGGCAAAACCACGCCGACTGGCACCGGACAAATTAGCCTTCGCTAAACGTGAGTTTGACAATTTACTATCTGCTGGTATTATTCGTCCTTCTCACAGTCCTTGGGCCTCTCCTTTACACATGGTGCGCAAAAAGGATGGGGTTAGTTGGAGACCATGCCGCGACTACCGAGCTTTAAACGTAGTTACGCGCTTTGATAGCTACCCCATCCCCCACATACACGACATCACGGCATCGCTCAAGGGCACGACTATCTTTTCTAAAATCGATCTGGTACGAGCATATCACCAGATCCCAGTCGCTCTTGAAGACATCGAAAAAACTGCTATCACGACTCCTTTCGGTCTGTTTGAGTTCCTACGAATGCCATTTGGATTACGGAATGCTGCTCAAACTTTCCAAAGGTTTATCGATAGCATAGTACGAGACTTGGATTTTGTTCACGTCTATATTGATGACCTGCTGATCGCATCATCAAACGTAGATGAACATTATCAACACCTTACGCTATTATTCCAACGTCTTTCGGATAATGGAATAGTAGTCAACCCAGAGAAATGTGAATTGGGTAAATCAGAAATAATATTTCTGGGTCACATCATCAGACAAGAGGGTATTCTGCCTTGCGAGGACAAAATTCGAGCAATCAAGGAGTACAACGTGCCGTCCTCAATCAAGGAACTGAAGGCTTTTCTCGGTTTGGTTAACTTCTACCGACGTTTCATCCCTCACGCGGCAGAACGGTTACGACCATTAACCGATTTACTACGCGGTAATCCACGCAAATTAGAATTGAACGATACCGCACGTACTGCATTCTCAGAGATCAAAACGGCTCTCGCTGAAGTTACACTTCTCGCTCATCCTGACCCATCAGCCACGCTTAGTATAGCGGTTGATGCATCAGATTTCGCTATAGGAGCCGTTATGCAACAGAATATCTCCGGTAGTTGGCAACCGCTTGAATTTTTCTCACGACGCCTTACTCCCACGGAGACGAGATATAGCGCTTTTGGTCGCGAACTGCTTGCAGCCTACTGCGCCATCAAACATTTCCGGCACGCAGTAGAAGGACGTCAATTCATTTATTCACCGACCATAAGCCCTTAACGTATGCCCTGCATACCAAGTCTGACCGCTACTCACCACGAGAGTGCAGACATTTGGACTATATCTCACAGTTCACGACAGACCTTCGTCACATTAAAGGCGAGTCGAACTATGTTGCCGATGCTCTTTCACGTATCCAGACGAATGCAGTTACTTACCGGTGCTCGATCTTCCTGCTATGGCCGCCGCGCAAGCAAACGATCCTGTCTGTACAGAAGCACCACAATCTTCGTCCCTTCAGTGTCAGGAAGTACCCCTAGCTACTAGCTCAGGTACTATCCTATGTGATATTTCTACCGGTCTTCCTCGACCCATCGTACCCTCTACCTATCGCCGTCTCGTCTTCGATGCCCTTCATGGATTGTCTCATCCAGGTATCGCAGCCACATTACGTCTCATCGCTGCACGATACGTCTGGCCGTCCATGAATAAAGATGTTCGTATGTGGGTAAAGCAATGCTTACAGTGTCAACGATCAAAAGTGCACAGGCACGTAGCTGCCCCCATTGGCACGTTCGCTACGCCTGATGCTCGCTTTGATCACGTTCATATAGACATTGTAGGACCATTGCCACCATCGCATGGGTATGATCACATACTCACGTGCATTGACCGTTTTACAAGATGGCCCGAAGCTATTCCCATCACGTCTATCACGGCGGAGACAGTTGCTCACCGCTTCGTAGAACGATGGATAGCATTGTACGGTTGTCCCTCGACTGTCACGACTGACCGAGGACAACAATTTGAGTCCGCATTATTCTCCTCACTGACCCGGCTGCTTGGTACGGAACGCATACGCACTACCGCCTACCATCCAGCATCGAATGGTTTAGTCGAAAGGTTTCATCGCCAACTTAAAAGTGCTCTCCGAGCACACGAAAACGACAATTGGTACGAAACCTTACCGCTCGTTCTCTTAGGCATCAGAACGAGTTTGAAGGCAGATATCCAATGTTCCGCCGCTGAACTTGTATACGGCACGACATTGCGTCTGCCTGGGGAATTCTTCACACCACGGAGCAGTAATGATTTCGGTAAATCAGACTACGTCCATCGACTGTCTGCATTTATGCGAACGCTGTCTCCGGTGTCAACTCGAATACAACATCGACAGGTCGCTCTCCCTCGAGAGTTATCTACCTGTTCACATGTTTTCATACGAGTAGATTCGGTACGCAAACCTCTACAACAGCCTTACGAAGGCCCTTTTCACGTGATCTCTCGTCACGAAAAGACCTTCAAGGTTGATCGACACGGCCGCGTCGAGATCGTCAGCATTGATCGTCTCAAACCAGCACACGTCGATGACAGTGCCCTACCCGATAACTTGAGACTCAATGCTAGACCTATCAAACCTTCTAGCGGGATCTCTACGTCTACCTCGGATCCCACGCTAGATACATCAGAGACCTCGTTCTCACGTCCCGGTCAACAGCACGCGTCATCTGCACCATCTACGGACGAGACTTCCGTCTCACGTCCAGATCGGCAGACCACGCCGCCCTTGACCTCGGATGAGATCGCAGGCTCACGAAGTACGAACGAGACTACCGTCTCACGTTCCGGTCGCCGAGTACGATTACCCGTACGCTTTCGCGACTAAACGCACAGTCAATAACGGATACGGTGTAGGATTATTCCTATACTACACGCATGCTACACTTTTCTTTTTTTGATTTTTTTTTGTATCCTGAGCCCACGCCTCCGACCATCGTCCATTTGATAACGTCGACTTCAGTCAACTTTGGCAAAAGCTGGTTTGGCCACCCACGCTCTAGTCAACGCACTCAGTCGATTATCTGGTCTCGAATTCGCCTGGCATATGCTTGGTAGTTATGGTCGCGTCCGGTTTCTTGGCTCAACGTGGTTTCGTCCTACGTCTGCAGCGTTTTCTGGTCCACATCCCTACGAACGCAATCTTCAGATTCTGGATACAAACCACTCTGGTGTGGTATGCTAATTCGACCAACAAATACAGCACACTTCTGGTACCGTTCTGCGCAAAAGACTTTCGTTGGCAACTCGAGGATCAACGATCACTTCCTGTTCCGCCAATTTCCTCCGTCCTACAACCGCAATTCTGCCGATCAGTCCCACGAATCAAACCGCTAACTATCGAAAGTGTAAACCCTTTCTAGCGGGGGGCTCCTGTAGTGACCTACTTTTGTCAACAGAACGCGATTGGTTCGATGAAAACAATTATTATTATAACCAATTGTACCAGTGACTGTATTACTGTGCTCGTTTGTTTAACTGTGCTAATGACAGCCATTATACTTACTCTCCCGTTGACTTCGAACTTGTACGAATCCGGTTACGCTCAGTAACCACACTTGTACTCCTTTGGCACGATCTCGGTATTCTTTCGATACCACGAGATCGCCAACAAATACATCTCGACTACAGCCATCATCTGTCTTCTGATGTTGACCTACGGGGATCTTATTGGTTAATTGGCACGTAGTCTTGTAGCGGTGTTCATAGTCAAGCTCAACTCGACACCACGCTACACACTCCAAAAAGTTCACAAACCTAGAATAAATTACTTGTCAGCTAATTATCGACTTCCCCATCGAATCATCGACGAGTGGAATTCATTACCTCAGCACGTAGTTGAGGCTTCATCAGTAGATTCTTTTAAAAGAAAGTCGGACCAACTAAGAGAACACCATTACAAGGACTAACATAGGCAATCAAGCCTCCTGATCTTTCCAAACTGAAACTGAAACATCCATACTATAGTCGGTTTTTTTGTTATTCACATATTATTCATCTTAAACATATATTCACTAGATAAATTATCACAGCTCGTTCTGGATCCATTAGACTTCCGTATTCACCAAGAATGTTTGGAACATTCATGACTCAAATACAACCAGTATTTAGAATTTTTCTACATTCCATCAGCTTAGTTAATCGACAAAAGACAGGTGGTTACGTAGGATATATATTCCACTAACACCATTATTGTCCGATCATCATGGAATCAAAAACGGACACCAAAGATGAGATCAAGCACCCAGAACCGTACCTTTGCATCACGAAGCGAGTTATAAGAAATTGGTCGGTTTACAATAGATGGTGAAAAAGATATTGGATATTGAGCAAACTTGACCTTAAAGGGCAGTTACTGAAAAGACATACTTAAGGGGCTAAGTTCAAAGTTCCCCGCTGGCCTATTGTTTTGGCAATTGTTTTTTCTTGTAATAAATGTGAGTACATTGTATGGACTTGTGTGGTCGATCCATCTTTCAGATTTCGGATTCAGATTTGTGTAGTAAGGATAGAAGACCTACGGTCTGTATTATTCCTTTACTAGTATGCCTCTGTGTGTCTAGTCTTCTCTTGAATGAGTCAATCGAAGATGCGGACACTGCTGATTCGGGTAACAGGTTCCAAGTATTGATGACTCGGTATGAAATCATGTATGCCATAGGTATTTTGTTCTTTCTTGGCTCTTCTACTCGCCTGCTATGTCCTCTGTGATTTCCCGATCTAGTTGGAAAAGAAAAAGTATATTTGGTGCAAAATCATTTAGCATTCTATACATCAAAATCAGACAACCCCTCAATATTTAGTAAGACAGACTAAAGAGGTTTAGATTTTCAAGCCACTCTTGTACGGCAAACCCTGGAGTTCTGGAATTGCATAGGTAGCTGCCCTCCATACTTTTTCCAGGATATTAGAGTCAGCTTTTAAACAGAGGCATGTAGTCTGAACGCAGTTCTCAAGCTTGGTTCTCACTAAGGTTGCGTATACTGTGGTGAACATGGTAGTATCTAACTTAGTGAATGTCTGTTTTAAAGCATAAAGAATTCTAAACCTCTTAGCTACATCCCCTCGGCAGTTGGCCATGGTCTTAAGATCATGACTCACTGTCGCCCCAAGATATTTGTGAGACCATATCACAGATGTGGGCACTTCCCCTATGCTGTACCTATATACCTTTGCATCCCTAAAGTCCATGTAGACATCAGCCACTTTTTAGACCAGCTAGTCAGAATATGAAAGTCTGTCTGAAGTGCACATGCATCTGCGTCTACTGTTATTTCTCGCCAGATATTTGCATCATCAGTGTATAGTAATTAGCATTGGGGACTCAGTCATAATTGAGGGTTCATTTATATACTATATAAAAATAAGACCTAGTATAGAACCTTGTGGTACTCCACTAAGTACTGGTTTCCAAGTGAAGCACTTGGAATTTGTTCTTTTCTGTCTAGGACCTGCCAGGAAATCATTGGTCTATTTAAGAAGAGGTCAGGCAATGACTATATTTTCCAGCTTTGAGATTAGTCTACTTGTTGGTACTCTACCAAATGCTTTGCTGAAGTCTATGTAAACAACATTTTTCAGGGTGTCTATGTATTTTTCTCTTGCTGTAAGGTGATTCGTTGTACCAGACTAACCTTTTCTAAAACCATGTTGCTCACTTTAACAAGTTGTTGGTTTCCATGAATGTCATTTTGGCCTTTTTGATTATTTCCAGTATTTGAACCACGACATTGGTGAGGCTGACAGGTCTGTAATTAGATGGAAGTTGTCTAAAACCTGTTTTATGTATCGGGGTGACAATTGGTCAGGTGACATTATTGTATATTATAGTCAATGAGGCTGCATTATATTGTGCAATTAGCCTCAGGATTTTGATTTGTAGTTCATCCGGTCCTGTTGGTTTTTTCGCGCCTAAAGTCCTGAGTGAAGACTGCCCCGAAATAGTTTGCCATATCCTCTGCTTTTTCTTGATCATCCTCTAACATTTTAGATCCAATGCTGCATCCTTGTTCTGTGATTTATTTATGAAAATAGTCTCTCAGACTGCTTGATTACAGATTGCGCCAACCTCATATTCTCGCTGAGCATCCTGGATTTTAATTATAAACTTATTTCTTAGCGATCTGTTGCGTCCCATAGTAATTGCTGTGTCAAGGCTAATAGCAGCGTTCTGATATTTCTTCTGTTGTGTTAGTAAACGTCGAATATCCTGGCCTATCCAGGGATGGTCGTGCTTCTTATTCAGGGCTGTCCAGGATATATATGGTTGAGTTGCCCGATTACATAAGTGACTGAAATAAGTCCATGCCTCTTTCTTTTGTTTTCTTTTCCAGCCCTCTTCATTCAATTTCACTTTGGAAAGGACAGTAGGCTAGATGGCCTGTGTTAGTCCTGATAGTGGTCTCAGTTGGTTCAAGTTTCTTTTGAAAGCGTCGACAGATGAAGCTTCAACCACGTGTTGAGGTAATGAATTCCACTCGTTGATGATTCAATGGGAAAGTCGATGGTCAGCTGACAAGTAATTTGTTCTGGGCTTGTGAACTTTCTGGAGTGTCCTCGTAAATTCTGTATTTTCGAAGTCAAGAAAAATGAGGGCGATATCATATCCAAATTTATCCTTAAGTAATTTAAAGATAGTAATCAAGTCACCTTTGGTCCTTTGATATGACAACGGGAATAAGTTTAATGTAGCCAGTCGGAAATGATACGACATGGTTAAAGGCCCTACGTATTGACCCCATAGGGTTGTAAAACCTTCGGTTGCTATTGCACGGCAGTGTGCAGTAGTTTTTAGGTGTTGGCTAACGATGACTCCTAAGTTATCTTGTGTCTGGATAATAGGTAGCTCAATGTTATTCATCTTGCATGTATCTGTACATTGATAACGAATATGTGTCACAATACACTTAGAGGTATTTGTCGGCAACTGCCAAATTTGAGACCATCCAGATAATTTCTCCAGGTCATTCTGAAGCTCTAAGCTTTCACCTTTACTTTTTATCGCTTTCCATATCTTGACATCATCAGCATATAGCAAAACCGGTGATGATAAGATACTAGGAAGTTCATTTACATACAAGAGGAACAATATTGGCCCCAAAACTGTACCCTGAGGCACTCCGTTAAGCACGTTTTGCCAGCAAGACAACTCCAATTTCAGCCATACACTTTGTTGACGCCTAATTAGGAAGTATTTTATCCACATTAATAGGTTGCTTTCAACTCCAACATCTCTTAACTTATATAACAGCCGGTTGTGAGGAACTTTGTCAAAAGCTTTGCTGAAGTCAATGTAGGCTACGTCTATAGGTAACTTTTGGTTTTTAAGAGCGCACCAACTTTCACGAGCTGCTAATAAGTTAGTGAGGGAGAAATATTTTGCATGCACCTGTAATACACAAAGTACCTTCTGAACAGACGTGACTTGCCACAGTACTGTAACGGATTCAAAGTCTTATCCTGTTGACTTCCATTTTCGGTTTCCGATTGTCTTGAGTACGCTTGTGCTGTGACCATTTGTTGTGATGCCAATCGAAGTTTCTGTACACATTATTTTCTCTCTGTCATAGTAGTATTTAGACTTAATATGTTCACCAGCACTTGTTTGTCCTGAGAAACGTGTTAACCATTTAACCCGTTGATATAGGTCGTCCAGTTTACCCACATACTTCTTGTGACATTAAAAAATTTTTTCTGGGAAATATGCGAATTGGCCTTTTTATTTTGAAGCCCAATCTAATCAGTCATACGTCTTAAGAGTGTTATAAATTTCCTTGGATAGTAATAGATAATTAGTGAGGTTTTTTAGGGAAACACCACGTCTTTTAAGTAACTCTGGGAAGATGAACAAGTTCAGGGACTAGCGAAGTTGAAGACTTAACCACTCTTGCAGAGTTGAATGTATGTCTTTAATCCACTTGCTCTTGTTTACTTTTGGCTCTGTAGCCGATATGGGTAAGCAAATATTCAGTACATCTACTCTAACCCGAAAGTTTCCACTTTCTCACACCCCACTCTAGGAGTTGTGGCTCCACGGATTGATGGTCCATCTTAGTTTAACAGCTTGGGTTTTGTGTTTCCTGTTATAACGACCAGAATAACACGTAGTGGTAGGGACTACCTGTAAATGTGAATTAGAAGTGTTAAACGGCCGAGATATTGAAAGTTTGATACTATGTCAGTCGATTTGCTACCTTTACCTCTGGTTGAAGTTAATACGGTATAATATTGTTTATATATATATTCTGGAATTGCTATGATCTAAATCGGTTTATCATTGTATCGGTAATTTTCACAATCCTGGCTTCCGATTACCCTTTTTCATCTTAAAGGAGCCCATGGTTTCCGTGCATTACATCCGTAGATTATTAGTATTGTTTCAGAGTGTATACAAAGTTTATTGACCCTTCCTAAATATCATTGAGGAATTACTTCTTAAAATAAACCTGTGACTTCATAGCTATCAATAAATATATGCTCTCTTTTCATCTTTTTCGTTTTAGATTCTTTAATGACTCTAGAAGAATCTAGTAACTTACATCAGTCACTACCATCAGCAAGTTTTAGTGGCAATTACCTGGCCAATGCCAATCATATTAACAGTTCATATCATCATCAAAACAGTCAAAATCCTACAAATTATCCACCATTATTCCATCCCGCAGCTGTAGCAGCTGTCGCTGCTGCAGCTGCAGCGGCTGGGTACACACAACAGTTCAATCCCGGTGTTGTAAGTATAACCTTTTATAAATTGTTGTATTCCAGTTTGATTAATGAGGAAATTATAGGATATTATTGTTTCTGAAGTCATCTAAGAAGTCTAGGGATTGTTGGTCATTAGGATGACGCAGCGAAATCGTAGAGCAGGACTTCAATACGAAAATGTTTGCACTTGAATTCGTGTAACTTGGCTTGTATATGGCAATTTCTACTATGTGCAGTACCTGACATTACAAAGCTACTGTAATTACATCATAATAGGTCGACACCAGTCAGTAACAGGTTGTCTGTAAAGTGTGCCACATAAATGAAAACTACGCGTTACAAATGATACCCTAGCTAGAAACAACAAGAAGTTATGCCTAACTGTAGTAGTTTTCCTTAAGACTGGTCTTTCAACACGTAGACTGCCTTTAGGGAGTGAATTGACTGAACTTATAAAATTTCTCGAATTCAGAAAGATCACTTAGTTATTACCAATTTACGTTTTTCGTGATGTGAGCGGTTTGTTCGTCTGGCTATTAAAAGATGGGTACACTGCGTAACAGTTTGCTTTGTATTACTTCATGACAAACATGGTTCATAAAAGTAGAAGCCAACTGTAGGACGCATGTCTTTGATCATAGATGTCTTCGAAGCACTAATCCTGTACTGTAAAACAACTAATTGGGTAATTTGAAAGTTAAGCAGATCACAAGACTTTTGGTGAAATTATAAGTCTTAATCGACTAATGTGTCTGAGATATTTGACTAACTGTCGCTCATTTCGTCGTGGAACACTGGGTGGAGTAGGTATGCGTTTAAGGAAAACTAGTGATTGCCGAACATATTACATACCGCCAGTCCATGAAGTCATTAACTGATGGACTGAGCTGTTTCCACGCAATAACCGCGATCAGTGACTAGATACGATGGTTGAAATGACTGAGAATCGGTCGTTTTGAAGCAGATGCATTCATTCATACATTTTGACCCTCAATATTATTTCGTACTTGTTATTGTTCGAATTCATACCTTTTCAAACTATTCTGTACAATGTTAGTCTTTTTCATTATCATTCACATCGGTACTACTTCGACTCTTACTATTCATGTTAGTTCCATCTCGTATTGTTGATGTCGTACTGAAAGATTGTGCTAACGCATACTTATGTTAGGCCATTTGGATTGTGCATGGGGTTAGCAAACCCATCCCGCAGAAAACAAACACGCTAAAAACGCTAACCAGAAAGATAATTCAAACAATTTATACTCTGCCCTGGGAGTTAGAAAATCTTCATTTAGAAGAATTATGACACCCAATAGTGAAAGCCGAGTTCCTTCGAAAGTCACGGGGCAGGTACCCCTTCTAACAACTAGAGCAACAATTTTTCTAGGTACATGGAACCTCCGGACAATGTGGGATACCGGGAAGATCAGTCAAATAGCAACGGAAATGAGGAGATATAAATTGACAGTATTGGGAATCAGCAAAACCCATTGGACTCAAGCTGGACAACAAAAGCTAGATTCGGGGGAGATGCTGTTTTACTCCTGTCATCAAGAGGAAAATGTTCCACACACTCAGGGAGTTTCTCTAATGCCGTCCAAAGTAGCACGAAATGCACTTGTAGGTTGGAAATCTCACGGATCCAGAAACATCAGTGTCATTCAAAAGAAAGGAGGGGATCACAATGAATGTTATCCAGTGTTATGCACCCACCAATTATTGCAATGACGATAATAAAGATCAATTCTATGAGAGGCTTCAATCAATGATAGAGAAGTGCCCAAGAAAGGACCTCACCATTCTGATGGAAGATCTAAACACCAAAGTCGGAATAGACACCATCGGATATGAAGATATCATGGAACGACATGGACTGGGAGAGAGAAACGAAAATGGGGGAAGATCTACAAATCTATGTTCATTCAACAAGTTGGTTATAGGTGGCACAATATTGCCACACGAACGTACACACAAAGCTACATGGATCTCACCGGACTAACCAACATCAAAGTTACAATCTTCAATACGAAAGTAAAGACAGTTCTATCGTACAGAGCCGAAACGTGGAGAACTACTACAACCGTCATCAAAAATGTACAAGTATTTATAAGCATTATTATGTACAAGATACTGAATGTCCGTTGGCCGGATACCATCAGCAACAGCCTACTGTGGGATAGAACAAGCCAGCTTCCAGTTGAAGAGGAAATTAGGAGAAAAATTATGGAGGTGGATATGACATACATTGCAGAATTCGCTAACTTGGAATTGCCCAGGACAGCTGGTTTGAGAATCCCGGTGGGTGGCCTTTGCTTTTTTACTAACAGTAACAGGCGTAAGTTAGTCAGTTGACTTTATCGGAATGGTATATTTAGGTGATTTAAAGCCAGCTGCAGCAATTTTCATGTCTAGGGTAATGTCATACTGTCTCGGTTTAAGGATGATGTCTCTTAACTATATTCTCTTATAGACCTAGGAAAAATTCTGAGACGATCAACATTATCAAACATATTTCTGGTGCCATCGGTTTGGTTTTGAATTTGTGTGATTTAAATAATCAAGTAATCAAGTTATGCTTTTGGTTCTACCCTCATTTACTAGATTTATAGAGCTTTAAATTCTAATCACATTTAATTTTTACCTCTAATCTGAAATAATGTGCTTTGCGATTAATATCATCTATTGTGAAAACCATCCATCTGATTGACGAGTTAAATCGTTTGTATTACACAATTCGTTCTTTCTTATTTACAGATAAGTCGTCCACTCAATCTGACTGCTAATCCTAATGGTTCCAATCCATATTTCTCTTCTGCAGACACAAACAGAGCTTATTATGCCAGCTTCGCATTACAACAGTCTGGATTTTATTCTAGATCCCATACTTTCAATAATTTGGGAGGCATGAATATACCTCAGGATTTTTCATTTCCGAATCCCACTACCTCCATTCCTTTATCCAGCACTGGAGTAGAATTCCCTTCATGTCTATCAACTAGTACAACGGAGTCGGAAAATGGTTCAAAGTTACAACGAGTTGCTGCCTCAAATAAGAATTCCAAAACTTCCACTGGTAGTACAAAAACACATTCAAAATCGTCAGGCGTTCGTGGCAGGAAATCGATTTCGTCTGATGAGATGGCAAATCGCAAACGTCAAGAATTTAATGAACTTGTTAAAGCCCGCACTGAGAAGCTTATGTCCGATGGTCCCATTGCAAATGCAAGTATTTTATTTTTGCTCCATATTAATAACTCGTTCTTTCACCACAATGTTCTATGTCCTTATAATTACTTTTACACTTACTCCACACTTTCGACTTTCGCGTTGCCTTGCTGTCCTGGGTTATACGTTAGTTCAGTCATTTTGTTGTTTCAAAAGTTCCCTATAATACTAAGCAACCCCATTTTCATTTTCAGATCCCTATTAAATATATTATTCATAAATATATATAGTGATTGTCTTCACGAGAATAATACGGTGACCTTTTACTTGTTATGTTTCAGTAATTCTTTATGAGTAGTGGTGCATGGGTAAAATCCTGAATGGTAAATGAAATGTACCCAAGTGATAGATGCTCCTGTGACCGAAATATTGATTCAGCTGTTCAATAAGATGATATCAGAAACCAGGACAACTGCCCAGTAGAAGAGATATTTTTTAATAAAATAACACGTTGATGTACAAGTATTGGCAGAAAAATAAGTAAAACTCATAACCATAGGAGAGTAGAGTTAATCAATTTTGAAGGTCTTTAACTTTACAGCAAATTAAGACCTTCCCTATCATATCAGTACTCTTCAGAAATACACCTTATTCTTCCATCTTTTCAACTTCTCTGCAAACCAAGTTTTCATCATGGTTGACATGGTGTTGTTATTTGGTTTATTAAATATTGCATTATGATGAAAAACAGTCATTTAGTCAGTAACAACGTGGAACTTCGTACGTACGTACATCAGTTCGAGTTGCAATACCACATTAGCACAGAGATTCAGTTATAGATTCAAATCCCGTAGTGGTAGAGGTACTAAAAGTATAAGTAGTAATCGGGAACATTAGGGTTTGATGATGCTATTCAAGGAGTATAATTCAGTGGAATAAATTTGGAAAGAAAACAAAGGACATGAAGAATTCAGAAGATTAGAGTTTGAGAGAACACAAAGAGTGGGTTCAGCTGCGCCATTGCAAACGATTTTGATGAGAAACAATCCATAAAGTAAACTTCACGGATCTTTTATTAAGCAGCACAAATTCTTTTAGCATTTCCCTTAATTTTTGAATGAAACAATAGTATAGTCCATATATTACTTTGACAACTCTTTCAGAATGTTTTAGAAATTCTGTAGCGTTCCCAACTTTATTGACGTATGTTGTAGGTACACTACTCGAAAACTGATACCAAGTAGATAATATAGTCATGTTAAACAGAAATTTAATTATTCCGTACAGTCTACATGATAATCCGAAAAGTATCTGGAGAATATCTTACACATCTAAACTCAGAATCTTCCCTTGTAACTTGTTTATCTCAATGGTTTAGTTGGACAGTTGCCAGCTAATTAAATCTTACATGGTAATGAGTGTAATAATAAGATAATTTTGTGTGAATGTTTTACTCAAGTTTTTTTTTATTATTATTTTTTTTCTTTTTATTTTTACAGTGTTCAACAAATTCTGGTCCTTTATCCTCTTCAAGTTCAACTGGTTCTACAGGACCAGAATCTGGATCACTTAACTATCGTAAATTAATTCATGCTGTATTAGATGCTAAAAAATCAGCTCTTCTTAGATCACCATCTGTTATACAATTTTTGATTAGTCAACAACATTCCTTAACTGAATATAAACGTCAAACTGAATTATTCTGTGTTACAATGAACAGATGAAAACAAACAAACAAACAAACGATTAACAGTTTTCTTTTTAAATAAACTACTCTTATTTTTCTATTTGTTTATGTTGCTATGGTTTTTTTACTATTTAGTTTTATATTCTATAATTGTAACCAATTGTTGATGAGAATGAAACAAAATAAAATGAATTCATGTATATCCCCTATTCCATTGTTTATTCTTTCTTTCTCTCTCTCTCTCTATGTATATATAATCAGTTTAAAAATAAGTTAGATCATATCATTAATTATTCTAAACTAAGTCAATATTGGTTATTTATTTATTATTTATTTTAACACATAGGTATAGGTACAATGAGACACCAAATACATATGCGCCACACGAATCTCAATTGATTTGTGTGAGGGCTGTGATACTGTCCGGGTGCCCAAACCGAAGCAGGTGGTTTTCTTAGGGGGCCACACCACGAGCCTTCGACCTGAACGTCTGACCCACAAGGCAGTGGAGCATCGTGAGGAGATGCATTCCCATGGTATACGGTGACCAACGATTGGTTCATACGCCATTTGTTCCCTCAAGCAGGATACTGGAGCCAACCCATGTGCACCATTGGTTTGTGATCCGGTTAAAGCGCCAGACATTCGCTTTTCGTCCTCTCATTTTCGTAAACAACACCCGTGGTGCGAGAAGGCAGTGAGTAGGACTTCCCTGACAGAGGCTATATACGCGTGGCCATGTGAGAGCATTTCGCGAGGGAAAGCGGACTCTCCCCACTCAGTCGTACCACGGCATTTGGGGGCAAGTCAATATAGGTAGATCTACACATTTGATTAATATTGATAGAATAAATAATTTAAGAGATAAAACTTAAAATCGGTCAATGAATTACTTTCCCTGGTACGGCCGAGAATGGGGGAGAGTCCACTCTCCCTCTCGAAATGTTCTCACATGGCCATGGGTATATAGCCTCTGCCAGGGAAGTCCTACTCACTGCCTTCTCGCACTACGAGTGTTGTTTACTAAAATGAGAGGACGAAAAGCGAATGTCTGGCGCTTTAACCGGATCTCGAATCAATGGTGCACATGGGCTGGCTCCAGTATCCTCAGGGAACAAATGGCGTATGAACCAATCGTTGGTCACCGTATACCATGGGAATGCATCTCCTTACGATGCTCCACTGCCTTGTGGATCAGACATTCAGGTCGAAGGCTCGTGGTGTGGCCCCCTAAGAAAACCACCTGCTTCGGTTTGGGCACCCGGGCAGTATCACAGCCCTCACACACATATCAAATGAGATTCGTGTGGCGCATATGTATTCGGTGCCTCCTTGTACCAATATCTAAGTGTTAAAATAAATAAATAAATCTTCTCTACCTATTTAAGTTCATTTTGTGTGTATAAGGTGTATTTACATGTTGTACCTTGTAGTGTCTGTCATTATGTTAAGCCCAAATACCTTATTATTCTAACTTTCGGACAGCTCATTCTATTCATTCTATTTGAGTCACATTCTGACCTTGTTAATTATTCACTTATCAATGTCTTGACTGTCTTTATATAAGCGCGTAGGTGTATGCACACTTCTCATCCCGTTACTCATCACATGTCTGTAATTTATCTCGATGTGCTTATAAATATTGATTAACTCGTTGTTAAAGGAGAGTTGGCTTACCAGCCATCCCCACCGCTCGTCAATTTTGCTTCGCTTTCTTCTCTTCGCGTTGTTCTCCCGTTCGTTTGTCTAATCAACAATTATACGAAATATATGCATTCAAAACTCCGTTCTCGTTATTTGACTTATTTAATTCCGTTATTAACTAACGCGATTTAAGTCAATGATTATATACGAGGATAGGTGATAGCAACCAATCATTACGATCAAATTGCAGTCAGATCACGGGCTACTAAAATGGTGAGCCCGACGTGATCCATTGATAAGCGAATAATTAACAAGGTCAGAATGTGACTCAAATAGAATGAATAGAATGGACTGTCCGAAAGTTAGAATAATGAGGTATTTGGGCTTAACATAATGACAGACACTACAACCTCCTACCTTATTGTCATTCAATCTTTCACCTTTAACTGATATATCCTTATATTGATAGGAGTTACTATTGTAATGAACGAGAACACAAGTGAGGATAATCGAATGTATCTGAACACAAAATTACATAACATCTTAGAACCATAGTGTAAATACTTAATTTGAATAATATCAATCAATTATCTCAAACTTGATTGTTCCTTTTGTAAATATCATTCAATCGTCTCAGACTTCATTGTTCTTTCGTTTCTACACCAATCATTCTTTGTTCTCGTTCATTGTTATTTGATCTTCTTAACTTTTTGCCTCCAGACATTTCACTTTCGATTGATGATACATACTACTTATATTTGTCGACATCTGTAGTACACACCACATTATTACTGATACTGTTACTAATTTTATGTCTATGGGATATGTTTTAATAATTTTATCTCGCTGTGCTAATGTGGTATGAAAACTTGAACTGACATACTTGCGTCAAGTTGTTTGTTACATTTGACTACGACGATAAGTTATCGTTATTTATTATAACATTTTACTTCTTAGCGATGTGTAGTCTAACTTGTGATTGGTTGTTTCACTTTCGCCTAATTTATATCTTAACTATGTACCTTGCACTTTAACCACTTATTTTGTCTTGTACGTTCGTTCGGCTGCATACTGGCTCTTGTTGTAATCTCTGGATTACTGATTTGTATACTCAGGTACCAGACAATGTAAAATAGTTGCTTAACAGTCATAATTTCCTCACAATACTGTCCTGATTTACATCACGAAAAGCAAATGCACCGCACAATTTTACGGGGCTTCAAGCTAGGATAAAATATGCATCTGTTGCATTAATAATCAGAAGCCCATGTAAAAAATATGTTGCGCGAAAAAAATATTTAGTTTAACTTGAATCATAAATGGGATTAAGAATACAACTTGTATGTGAACAAACTATTTTTACGGATGCTGTTCGTGATTATTGAGTAGGTTTATTATCAGACTGCGCTTAAGCTGATTCCGCTCTTTGTCATGTTCAGAGCCAGGTGAGATGAATTTTCGAGCATCTGTTAGTGCGGTAGATGCTGCTGAGATCCAGCGTCTCTCCCTAGCCTTATGATGGTCGCCGTTATATATTCTCTGAGCCATGACACCATAAAATACAACCAGGTGTCTTTCCTTTTTGTTTAGTTCACCTACTTGAGCATTAAAGTCACCAGCCACTATTACTACATCACAGCGTCTAACTTTTTGGAGGAGGACAGAAAGTTTTCTGTAAAACTCATCTTTTACATCATCTAAGCTGCAGTCAGTGGGAGAGTAGGTAGAGATGACGAAGAGGCAACGACGAGTGTCCCTATCTATCTGAGTCCTTACTGTTCCGTTTAGTTGGACAGAGCATAAGCGGCTGTTTACTGAGATACAGTCTAAGAGAGCTGATTGTGACCTAGGAGTTGATGCTATACCTACACAAGCGGGGCCACGAGAAGTAGTATCACAGCTTCTAGATAAACGAAGCGTGAATCCAGATGCTTCTTTATCTTGATATGGTGAGTTCAAATAAGGGAAACCACTCAGATCCTCTATGCGCGTTTCGGTGACGAAGTATACAAAGACGGTGCGATATTCTAAGGTCCTCTTGTCATATTTGGTACAGTGTTCGGACGTAACAAGATCCTTCACTTAGTTAATATTATAGCAACAGGTGACCGCGAATGATATTCGGCGTCCTCGAATAGTCAGCGTTAGCCAGCCCGGTTGATAGAAGACGGTCAGTGGGCTAAGCACTGGAAATAAGAGTGCGATTAGAGGTAGCATATGAGACAGATATAATTGGCATAATGCGAGGATAAGGTTAACTAGAATGTTGATATTGATGAATTAGTTTTGTGCAGCTCCTGTCATTTTTCGTGTAGTTGGGGGTTGTAAGGCGTTCGATCTCTGCTCCAGTGTGAGAGGGGCGTCGGATCGACTGCGTCTGTCAGCTATCGTCCGTGCACGAATGTCGTCCGTCGTATGAATTCCGGTTCGAGTTAACGATTTTTCCAGGTATACCATAGTGTCGGCGATGGTTCCATAAGGTTCTGCCTTCCACAATATCAAACTCTTTCTCACAGTCAACAAAGTTGATGTATAGTGACGAGTTTCATCCAATTGACTGTTCAACGATGATCCGTAATGTCGCGATTTGGTCTGTGCGTGATTGATCCTTTCGGAATTCAGCCTGTTGATCTAGAATATGGCACATCTACTGGATCTTTCATTCAATTCACTAACATTTTTAAAAAAGGATATATATATATATTAGTGTAGAAAATAAATATTTCTATCTTTTTATATTCTTCTTAATTCATCTACATTGAATTCTCTCATTGTTGATTATTGTTATTATTCACCTACTTTCATTATTAGTTCATTTAACTTCATGTATATTATTGAATAAAGATAAATGTCTATAATTGACTGATTTGATATGTTTACATCACAACTACTACTGACTGATATTCATTCCCATGATTTTCAGTTTCTCTTCAGTTATCATTTCAAATTAATGTATATTGAAACTATTCACAAATTCAAACAAATATTCCTACACATCTAATTTATACATAAAATGTCTATGTAGATTAACATTGATAAATCTAATTCATTCATATTATGTTTATAGAAACTAATCAATAAACAAAGAAAACTGATCAAATCAAATATGCGCCAAAATCTAAATCTTATTTAATTGAATATTTAAATGTTTAAATAATAAACAATTTTCATTAGAAATTACTTACTTACACCTGTTACTCCTCATGAAGGAGAAAATTGGTCGCTCACCAGCATTCTCCATCCAACCCTGTCTTGGGCAATCCTTTCAAGCTCTTTCCATTTCTTATTCATCCTTTTCATATCTGCTTCTATTTCCCGACGTAATGTGTTCTTTGGCCTTCCTCTTTTCCGCTTCCCTTCAGGATTCCAAGTTAGCGCTTGTCTCGTAATGCAGTTTGATGATTTCCTCAATGTATGTCCTATCCATTTCCATCGTCTTTTCCTAATTTCCTTTTCAGTTGGAAGTTGGTTTGTTCTCTTCCACAAAAGGCTGTTGCTGATGGTATCCGGCCAATGGATGTTGAGTATCATGCGTAGACAGCTATTGATAAATATCTGTACCTTCTTGATGGTGATTGTTGTAGTTCTCCACGTTTTAGCTTTGTACAGTAGAACTGCCTTGACGTTCGTATTGAAGATTCTGACTTTGATATTGCCTAACCCTCCTCCTTTACCCGGGCTTGGGACCGGCAGTAACTCTGGAAGAGCTACAGGCGGAGTTATTAGAAATTAAATCATATTCAATGATTAATGTTTATATTCAAAAGAATATTGACTATTATCAATTCAGGTGTTGTGAAGATTGTCAAGTTTTTGATGAGATCATCAACCAATTGATGTTAGACCACAATTGAAAACCTGGAAACACTAGACGGACGTTTCGTCCTATTGTGGGACTCCTCAGCAGTGCGCATCCACGATCCCGCTCGCGTTGGATGCCGGCTCAGTTGTCGAGTAGGTTAAGCGTTTGCGCTCGAGACAGAAGGCCCTGGATTCGAAGCAGTTCATGATCTCAATCAAGAATATTGACTATTATCTAACTTAGCTGCTATTAAAGCACATTTGTTGATGAGTCCATAGTTGAGTAAATATGAATTCAGTGAATAGAATAAGATTAAAAATATTAATATTGAACGTTAACCATGATGACGTTAACTATGATGACGATGAATATCAGACATTATCTGGTTTATGAAAGTACATTATTCGTATTAAATAACTGTGTTGTCTTGTACTTGGGATTCTGTACATGAATCACTAGACAAATCTATCATGAATTGGCAAGACGAACTATGTTCCAAAAGCAAAGATGGATAGCGGCCAGCAGTGGAAACCAGGACGCGCCTTTTAACCCATTTGGCACTGGTCAGCTGGATGTACCTGCATCTCAGAGTTGATGTTCACTCTGGGACTCGAACCCAGTACCATTCGCATTAAACGCTATCGCGTTATCTATTCAGCTACTGAGTCCTGATAGCCACTTGCTTGTGCAGTGGAGTAAAGTTTAATTCACAATATCAAGGCAGCACTCACAGTATGCACATATGCCATTAAGAGACTGATCAATTTCAGTCGTAAACATCAATGCGAAGATTCAAGTACAGCAATACATAGTGAATTATGTTCTAAAACGTTTGTGGTTTACATTTAAAGAAATTACAGTTTCAAGATTCATCATTGTGTTTAGTACAAATATTGTTTAGACAAGTTAAATCTTTTCTTTTCGGGAATCATGACTAAACTGTAGTGACTAAATGTCTAGGAGCATGCCAAATTCTTTGGCGCTGAAATATATTAAAGCCAGATCAAATTGAATTGAGTAGAAAATGGTTTACTCATATAATTAAACTCACTACCAATTAGTAGTCTAAACGTTTATTTTATAAGGGTGGTGAGTAATGGACAACTGTTGTTTCCTATTATTGGGCTCCGTATTCACGACCGCACCAGGGATCGAACCTAGAAACTTCAGGTCTCAAAAGAAGTGGTAACTATTAAAACACCTGAGTTAACATCTAATAGTTTACATTTATGATTTCATTCATTTTGCATTAGTGTCCGACCATTTGTCCTTTCAATATCTATACTCGTTTACATTGTACTTAGTTTACATAAAAATAGTTATGTAGTAATTAGCAATACACTCCCGATCATATACACGTATGCAAAATGAAGTAGATAAACATCTGAACAATTGATGACACCAGGGAAAGTGAAGTCGACAACAAAGAAAATTCCATTCAGTAAATAATAAATATCTAAAATACGTCATATTCAAGTACAATGAAAGAAATACCTGCAGTTTTTGTTTTGAGGTGTCCATTGTATTCTGTGCTTCTTCTGAGTTATAGAGTGAGAATAAGAAGCCCTAATGATTGCTGGTTATTTGTTCTACTTTATATCCATCTAAATTACATTTGCTACAATTAAGTTTGTTCATGTTTAATGTTTTAAACCCCTTTTCGTGTAACTTATAGAACAAAATCGTAATCATTTATAGATCTTAATATTAATATTATCGTGTTACTATGGATATATGTGCATGATCATATGTGACACACTTGTACAGAAATCTTTCTTTATTTTTTTTAGCTTAAATGTTAATTGTTCAAACTACTTGTATATATTTCTACTTGAATGTTATTCATTCATTCAATTGTTCAATGGATTCTGTATTCAAATCTAAATTAGCCTTTGTATTCGGTCGCTAGGCCGTATGTGATGTGCTTATGACTTGATGATCTATGCTATTCAATAATAAGATGTATTTGGAGTTTCGTTTCGCCTTCTAAAATTCATACACCACATGGATTTATTTAATAACGTATTTCATTGCGGTTGATATACAAAGCCTTAAGAATTATCTCGAAGATAATCCACTATACTACTTACCTAATTATGATGATTCAAAGTATACGAGCTGATGTGATAACTAGGGATTTCCGAAATGGTGTAATTTGACGCAGGTAGATCTAAATGAACACAAATGAACGTATTAGATTTGTAATTTGTAATTAGCGAGCAATCAAGTACAAAGGAATGATTGGTTCGTACAAATACCAAGGCCTTTACAACTTAAATGAGAATTCAAATTTCTGCAGTCGTATGTATTTCTCTCTTTAGGTTCATCATGTATCTGTCCGACTGTGTATGGGAGGACGACTTTATATGATCTAGAATGGATTCATTAGTATTAGAATTAACAACAAAAATTAAAACAGACACACATGGTTCTTGGAATTGTATTTGATCAATATGTGGGTTGTGTGTGTGTGTGTGTGTGGGTGTGTGCGCTTGAATCATTGATATCTAGAATTTGAACCATAGATTCTTCATCACACTCTTCATTACTGGTGAAAGATCATTTGAGCGATAATATGTCACTTCTGTAGACTCCCAATGCCTCACATTCGGTCGAAGTATCATTCATTTTAATAGTTTTGATGGAATCCTTTCTCAGTTCATTATACTAGTGCACAAAATGTTCGTGAGCGGAAATAACTTAATATCATAATTCTAAAAGAGATTATACTTGATTACATTCTATACAACAAATTACATAAACATAAATTATGAAAAGACGTAAGATAACTAATTTCTCATAAAGAATTATCGAAAGATTGAGATAGTGAATATTACAATGTGAAATACAACTGTTACCTCTCGTCGAGGAGCATAGGCCGCCCACCAGCACTCTCTATACAACCCTGTCCTAGGGAATCTTTTCCAGCTCTTTCCAATTGTTATTCATCTTTTCCATGTCTGTTTGCAATCGCCAACACAGAGTGTTTTTCGCTTTTCCTCTTTTCCGTTTCCCTTCAGAATTCCAAGTTAGTGCTTGTCTCGTGATGCAGTTTGGTTATTTTTTTAACATATGTCCTATCCACTTGCAAAGTGTTTTCCTAATATCCAACATTGTTAGAAGCTGGTTTATCCTTTCCCACAGAAGGCTGTTGCTAATGGTATCCGATCAACGGATATTGGGTATATTGCGTAGACATATATTTATAAATACTTGTACCTTCTTGATGATGATATTAGTAGTTCTCCATGTTTCAGCTCCGCCTGTAGCTCTCCTACAGTTATTGCCAGTCTCAAGCCCGGGTAAAAGAGGAAAGTTAGACACGGGATCGGCAACCCTATCCCGTAGATAAAAAATCTTACTAAGAAAACGCTAACCCGACTAAACAAAATCCAGATCATTCGGTAAATTGTAATAAAGCGAGAAGAATAAGATTTATAGAAGATAAAGAATTTCTTATCTCTCAAGGTTTCATATCATCATTAGTATTTCGTTATTGAAGATCAAGTCGTCAAGACTCTGATTTATGGACGATCTTTGAATGAATTCTAAGTGAGTTTGAGAACAGAACAGTCAGTATAGAGTAAAAATATATTCGAAAAAACCAAAGAATGAAAGTGGACACACTTTCTGTTATAATTCTCTTATGCATTGAGCATGCTTAAATCCAATCTATGTCCCGTTAACACTTCCTTTACATGGTTCAAAAACTTGTCAAGGTTAGAAAGAAGTTGAGATGTTCTAAAATCTTAATGCATACGGTAGACAAAGTCATTCGTATGACTTCATAATAGTTAGCCTCTGGAGCCATAATAAAGTGGGAAAAATGATTTCAGCCTCAACCACATAGCTTCAATATTGTTTGTGCGGCCTACAGTTGTTGGGTCCACAAAGTGACGCTTATGAATAACGACACGATGCACAGAACCTAGTAAATATGGGCATCTGTACTACATTCCAATCATCTGTATTTATTGTAGTACATGGCTCTAGCCAGTGTTACTGGTGCCTTATTTATCCAGTGATAGTTTGCCATAGTCTCAATCTGGATCCGGCGAAAAATGTTTATTCTAGCAAACTTATTCCACGAACACATATTACATCGAAAGACAACATCATCACGGTAGTCTGTACAAGGTCAACAACTTCTACTAGTCGTATTTGTTGTAGCCGCCCAATTATCACAAAGTTTTTTCTAAAATCTTCTGTAAACCGATGATACGTGAGCATCAGATAATGAAATTAGCGCTGTGACATTGAAATCGCCAAAAATGCTTCTGAATGGTTCATCTCGACGAGAAAGTCATCTAAAGAAGAAGGATTTGATGTTACAAACCGATAATAACAAAACGAGTTAATCAGTGATGAATAACAAAACGATCTAGTTGATGTGAAATAAAAACAAAAAACATAAAACAAACAAAATTCCATTCATATTTCATACATGACAGTAAATGTCAAGTGATCAAGTGTAATAAGAAGATGAAATAACCATAACGTTATGACAATCAGTAGTTTACTACTCCTGCCATCTGTATTATAAATGTGACATGAAGAACGTGTAATGGTGATCGAATTGGCTAAAACGAACTTTAAAGATTCTTAAAAAAAAACCCATAACAGTTTAGTATTTCCATTTGTGAATATGTGGATGCCATTGAACAACAAATGTATGAATCACCCGAATGAAGCCCCTGATAAGCCCATTCATCTATGGTTTTTTATGTTTATTGAATGTAATTTAGACACGTAATCCACTATGTAAACGACTTGTGTGTGAGTCTGATTGTGCGCATGTCTGCACATCAATGTTGAATCTATTCTCCCATTGGTTGTGGTGTAGGACACAAGTAATCAATAATTTATCCATAATCGATTAACACTCATTAATATATATATGGATTTTTATTACTCATACTCAGTTGGTTTGGCCGTGTGCTTGCTTCGTTGTTGATTGTGGATTGTGGATTGTGGATTGTTTATTGCTGATGATGTTTAATAATAAACTTTATCTCTAACTGGTGTTGTTCAGGCTTTTGATGGATAATCATCTGGAGTAAATTGATAATTCTACTAGAAGATTTAGCCTGTATTAAATACTCATTTAACGGGATATTATTATTATTATTATTATTTTATTATTATTGTTATTTATTGGAGTCAGATATGAAGGAGATGATTAGCTTCAACAAAGTTGGTTGATGAGCAGCAGCAGCAGCAGCAGCAGCAGCAACCACATTTAGAAGATTCACCATTTTTGTCTAAAAATTCTGTATATTTAAAGCCAAAGTGACAGTTACGTTATTCGGTGAGTCTCATACATATATATTTCTTGTTATTATTTATTAATTGCTTATGTTGTATATTTGAATGCTTAGCTTATTGTTATTGCTGTAGTGATTGTTTCTTCGTATTAAGTCACTTGATAATTGACTAAATGTTTTATCTAAGTCTATTCGGTGAGTGCCATGTGATCTGATTTCTTGTTGATAGTGCATATACAAAAGCGTTCGTGTGTATTGTATAGCGTGTAGTGAGTAGTGAATATTGGGTAGTGAGTATTGAGTAGTGTTGTCCGGAATGGTGTATTTTATTTGAATGAAGGTGAAATGGAATGTTGGTGTTGATGTTGATGAATTAGTTTTGTGCAGTTCCTATCATTTTTCGTTTAGTCGAGTGTTGTAAGGCGTTGGATCTGTGCTGCAGTGTGAGAGGGGCGTGGGATCGAGTCCGACCCACATGATACTTGTTCACGATCAGTCGGATCACATGGCAACCACCAGGTGAGAGTGTGCATATTCTCAGAGCGTTTCGTGTCACTTGAGCACTTGGTCCAATTCACAACACCGACCAGTGACAGAGCCCTTCCTAGTCCGACTCACAGACGACAACATGGTCTGTCTGATTGCAAGGAACTACTGTGATGATGTCTGATGATGAGTGGTGATTGATTGGTGAGTGTGGACTGATGAGTAATGAATAAATGAGACAGTGAATTAGGGAAAATATATGTGACTGAGTGAATGAGAAGGAGATGCTAATGCTTTTGCATAAGCCTGTGTGTGTCTGTGTGGATTGCATTTTTCATTGTATTGTAATGTATTGCATTGTGTATAGTTTTAGTAAGCCCATTCATCTATGGTTTTTTATGTTTATTGAATGTAATTTAGACACGTAATCCACTATGTAAACGACTTGTGTGTGAGTCTGATTGTGCGCATGTCTGCACATCAATGTTGAATCTATTCTCCCATTGGTTGTGGTGTAGGACACAAGTAATCAATAATTTATCCATAATCGATTAACACTCATTAATATATATATGGATTTTTATTACTCATACTCAGTTGGTTTGGCCGTGTGCTTGCTTCGTTGTGGATTGTGGATTGTGGATTGTGGATTGTTTATTGCTGATGATGTTTAATAATAAACTTTATCTCTAACTGGTGTTGTTCAGGCTTTTGATGGATAATCATCTGGAGTAAATTGATAATTCTACTAGAAGATTTAGCCTGTATTAAATACTCATTTAACGGGATATTATTATTATTATTATTATTGTTATTGTTATTGTTATTTATTGGAGTCAGATATGAAGGAGATGATTAGCTTCAACAAATTTGGTTGATGAGCAGCAGCAGCAGCAGCAGCAGCAGCAGCAGCAGCAGAAGCAGCCACATTTAGAAGATGCACCATTTTTGTCTAAAAATTCTGTATATTTTAAGCCAAAGTGACAGTTACGTTATTCGGTGAGTCTCATACATATATATTTCTTGTTATTATTTATTAATTGCTTATGTTGTATATTTGAATGCTTAGCTTATTGTTATTGCTGTAGTGATTGTTTCTTCGTATTAAGTCACTTGATAATTGACTAAATGTTTTATCTAAGTCTATTCGATGAGTGCCATGTGATATGATTCCTTGTTGATAGTGCATATACATAAGCGTTCGTGTGTATTGTATAGCGTGTAGTGAGTAGTGATTATTGGGTAGTGAGTATTGAGTAGTGTTGTCCGGAATGGTGTATTTTATTTGAATGAAGGTGAAATGGAATGTTGGTGTTGATGTTGATGAATTAGTTTTGTGCAGTTCCTATCATTTTTCGTTTAGTCGAGTGTTGTAAGGCGTTGGATCTGTGCTGCAGTGTGAGAGGGGCGTGGGATCGAGTCCGACCCACATGATACTTGTTCACGATCAGTCGGATCACATGGCAACCACCAGGTGAGAGTGTGCATATTCTCAGAGCGTTTCGTGTCACTTGAGCACTTGGTCCAATTCACAACACCGACCAGTGACAGAGCCCTTCCTAGTCCGACTCACAGACGACAACATGGTCTGTCTGATTGCAAGGAACTACTGTGATGATGTCTGATGATGAGTGGTGATTGATTGGTGAGTGTGGACTGATGAGTAATGATTAAATGAGACAGTGAATTAGGGAAAATATATGTGACTGAGTGAATGAGAAGGAGATGCTAATGCTTTTGCATAAGCCTGTGTGTGTCTGTGTGGATTGCATTTTTCATTGTATTGTAATGTATTGCATTGTGTATAGTTTTAGTAAGCCCATTCATCTATGGTTTTTTATGTTTATTGAATGTAATTTAGACACGTAATCCACTATGTAAACGACTTGTGTGTGAGTCTGATTGTGCGCATGTCTGCACATCAATGTTGAATCTATTCTCCCATTGGTTGTGGTGTAGGACACAAGTAATCAATAATTTATCCATAATCGATTAACACTCATTAATATATATATGGATTTTTATTACTCATACTCAGTTGGTTTGGCCGTGTGCTTGCTTCGTTGTTGATTGTGGATTGTGGATTGTGGATTGTTTATTGCTGATGATGTTTAATAATAAACTTTATCTCTAACTGGTGTTGTTCAGGCTTTTGATGGATAATCATCTGGAGTAAATTGATAATTCTACTAGAAGATTTAGCCTGTATTAAATACTCATTTAACGGGATATTATTATTATTATTATTATTGTTATTGTTATTGTTATTTATTGGAGTCAGATATGAAGGAGATGATTAGCTTCAACAAATTTGGTTGATGAGGCAGCAGCAGCAGCAGCAGCAGCAGAAGCAGCCACATTTAGAAGATGCACCATTTTTGTCTAAAAATTCTGTATATTTTAAGCCAAAGTGACAGTTACGTTATTCGGTGAGTCTCATACATATATATTTCTTGTTATTATTTATTAATTGCTTATGTTGTATATTTGAATGCTTAGCTTATTGTTATTGCTGTAGTGATTGTTTCTTCGTATTAAGTCACTTGATAATTGACTAAATGTTTTATCTAAGTCTATTCGATGAGTGCCATGTGATATGATTCCTTGTTGATAGTGCATATACATAAGCGTTCGTGTGTATTGTATAGCGTGTAGTGAGTAGTGATTATTGGGTAGTGAGTATTGAGTAGTGTTGTCCGGAATGGTGTATTTTATTTGAATGAAGGTGAAATGGAATGTTGGTGTTGATGTTGATGAATTAGTTTTGTGCAGTTCCTATCATTTTTCGTTTAGTCGAGTGTTGTAAGGCGTTGGATCTGTGCTGCAGTGTGAGAGGGGCGTGGGATCGAGTCCGACCCACATGATACTTGTTCACGATCAGTCGGATCACATGGCAACCACCAGGTGAGAGTGTGCATATTCTCAGAGCGTTTCGTGTCACTTGAGCACTTGGTCCAATTCACAACACCGACCAGTGACAGAGCCCTTCCTAGTCCGACTCACAGACGACAACATGGTCTGTCTGATTGCATGGAACTACTGTGATGATGTCTGATGATGAGTGGTGATTGATTGGTGAGTGTGGTGAGTGTGGTGAGTGTGTGAGTGAGTGAGTGAGGATGAGAAGGAGATACTTATGCTTATGCATAAGCATGTGTGTGTCTGTGTGGATTGTATATTGTATTGTATTGTGTTGTATTGTATAGTGTGTAGTGAGTAGTGATTATTGGGTAGTGAGTATTGAGTAGTGTTGTCCGGAATGGTGTATTTTATTTGAATGAAGGTGAAATGGAATGTTGGTGTTGATGTTGATGAATTAGTTTTTGTGCAGTTCCTATCATTTTTCGTTTAGTCGAGTGTTGTGAGGCGTTGGATCTGTGCTGCAGTGTGAGAGGGGCGTGGGATCGAGTCCGACCCACATGATACTTGTTCACGATCAGTCGGATCACACTGGCAACCACCAGGTGAGAGTGTGCATATTCTCAGAGCGTTTCGTGTCACTTGAGCACTTGGTCCAATTCACAACACCGACCAGTGACAGAGCCCTTCCTAGTCCGACTCACAGACGACAACATGGTCTGTCTGATTGCATGGAACTACTGTGATGATGTCTGATGATGAGTGGTGATTGATTGGTGAGTGTGGTGAGTGTGGTGAGTGTGAGTGAGTGAGTGAGTGAATGAGAAGGAGATACTTATGCTTATGCATAAGCATGTGTGTGTCTGTGTGGATGTATATTGTATTGTATTGTGTTGTATTGTATAGTGTGTAGTGAGTAGTGATTATTGGGTAGTGAGTATTGAGTAGTGTTGTCCGGAATGGTGTATTTTATTTGAATGAAGGTGAAATGGAATGTTGGTGTTGATGTTGATGAATTAGTTTTGTGCAGTTCCTATCATTTTTCGTTTAGTCGAGTGTTGTGAGGCGTTGGATCTGTGCTGCAGTGTGAGAGGGGCGTGGGATCGAGTCCGACCCACATGATACTTGTTCACGATCAGTCGGATCACATGGCAACCACCAGGTGAGAGTGTGCATATTCTCAGAGCGTTTCGTGTCACTTGAGCACTTGGTCCAATTCACAACACCGACCAGTGACAGAGCCCTTCCTAGTCCGACTCACAGACGACAACATGGTCTGTCTGATTGCATGGAACTACTGTGATGATGTCTGATGATGAGTGGTGATTGATTGGTGAGTGTGGTGAGTGTGTGAGTGAGTGAGTGAGTGAATGAGAAGGAGATACTTATGCTTATGCATAAGCATGTGTGTGTCTGTGTGGATTGTATATTGTATTGTATTGTGTTGTATTGTATAGTGTGTAGTGAGTAGTGATTATTGGGTAGTGAGTATTGAGTAGTGTTGTCCGGAATGGTGTATTTTATTTGAATGAAGGTGAAATGGAATGTTGGTGTTGATGTTGATGAATTAGTTTTGTGCAGTTCCTATCATTTTTCGTTTAGTCGAGTGTTGTGAGGCGTTGGATCTGTGCTGCAGTGTGAGAGGGGCGTGGGATCGAGTCCGACCCACATGATACTTGTTCACGATCAGTCGGATCACATGGCAACCACCAGGTGAGAGTGTGCATATTCTCAGAGCGTTCGTGTCACTTGAGCACTTGGTCCAATTCACAACACCGACCAGTGACAGTGCCCTTCCTAGTCCGACTCACAGACGACAACATGGTCTGTCTGACTGTATGGAACTACTGTGATGATGTCTGATGATGAGTGGTGATTGATTGGTGAGTGTGGTGAGTGTGGTGAGTGAGTGAGTGAGTGAATGAGAAGGAGATACTTATGCTTATGCATAAGCATGTGTGTGTCTGTGTGGATTGTATATTGTATTGTATTGTGTTGTATTGTATAGTGTGTAGTGAGTAGTGATTATTGGGTAGTGAGTATTGAGTAGTGTTGTCCGGAATGGTGTATTTTATTTGAATGAAGGTGAAATGGAATGTTGGTGTTGATGTTGATGAATTAGTTTTGTGCAGTTCCTATCATTTTTCGTTTAGTCGGTGTTGTGAAGGCGTTGGATCTGTGCTGCAGTGTGAGAGGGGCGTGGGATCGAGTCCGACCCACATGATACTTGTTCACGATCAGTCGGATCACATGGCAACCACCAGGTGAGAGTGTGCATATTCTCAGAGCGTTTCGTGTCACTTGAGCACTTGGTCCAATTCACAACACCGACCAGTGCCAGAGCCCTTCCTAGTCCGACTCACAGACGACAACATGGTCTGTCTGACTGTATGGAACTACTGTGATGATGTCTGATGATGAGTGGTGATTGATTGGTGAGTGTGGACTGATGAGTAATGAATAAATGAGACAGTGAATTAGGGAAAATATATGTGACTGAGTGAATGAGAAGGAGATGCTAATGCTTTTGCATAAGCCTGTGTGTGTCTGTGTGGATTGCATTTTTCATTGTATTGTAATGTATTGCATTGTGTATAGTTTTAGTAAGCCCATTCATCTATGGTTTTTTATGTTTATTGAATGTAATTTAGACACGTAATCCACTATGTAAACGACTTGTGTGTGAGTCTGATTGTGCGCATGTCTGCACATCAATGTTGAATCTATTCTCCCATTGGTTGTGGTGTAGGACACAAGTAATCAATAATTTATCCATAATCGATTAACACTCATTAATATATATATGGATTTTTATTACTCATACTCAGTTGGTTTGGCCGTGTGCTTGCTTCGTTGTGGATTGTGGATTGTGGATTGTGGATTGTTTATTGCTGATGATGTTTAATAATAAACTTTATCTCTAACTGGTGTTGTTCAGGCTTTTGATGGATAATCATCTGGAGTAAATTGATAATTCTACTAGAAGATTTAGCCTGTATTAAATACTCATTTAACGGGATATTATTATTATTATTATTATTGTTATTGTTATTGTTATTTATTGGAGTCAGATATGAAGGAGATGATTAGCTTCAACAAATTTGGTTGATGAGCAGCAGCAGCAGCAGCAGCAGCAGAAGCAGCCACATTTAGAAGATGCACCATTTTTGTCTAAAAATTCTGTATATTTTAAGCCAAAGTGACAGTTACGTTATTCGGTGAGTCTCATACATATATATTTCTTGTTATTATTTATTAATTGCTTATGTTGTATATTTGAATGCTTAGCTTATTGTTATTGCTGTAGTGATTGTTTCTTCGTATTAAGTCACTTGATAATTGACTAAATGTTTTATCTAAGTCTATTCGATGAGTGCCATGTGATATGATTCCTTGTTGATAGTGCATATACATAAGCGTTCGTGTGTATTGTATAGCGTGTAGTGAGTAGTGATTATTGGGTAGTGAGTATTGAGTAGTGTTGTCCGGAATGGTGTATTTTATTTGGAATGAAGGTGAAATGGAATGTTGGTGTTGATGTTGATGAATTAGTTTTGTGCAGTTCCTATCATTTTTCGTTTAGTCGAGTGTTGTGAGGCGTTGGATCTGTGCTGCAGTGTGAGAGGGGCGTGGGATCGAGTCCGACCCACATGATACTTGTTCACGATCAGTCGGATCACATGGCAACCACCAGGTGAGAGTGTGCATATTCTCAGAGCGTTTCGTGTCACTTGAGCACTTGGTCCAATTCACAACACCGACCAGTGACAGAGCCCCTCCTAGTCCGACTCACAGACGACAACATGGTCTGTCTGATTGCATGGAACTACTGTGATGATGTCTGATGATGAGTGGTGATTGATTGGTGAGTGTGGTGAGTGTGGTGAGTGTGTGAGTGAGTGAGTGAGTGAATGAGAAGGAGATACTTATGCTTATGCATAAGCATGTGTGTGTCTGTGTGGATTGTATATTGTATTGTATTGTGTTGTATTGTATAGTGTGTAGTGAGTAGTGATTATTGGGTAGTGAGTATTGAGTAGTGTTGTCCGGAATGGTGTATTTTATTTGAATGAAGGTGAAATGGAATGTGGTATTGGTTGTGGTGTAGGACACAAGTAATCAATAATTTATCCATAATCGATTAACACTCATTAATATATATATGGATTTTTATTACTCATACTCAGTTGGTTTGGCCGTGTGCTTGCTTCGTTGTTGATTGTGGATTGTGGATTGTGGATTGTTTATTGCTGATGATGTTTAATAATAAACTTTATCTCTAACTGGTGTTGTTCAGGCTTTTGATGGATAATCATCTGGAGTAAATTGATAATTCTACTAGAAGATTTAGCCTGTATTAAATACTCATTTAACGGGATATTATTATTATTATTTATTGTTATTGTTATTGTTATTTATTGGAGTCAGATATGAAGGAGATGATTAGCTTCAACAAATTTGGTTGATGAGCAGCAGCAGCAGAAGCAGCCACATTTAGAAGATGCACCATTTTTGTCTAAAAATTCTGTATATTTTAAGCCAAAGTGACAGTTACGTTATTCGGTGAGTCTCATACATATATATTTCTTGTTATTATTTATTAATTGCTTATGTTGTATATTTGAATGCTTAGCTTATTGTTATTGCTGTAGTGATTGTTTCTTCGTATTAAGTCACTTGATAATTGACTAAATGTTTTATCTAAGTCTATTCGATGAGTGCCATGTGATATGATTCCTTGTTGATAGTGCATATACATAAGCGTTCGTGTGTATTGTATAGCGTGTAGTGAGTAGTGATTATTGGGTAGTGAGTATTGAGTAGTGTTGTCCGGAATGGTGTATTTTATTTGAATGAAGGTGAAATGGAATGTTGGTGTTGATGTTGATGAATTAGTTTTGTGCAGTTCCTATCATTTTTCGTTTAGTCGAGTGTTGTAAGGCGTTGGATCTGTGCTGCAGTGTGAGAGGGGCGTGGGATCGAGTCCGACCCACATGATACTTGTTCACGATCAGTCGGATCACATGGCAACCACCAGGTGAGAGTGTGCATATTCTCAGAGCGTTTCGTGTCACTTGAGCACTTGGTCCAATTCACAACACCGACCAGTGACAGAGCCCTTCCTAGTCCGACTCACAGACGACAACATGGTCTGTCTGATTGCAAGGAACTACTGTGATGATGTCTGATGATGAGTGGTGATTGATTGGTGAGTGTGGTGAGTGTGGTGAGTGTGTGAGTGAGTGAGTGAGTGAATGAGAAGGAGATACTTATGCTTATGCATAAGCATGTGTGTGTCTGTGTGGATTGTATATTGTATTGTATTGTGTTGTATTGTATAGTGTGTAGTGAGTAGTGATTATTGGGTAGTGAGTATTGAGTAGTGTTGTCCGGAATGGTGTATTTTATTTGAATGAAGGTGAAATGGAATGTTGGTGTTGATGTTGATGAATTAGTTTTGTGCAGTTCCTATCATTTTTCGTTTAGTCGAGTGTTGTGAGGCGTTGGATCTGTGCTGCAGTGTGAGAGGGGCGTGGGATCGAGTCCGACCCACATGATACTTGTTCACGATCAGTCGGATCACACGGCAACCACCAGGTGAGAGTGTGCATATTCTCAGAGCGTTTCGTGTCACTTGAGCACTTGGTCCAATTCACAACACCGACCAGTGACAGAGCCCTTCCTAGTCCGACTCACAGACGACAACATGGTCTGTCTGACTGCAATGGAACTACTGTGATGATGTCTGATGATGAGTGGTGATTGATTGGTGAGTGTGGACTGATGAGTAATGATTAAATGAGACAGTGAATTAGGGAAAATATATGTGACTGAGTGAATGAGAAGGAGATGCTAATGCTTTTGCATAAGCCTGTGTGTGTCTGTGTGGATTGCATTTTTCATTGTATTGTAATGTATTGCATTGTGTATAGTTTTAGTAAGCCCATTCATCTATGGTTTTTTATGTTTATTGAATGTAATTTAGACACGTAATCCACTATGTAAACGACTTGTGTGTGAGTCTGATTGTGCGCATGTCTGCACATCAATGTTGAATCTATTCTCCCATTGGTTGTGGTGTAGGACACAAGTAATCAATAATTTATCCATAATCGATTAACACTCATTAATATATATATGGATTTTTATTACTCATACTCAGTTGGTTTGGCCGTGTGCTTGCTTCGTTGTTGATTGTGGATTGTGGATTGTGGATTGTTTATTGCTGATGATGTTTAATAATAAACTTTATCTCTAACTGGTGTTGTTCAGGCTTTTGATGGATAATCATCTGGAGTAAATTGATAATTCTACTAGAAGATTTAGCCTGTATTAAATACTCATTTAACGGGATATTATTATTATTATTATTGTTATTGTTATTGTTATTTATTGGAGTCAGATATGAAGGAGATGATTAGCTTCAACAAATTTGGTTGATGAGCAGCAGCAGCAGCAGCAGCAGCAGAAGCAGCCACATTTAGAAGATGCACCATTTTTGTCTAAAAATTCTGTATATTTTAAGCCAAAGTGACAGTTACGTTATTCGGTGAGTCTCATACATATATATTTTCATTATTTATAATTGTTATGTTGTATATTGAATATGCTTATGTTATTGTTGTATGTGTTGTTGCTGTAGTGATTGTTTCTTCGTATTAAGTCACTTGATAATTGACTAAATGTTTTATCTAAGTCTATTCGATGAGTGCCATGTGATATGATTCCTTGTTGATAGTGCATATACATAAGCGTTCGTGTGTATTGTATAGCGTGTAGTGAGTAGTGATTATTGGGTATGAGTATTGAGTAGTGTTGTCCGGAATGGTGTATTTTATTTGAATGAAGGTGAAATGGAATGTTGGTGTTGATGTTGATGAATTAGTTTTGTGCAGTTCCTATCATTTTCGTTTAGTCGAGTGTTGTAAGGCGTTGGATCTGTGCTGCAGTGTGAGAGGGGCGTGGGATCGAGTCCGACCCACATGATACTTGTTCACGATCAGTCGGATCACATGGCAACCACCAGGTGAGAGTGTGCATATTCTCAGAGCGTTTCGTGTCACTTGAGCACTTGGTCCAATTCACAACACCGACCAGTGACAGTGCCCTTCCTAGTCCGACTCACAAACGACAACATGGTCTGTCTGATTGCATGGAACTACTGTGATGATGTCTGATGATGATTGTGAGTGTGGTGAGTGTGGTGAGTGTGTGAGTGAGTGAGTGAATGAGAAGGAGATACTTATGCTTATGCATAAGCATGTGTGTGTCTGTGTGG